>LR880968.1:920451488-920465433 GCA_904067115.1 Aegilops sharonensis
GGGGGCGGTGCCCCCCTTTCCTTTCCCCCTCTCTCTCCTTCCCTCTCCTCTCCTACTCCAACAAGGAAGGGAGGGAGTCCTACTCCCGGTGGGAGTAGGACTCCTCCTGGCGCGCCTCCTCCTAGCCGGCCGCACCTCCCCCCCTTGCTCCTTTATATACGGGGCAGGGGGGCACCCTAGAGATACAACAATTGATCCTTGAGATCTCTTAGCCGTGTGCCGTGCCCCCCTCCAGCATAGTTCTCCTCGATAATATTGTAGCGGTGCTTAGGTGAAGCCCTGCGACGGTAGAACATCAAGATCGTCACCACACCGTCGTGCTGACGGAACTCTTCCCCGACGCTTTGCTGGATCGGAGTCCGGAGATCATCATCGAGCTGAACGTGTGCTAAAACTCGGAGGTGCCGTAGCTTCAGTGCTTGATCGGTCGGGCCGTGAAGACGTACGACTACATCAACCGCGTTGTTATAACACTTCCGCTTTGGGTCTACGAGGGTACGTGGACAACAGTCTCCCCTCTCGTTGCTATGCATCACCATGATCTTTCGTGTGCGTAGGATTTTTTTTTAAATTACTACGTTCCCCAACACCAGAGGGGTGCCCCGATGGCGGCACAACTCACCTAGGCGCGCCTGGGGGCCTAGGCGCGCCTGGGGGCCTAGGCGCGCCCTGGTGGGTTGTTCCCACCTCGGTGGCCTCCCACACCGCCTCTTTGCTCTATAAATACCTCAAAAATACAAAACCCTAGGGGAGTCGACGAAACACAATTCTAGCCGCTGCAAGTTCCAGAACCACTAGATCCAATCTAGACACCATCAAGGAGGGGTTCATCATCCTCATTGGTGCCTCTCCGATGATGCGTGAGTAGTTCATTTTAGACCTACGGGTCCGTAGACAGTAGCTAGATGGCTTCTTCACTCGTTTTGATTCTCAATACAATGGCCTCTTGGAGATCTATTTGATGTAACTCTTTTTGCGGTGTGTTTGATGGGATCCGATGAACTTTGAGTTTGTGATCAGATCTTTATATCCATGAAAGTTATTTGAGTTTCTTTGGTCTCTTATATGCATGATTACTTATAGTCTCGTATTTCTTCTTTGAATCTTTGGTTTAGTTTGGCCGACTAGATTGATTTTTGTTGCCATGGGAAGAGGTGCTTTGTGATGGGTTCGATCGCACAGTGTTCTTTCCCAGTGACAGAAGGGGCAGCAAGACAAGTATGTATCGTTGCTATTAAGGATAACAGGATGGGGGCTATTTCTACATGAATAGATCTCATCTACATCATGTCATCGTTCTTAATGCATTACTCCGTTTCTCCATGAACTTAATACACTAGATGCATGTTGGATAGCGGTCGATGTGTGGAGTAACAGTAGTTGATGCAGGCAGGAGTCGGTCTACTAATCTTGAACGTGATGCCTATATAATAATCATTGCCTACATATCGTCATAATTATTTGAGGTTCTACCAATTGCCCAACAGTAATTTGTTTACCCACCGTATGCTATTTTCTCGAAAGAAGCCACTAGTGAAATCTACGGTCCTGATGTCCCACAAGTATAGGGGATCAATTGTATCTCTTTTCGATAAGTAAGAGTGTCGAACCCAACAAGGAGCAGAAGGAAATGACAAGTGGTTTTCATCAAGGTAATGTCTGCAAGTGCTGAAATTGTAAGTAACAGAGTAGTTTGATAGCCATGTAATTGGTAACGAGCAAGTAATGATAGTAGTAAGAAAAGTGCAGAAAGGTAGCCCAATTCTTTTGAGGCAAAGGACAGGCCAAAACGGTCTCTTATAGTAAGCAAAGCGTTCTTGAGGGTACACGGGAATTTCATCTAGTCACTTTCATCTTGTTGGTTCGATTTGTGTTCGCTACTTTGATAATTTGATATGTGGGTGGACCGGTGCTTAGGTGCTATTCTTACTTGAACAAACCTCCTACTTATGATTAACCCCCTCGCAAGCATCCGCAACTACGATAAAAGTATTAAAAATAAATTCTAACCATAGCATTAAACTTTTGGATCCAATTGGTCCCTTACGAAATAGCGCATAAACTAGGGTTTAAGATTCTGTCACTCTCGCAACCCATCATCTAATAACTACTCCACAATGCATTCCCTTATGCCCAAACATGGTGAAGTGTCATGTAGTCAACATTCACATGACACCACTAAGGGAATCACAACATACATACGTACTATCAAAATATCGAACACATATCAAGTTCACATGATTACTTGCAACATGATTTCTCCTGTGACCTCAAGAACAAAAGTAACTACTCCAAAATGATAATCATGCTCAAGATCAGAGGGGTATTAAATAGCATATTGGATCTGAACATATAATCTTCCACCAAATAAACCATATAGTAATCAACTACAAGATGCAATCAACACTACTAGTCACCCACAAGCACCAATCTATAGTTCCGGTACAAAGATTGAACATAAGAGATGAACTAGGGTTTGAGAGGAGATGGTGCTGTTGAAGATGTTGATGGAGATTGTGTTGGAAATATGCCCTAGAGGCAATAATAAAATGATTATTATTATATTTCCTTTTTCATGATAATTGTCTATTGTTCATGCTATAATTGTGTTATCCGGAAATCGTAATACATGTGTGAATACATAGACCACAACATGTCCCTAGTGAGCCTCTAGTTGACTAGCTCGTTGATCAATGGATGGTTATGGTTTCCTGACCATGGACATTGGATGTCATTGATAACGGGATCACATCATTGGGAGAATGGTGTGACGGACAAGACCCAATCCTAAGCATAGCACAAGATCTTGTAGTTCGTTTTCTAGAGCTTTTCTAATGTCGAGTATCATTTCCTTAGACCATGAGATCGTGCGACTCCCGGATACCGTAGGAGTGCTTTGGGTGTACCAAACGTCACAACGTAACTGGGTGGCTATAAAGTTACAGTACAGGTATACCCGAAAGTATCTGTTGGGTTGGCACGGATCGAGACTGGGATTTGTCACTCCGTATGACGGAGAGGTATCTCTAGGCCCACTCGGTAATGCATCATCATAATGAGCTCAATGTAGCCAAGTGGTTGGTCACGGGATCATGCATTATGGAACGAGTAAAGTGACTTGCTGGTAACAAGATTGAACGACGTATTGGGGTACCGACGATCGAATCTTGGGCAAGTAACGTACCGATTGACAAAGGGAATTGTATACGGGATTACTTGAATCCTCGGCATTGTGGTTCATCCGATGAGATCATCGTGGAACATGTGGGAGCCAACATGGGCATCCAGATCCCGTTGTTGGTTATTGGCCGCAGAGCTGTCTCGATCATGTCTGCGTGATTCCCGAACCCGTAGGGTCTACACACTTAAGGTTCGATGACGCTAGGGTTATAAGGAAGATATGTATGTGATTACCGAATGTTGTTTGGAGTCCCGGATGAGATCCCGGATGTCACGAGGAGTTCAAGAATGGTCCGGAGGTGAAGATTTATTTATGGGAAGTTGTCATACGGTCACCGGAAAAGTTCGGGGGCATACCGATATTGTACCGGGGCCACCGGAGGGGTTCCGGGGGTCCACCGGGAGGGTCCACCTGCCCCGGAGGGCCTTATGGGCTGTAGGTGGAAGGGAACCAGCCCCTAAGTGGGCTGGGCGCCATTCCCCCCTAGGGCTCATGCGCCTAGGGTTTGGGGGAACCCTAAAGCCCCCACCCCCCTTGCTTGGGGGGCAAGCCCCCTCCCCCTTGGCCAGCGCCCCCCTCTAGATCTCATCTAGAGGGGCTGGACCCCTTCCCCTTCTCCCTATAAATAGAGGGGTGAGGGGAGGGCTGCAGCACCACATCCAAGGCGCAGTCCCTCCCCTCCCCAACACCTCTCCTCCTCCATTAAGAGCTAGGCGAAGCACTGCCGGAGTACTGCCGCTCCATCACCGCCACGCCATCGTGCTGCTGTTGGAGCTCTCTTCCTCAACCTCTCCCTCCTCCTTGCTTGATCAAGGCGCGGGAGACGTCTTCGCTCCGTACGTGTGTTAAACACGGAGGTGCCGTCCGTTCGGCGCTAGGATCATCGGTGATTTGGATCACGACGAGTACGAGTCCATCCACCCCGTTCTCTTGAACTCTTCCGCTCGCGATCTACAAGGGTATGTAGATGCACTCCTCTCTCTCGTTGCTAGATGACTCCATAGATTGATCTTGGTGATGCGTAGAAAATTTTAAATTTCTTCTACGATCCCCAACAGTGGTATCGGAGCTAGGTCTATGCGTAGTTTCTATGCACGAGTAGAACACAAGTTGTTGTGGGCGTCGATTTTGTCAATTTACTTGCCGTTACTAGTCTTATCTTGATTCGGCGGCATCGTGGGATGAAGCGGCCCGGACCGACCTTACACGTACGCTTATGTGAGACAAGTTCCACCGATTGACATGCACTAGTTGCATAAGGTGGCTAGCAGGTGTCTATTTCTCCCACTTTAGTCGGATCGGATTTGATGAAAAGGGTCCTTATGAAGGGTAAATAGAAATTGGCATATTACGTTGTGGTTTTGGCGTAGGTAAGAAACATTCTTGCTAGAAACCTATAGCAGCCACGTAAAAATTTGCAACAACAATTAGAGGACGTCTAACTTGTTTTTGCAGCATATGCCGTGTGATGTGATATGGCCAAAAGGATGTGATGAATGATATATATGTGATGTATGAGATTGATCATGTTCTTGTAATAGGAATCACGACTTGCATGTCGATGAGTATGACAACCGGCAGGAGCCATAGGAGTTGTCTTAATTTATTGTATGACCTGCGTGTCAATGAATAACGCCATGTAATTACTTTAGTTTATTGCTAAACCGTTAGCCATAGTAGTAGAAGTAATAGTTGGCGAAACAACTTCATGAAGACACGATGATGGAGATCATGATGATGGAGATCATGGTGTCATGCCGGTGACGATGATGATCATGGCGCCCCGAAGATGGAGATCAAAAGGAGCAAAATGATATTGGCCATATCATGTCACTATTTGATTGCATGTGATGTTTACCATGTTTTTGCATCTTATTTGCTTAGAACGACGGTAGCATAAATAAGATGATCCCTCATAATAATTTCAAGAAAGTGTTCCCCCTAACTGTGCGCCGTTGCAAAAGTTCATTGTCTTGAAGCACCACGTGATGATCGGGTGTGATAGATTCTAATGTTCACATACAACAGGTGTAAGCCAGATTTACACATGCAAAACACTTAGGTTGACTTGACGAGCCTAGCATGTACAGACATGGCCTCGGAACACAAGAGACCGAAAGGTCGAACATGAGTCGTATAGAAGATACGATCAAAATGAAGATGTTCACCGATGATGACTAGTCCGTCTCACATGATGATCGGACACTGCCTAGTTGACTCGGATCATGTATCACTTAGATGACTAGAGGGATGTCTGTCTGAGTGGGAGTTCATTATATAATTTGATAGATGAACTTAATTATCATGAACTTAGTCTAAAACTTTTGCAAAAATGTCTTGTAGATCAAATGGCCCATGCTCATGTCAACCTCAACTTCAACGCGTTCCTAGAGAAAACCAAGCTGAAAGACGGTGGTAGCAACTATACGGACTGGGTACGGAACATGAGGATCATCCTCATAGCTGCCAAGAAAGCATATGTCCTTGAAGCACCGTTAGGTGAAGCACCACCTCCAGCGAACCAATACGTTATGAATGCTTGGCAGTCGCGTGTTGATGATTACTCCCTGGTTCAGTACGGCATGCTTTACAGCTTAGAACCGGGGCTCCAAAAACGTTTCGAGCAGCACGGAGCATATGAGATGTTCCAAGAGCTGAGAATGGTTTTCCAAGCTCATACCCGGGTCGTGAGATATGAAGTCTCCGACAAGTTCTAAAGTTGTAAGATGGAGGGAAATAGTTCCGTCAGCGAGCACATACTCAAAATGTCTGGGTTGCACAACCGCTTATCTCAGTTGGGAGTTAATCTCCCGGATGGCGCGGTCGTTGACATAATCCTTCAGTCGCTTCCACCAAGCTACAAGAGCTTGGTGATGAACTTCAATATGTAGGGGATGGAGAAAACCATTCCTGAAGTATATTCAATGTTGAAATCAGCGGAGGTGGAAATCAAAAACCACTATGTTCAAGAAGGGCAAGGGTAAAAAGGGTTTCAGGAAAGACGACAAGGGAGGTGCCGCGCCCGGCAAGCAAGCTGCCGGGAAGAAACCAAAGAATGGACCCAAGCCTGAGACTGAGTGTTTTTATTGCAAGGGAAGTGGTCACTGGAAGTGGAACTACCCCAAGTACTTAGCGGACAAGAAGGTCGGCAACACCAAAGGTATATGTGATATACATGTAATTTATGTGTACCTTACTAGTACTCGTAGTAGCTCCTGGGTATTTGATACCGGTGCGGTTGCTCATATTTATAACTCAAAACAGGAGCTGCGGAATAAGTGGAGACTAGCGAAGGACGAGGTGACGATGCGCGTCGGGAATGGTTCCAAGGTCGATGCGATCGCCGTCGGCACGCTACCTCTACATTTACCTATGGGATTAGTTCTAAACCTCAATAATTGTTATTTAGTGCCAGCTTTGAGCATGAACATTGTATCTGGATCTTGTTTAATACGAGATGACTACTCATTTAAATCCGAGAATAATGGTTATTCTATTTATATGAGAGATATGTTTTATGGTCATGTCCCGCTGGTCAATGGTTTATTCTTAATGAATCTCGAACGTGATGTTACACATATTCATAGTGTGAATACCAAAAGATGTAAGGTTGATAATGATAGTCCCACATACTTGTGGCACTGCCGCCTTGGTCACATTGGTGTCAAACGCATGAAGAAGCTCCATGCAGATGGACTTTTGGAGTCTCTTGATTACGAATCATTTGACACGTGCGAACCATGCCTCAAGGGTAAAATGACCAAGACTCTGTTCTCCGGAACAATGGAGCGAGCAACCAACTTATTGGAAATCATACATACTGATGTGTGCGGTCCAATGAGCGTTGAGGCACGCGTTGGCTATCGTTATGTTATCACCCTCACTGATGACTTGAGTAGATATGGGTATGTCTACTTAATGAAACACAATTCTGAGACCTTTGAAAGGTTCAAGGAATTTCAGAGTGAGGTTGAAAATTAACGTGACAGAAAAATAAAGCTCTTACGATCAGATCGTGGAGGGGAATATTAAAGTCGCGAATTTGGCACACACTTAAGGAAATGTGGAATCGTTTCACAACTCACGCCGCCTGGAACACCTCCGCGTAATGGTGTGTCCGAACGTCATAATCACACTCTATTGGATATGGTGCGATCTATGATGTCTCTTACCGATCTACCTCTCTCATTTGGGGCTATGCTTTAGAGACTGCCGCATTCACTTGAAATAGGGCTCCGTCGAAATCCATTGAGATGACACCGTATGAATTATGGTTTGGGAAGAAATCTAAGCTGTCGTTTCTAAAAGTTTGGGGATGTGATGCTTATGTCAAGAAACTGCAACCTGAAAAGCTCGAACCCAAGTCGGAAAAATGCGTCTTCATAGGATACCCTAAGGAAACCATTGGGTATACCTTCTACCTTAGATCCGAAGGCAAGATCTTTGTTGCCAAGAACGGGTCCTTTCTGGAGAAAGAGTTTCTCTTGAAAGAATTAAGTGGGAGGAAAGTAGAACTTGATGAAGTACTGCCTCTTGAAGAGGAAAGTAGCGCAGCTCAGGAAGATGTTCTTGTGGTGCCTGCACCGGCTAGAGAGGAGGTTAATGATGATGATCATGGTACTTCGGATCAAGTTGCTACTGAACTTCGTAGGTCCACGAGGACAATTTCCACACCAGAATGGTATGGCAACCCCGTCCTGGAAATCATGTTGTTAGACAACGGTGAACCTTCGAACTATGAAGAAGCGATGGCGGGCCTAGATTCCAACAAATGGCTTGAAGCCATGCAATCCGAGATAGGATCCATGTATGAAAACAAAGTATGGACTTTGACAGACTTGCCTGATGATCGACGAGCAATAGAAAATAAATAGATCTTTAAGAAGAAGACGGACTCGGATGGTAATGTTACCATCTACAAAGCTCGACTTATCGCCAAGGGTTATCGACAAGTTCAAGGGGTTGACTACGATGAGACCTTCTCACCAGTAGCGAAGCTTAAGTCGGTCCGAATCATGTTAGCAATTGCCGCATTCTATGATTATGAGATATGGCAAATGGACTTCAAAATGGCATTCCTTAACGACTTTCTTAAGGAAGAATTGTATATGATGCAGCCGGAAGGTTTTGTCGATCTTAAGAATGCTAACAAGGTATGCAAGCTCCAGCGCTCCATCTATGGGCTGGTGCAAGCATCTCGGAGTTGGAACATTCGCTTTGATGAAATGATCAAAGCGTTTGGGTTTATGCAGACTTATGGAGAAGCCTGCGTTTAGAAGAAAGTGAGTGGGAGCTCTGTAGCATTTCTCATATTATATGTGGATGACATACTATTGATGGCAAATGATATAGAACTCTTGGAGAGCATAAAGGCCTACTTGAATAAGTGTTTTTCAATGAAGGACCTTGGACAAGCTGCTTACATATTAGGCATCAAGATCTATAGAGATAGATCGAGACGCCTCATAGGTCTTTCACAAAGCACATACCTTGATAAGTATTGAAGAAGTTCAATATGAATCAGTCCAAGAAGGGGTTCTTGCCTGTGTTGCAAGGTGTGAAATTGAGCTTGGCTCAATGTCCGAGCACGACAGAAGATAGAGAAAAGATGAGTGTCATCCCCTATGCCTCGGCCATAGGGTCTATTATGTATGCCATGCTGTGTACCAGACCTGATGTAAACCTTGCCGTAAGTTTGGTAGGAAGGTACCAAAGTAATCCCGACATGGAACCCTGGACAGCGGTCAAGAATATCCTGAAGTACCTGAAAAGGACTAAGGATATGTTTCTCGTTTATGGAGGTGACGAAGAGCTCGTCGTAAAGGGTTACGTCGACGCTAGCTTCGACACAGATCTGGATGACTCTAAGTCACAAACCGGATACATGTATATTTTGAATGGTGGGGCAGTAAGCTGGTGCAGTTGCAAGCAAAGCGTCGTGGCGGGATCTACATGTGAAGCGGAGTACATGGCAGCCTCGGAGGCAGCACATGAAGCAATATTGATGAAGGAGTTCATTACCGACCTAGGAGTTATTCCCAATGCGTCGGGGCCGATGACTCTCTTCTGTGACAACACTGGAGCCATTGCCCTTGCCAAGGAGCCCAGGTTTCACAAGAAGACCAGGCAAATCAAGCATCGCTTCAACTCCATTCGTGAAAATGTTCAAGATGGAGACATAGATATTTGCAAAGTGCATACGGATCTGAATGTCGCAGATCCGTTGACTAAACCTCTTCCGCGAGCAAAACATGATCAACACCAGAACTCTATGGGTGTTCGATTCATCACAATGTAACTAGATTATTGACTCTAGTGCAAGTGGGAGACTGTTGGAAATATGCCCTAGAGACAATAATAAAATGATTATTATTATATTTCCTTGTTCATGATAATTGTCTATTGTTCATGCTATAATTGTGTTATCCGGAAATCGTAATACATGTGTGAATACATAGACCACAACATGTCCCTAGTGAGCCTCTAGTTGACTAGCTCGTTGATCAATGGATGGTTATGGTTGCCTGACCATGGACATTGGATGTCATTGATAACGGGATCACATCATTGGGAGAATGATGTGATGGACAAGACCCAATCCTAAGCATAGCACAAGATTGTGTAGTTCGTTTGCTAGAGCTTTTCTAATGACGAGTATCATTTCCTTAGACCATGAGATCGTGCAACTCCCGGATACCGTAGGACTGCTTTGGGTGTACCAAACGTCACAACATAACTGGGTGGCTATAAAGGTACACTACAGGTATATCCGAAAGTGTCTGTTGGGTTGTCACAGATCGAGACTGGGATTTGTCACTCAGTATGATGGAGAGGTATCTTTGGGCCCACTCGGTAATGCATCATCATAATGAGCTCAATGTAGCCAAGTGGTTGGTCACGGGATCATGCATTATGGAACGAGTAAAGTGACTTGCCGGTGAAGAGATTGAACGAGGTATTGGGATACTGACGATCTAATCTCGGGCAAGTAACGTACCGATTGACAAAGGGAATTGTATACGGGATTACTTCAATCCTCGACATCGTGGTTCATCCGATGAGATCATCGTGGAACATGTGGGAGCCAACATGGGCATCCAGATCCCGCTGTTGGTTATTGGCCGGAGAGCTGTCTCAGTCATGTCTGCGTGATTCCCGAACCCGTAGGGTCTACACACTTAAGGTTATTGGCCGGAGATATGTTGTGATTACCGAATGTTGTTCGGAGTCCCGGATGAGATCCCGGACGTCACGAGGAGTTCTTGAATGGTCCGGAGGTGAAGATTTATATATGGGAAGTTGTCATACGGTCACCGGAAAAGTTCGGGGGCATACCGGTATTGTACCGGGGCCACCGGAGGGGTTCCGGGGGTCCACCGGGAGGGTCCACCTGCCCCGGAGGGCCTTATGGGCTGTAGGTGGAAGGGAACCAGCCCCTTAGTGGGCTGGGCACCATTCCCCCTAGGGCCCATGCGCCTAGGGTTTGGGGGAACCCTAAAAGGGGCGCCCCACCCCCTTGCTTGGGGGGCAAGCCCCCTCCCCCTTGGCCGCCGCCCCCCCTCTAGATCTCATCTAGAGGGGCCGACCCCCTTCCCCCTTATCCCTATAAATAGAGTGGCGAGGGGAGGGCTGCAGAACCACATCCAAGGCGCAGCCCCTCCCCTCCCCAACACCTCTCCTCCTCCATTAAGAGCTTGGCGAAGCCCTGCCGGAGTACTGCCGCTCCATCACCACCACGCCGTCGTGCTGCTGTTGGTGCTCTCTTCCTCAACCTCTCCCTTCTCCTTGCTGGATCAAGGCGCGGGAGACGTCTCCGCTCCGTACGTGTGTTGAACACGGAGGTGCCGTCCGTTCGGTGCTAGGATCATCGGTGATTTGGATCACGACGAGTACGACTCCATCAACCCCGTTCTCTTGAACGCTTCCGCTCGCGATCTACAAGGGTATGTAGATGCACTCCTCTCTCTCGTTGCTAGATGACTCCATAGATTGATCTTGGTGATGCGTAGAAAATTTTAAATTTCTGCTACGATCCCCAACAGATTGCCCTCCCCAAGATGGGAGAGTTGTTGGTGATGATGATGACGATAACTTCCCCCTCTGGGACGGAAGTTCCCCCGGCGGAATCCCCCCACCGGAGGGCAAAAGTGCTCCTTCCCAAGTTCCGCCCCGAGACGGCGGCGCTCCGTCCCGAAAGTCTTCTCCATATTTTTTCTAGGTCAAAATGACTTATATACCAGAAGATGGGCACCGGAGGGGGGCCTGGGGAGCACAACCCACCAGGGCGTGCCTGGGCTCCCTAGCGCGCCCAGGTGGGTTGTGCCCACCTGGTGGGCCCCCTCTTGTACTTATTGGCTCCAATGTTCCTCAAATATGTCATAGAAAATCTTCGTGAGGTTTCAGCTTGTTTGGAGTTGTGCAGAATAGGTGGCTTAACGTAGCTTTGCCAGGTCCAGATTTTCAGCTGCCAAAATTCTCCCTCTTTGTGTATACCTTGCATATTATGAGACAAAAGGCATTAGAATTACTCCAAAAAGCATTATTATGCATAAAAACATCATAAATAACAGTAGGAAAACATGATGCAAAATGGACGTATCAACTCCCCAAGCTTAGACCTCGCTTGTCCTCAAGCGAAAACCAAAATCAAAAAACATGTCCACATGCTTAGAGAGAGAGGTGTCGATAAAAACAAAATACAGACATAGAAGCATCATGTTGATTATTATAACAACAACAAATTTAAACATAAGTCTTTTATCATAGAGCTTTTATCATAGACTTCCAATGAATAAGTGACAATTCATCACACAATTGAAGTATAAAGCATAAACTCTGTTAGAAACAAACAAACTATGTTCTCAGTCAATTTTGCAACTACAATTCATCATCTTTCCAAGAAGGGTCGCATATCGGAGCCTTTAGGCAAGTCCACATACTCAATCATCATATAGTCTTTTATGATTGCTAACACTCACCGCATACACATGAGCAAAATGATTCAACCGGACACGTAGAAAGGGCTTATAGTTTCGCCTCCCAACGTACTCACCTCAAGGGTGATGTCAACAATAATAATGCATGCCACCCATATTCAACTGGACATATGTGCCTAGATCTTTCCTAACCACATGATGCTTGCCAAAGGAGAAAAATAAAAAGGAATAGCGAGAAAAACTTTGACTCTTGCATAAAAGTAAAAGATAGGCCCTTCGTAGAGGGAAGCAGAGGTTGCCATGTGCTTATTTGTTTGTATGCTCAAGCCCTTAGTGCAAAAGAAAGTCGCGTTGTATTTCCCCTTGTGATGGCAGCCTTTATTATGTAGTCTATCGCTTTTATTCTTTACCATCACAAGTTCGAACAATGCTCTATTTTTTCTTACACTAAATGATATCACACTTTTAGAAGCAATTTTCATTGCCTTATTGCACCGATGACAACTTACTCGAGGGATCTTGCTCAATCCCTAGGTAGGTATGGTGGACTCTTGAAAATAAGATTTGGGTTTAAGGGTTTTTGGATGCACAAGTAGTATCTCTACTTAGTGCAGAATTTTTGGCTAGCAAAGATAGGGGCAAGCACCACATGTTGAAGGATCTATGACAATATAACTTCCAGGTGAATATGAACAAACATAAATCATTACGTTGTCTTCCTTGTCCAACGTCAACAATTTTGGCATATAATATTTTGATGGGGGCTCACAATCAAAAAAGATTTCTAGGATAGTGTATTTATATATGAATCTTCTCTTCCCTTATTAATTCTTTCATGAGTTGCATCATTGACCAATGCTATGTTTGTCAATCTCTAATAAAATTCCTACTTATACTTTTCCTTATGTGGTGTCATCACCTACCATAGGGTTAGCATATGATCTTTTTAATGTATTTCCTTTCTTTTTATTACAACATGAAAGTAAAGAAAGCAAAAACTCAAACTAAACTTTATTATATATCTTGCGCACGATTACAAGGATAGATCACTAAGAAAACTCTTGAAAAGAAAGGATCGAACTAAACTTTTATTCATCTAGAGCAAAGGATAACTATGGATCAAACTAAATTAAGTAAAGGAAAAAGATAGTAGGGATGATACGATACCGGGGCACCTCCCCCAAGCTTGACGAAGGCCAAGGGGAGTGCCCATACCCGAAACTCAATTTTCTTTTGGTGATGAATAAGAAGGTGGTGATATAACTCCCAATATATCCATGATTGCCTCCTTCATGCTTTTAATCTCACGAAGGGCTTTATGGAGCAGCTCCGTGTTCTTATGCACTTCGGCCATAATATGCCCATTCTCCAGCCCCCAAGAACTTGCTCCTACATCACTGTCTCTTGGACGAGATATGTCACAATTGGACGGTATGTGCACATGAGGAGTGTTTTTGAACCCATAATTGTGAATCAAATTGTTACGATGTAACATGTGTAAGGGTCTTCTTTGTGGGAGCTCTTCTTGGCCTTCAAGGTTCTCTTGATTGTTTTCTGATCTCATGGCCTGGTGACGGTTAGGACGAGTGGAGATGACAACTATTGTGCCCCTCTCAGAAGCCGGAAGGTGAACTCCAGAAGATTTTCTTCATCCTCCTCCATGGCCACCTCCTCAACTCCTTCTCTCCCGAGCTCTCCCTGTGCCAACCAAGCATCGCCCTCTTCATGGTTGGAGAGGGAAGAATCCATGATACCTGTCCTGACAGATCTGGCAAAAAACAACAAGAAAAGAGAACAGAAGATTTCTCTGCGATACGGTGGTCAATAG
>LR880968.1:920478147-920490322 GCA_904067115.1 Aegilops sharonensis
GGTTTCGTACCCTACCATAATCTCTACGTTTGTTCTCCGCTATTAGTGGCTTTGGAGTGACTCTTTGTTGCATGTTGAGGGATTGTTATATGATCTATCTATGTTATTATTGTTGAGAGAACTTGCACTAGTGAAAGTATGAACCCTAGGCCTTGTTTCCTATCATTGCAATACCGTTTACGCTCACTTTTATCATTAGTTACCTTGCTGTTTTTTCTTATTTCAGATTACAAAAACCTTTATCTACCATCCATATTGCACTTGTATCACCATCTCTTCGCCGAACTAGTGCACCTATACAATTTACCATTGTATTGGGTGTGTTGGGGACACAGGAGACTCTTTGTTATTTGGTTGCAGGGTTGTTTGAGAGAGACCGTCTTCATCCTACGCCTCCTACGGATTGATAAACCTTAGGTAATCCACTTGAGGGAAATTTGCTACTGTCCTACAAACCTGTGCACTTGCAGGCCCAACAACGTCTACAAGAAGAAGGTTGTGTAGTAGACATCAAGCTCTTTTCTGGCGCCGTTGCCGGGGAGGTGAGTGCTTGAAGGTATATCTTTAGATCTTGCAATCGAATATTTTTGTTTCTTGTTTTATCTCTAGTTTAGTTTATAAAATAAAATTACAAAAAAATGGAATTGAGTTTACCTCATACGCTTCATCTTTTTAATATCTTTCGTGAGTATGATGGGAAGGAAAATTGTGCCAAAGTGTTAGAAGAAGAATGCATTAGAATGTTTGGCACTAAATATTTGAATGATGGACATGATTTCAATGTTGTTAGTATGAATTCCTTGAATATCCATGATGCTAATGATATGCAAAGCCACAAGCTTGGGGAAGCTATGTTTGATGAAGATTATATTTTTGGTCTCCCAAGCTTTGGTGAGCAAATTTACTATGATGAAAGCATGCCTCCTATCTATGATGATTATTGTGATGACACTTATGCTTTAAAGAATAATGATAACCATGAAACTTGTCATATTGATCTTAATTTTCAATCACATGATAGTTATTTTGCTGAGCTTGCTCCCACTACTATTCATGAGAAAAATTTTGCTTATGAGGAGAGTAGTAAATTTTCTATGTTTGTAGATCATGAAATGAATGCTTTAGGTGCTAGTTATATTGTTGAATTCATTCATGATGCTACTTAAAATTATTATGAGGGAGGAACATATGCTTGTAGGAATTGCAATAATATCAAGTTTCCTCTCTATGTGCTTAAATTTTTGAAGTTATGCTTGTTTTGTCTTCCTATGCTTGTTGATTATTGTTCCCATAAGTTGTTTGCTCACAAAATCCCTATGCATAGTAATTGGGTTAGACTAAAATGTGCTAGTCATATTCTTCATGATGCTCTCTTTATGTTTCAATTCTTATCTCTTATGTGAGCATCATTGAAATCATCATGCCTAGCTAGGGGCTTTAAACGTTAGCGCTTGTTGGGAGGCAACCCAATTTTATTTTAGTTTCTTTCTTTTTGGTTCTGTTTAGTAATAAATAATCCATCTAGGCTTTGTTTAGATGTGGTTTTATGTTTTAATTAGTGTTTGTGCCAAGTAGAACCTTTGGGAAGACTTGGGTGAAGTCTTTATGATCATGTTGTAAAAAAACAGAAACTTTAGCGCTCACGAGATTAGCTTCAACTTTTTACTGGAGAATGCTATTTAGTTGATTGTTTTTGCAGATGATTACTAGACAAGTTCCTCAGGTACACCAATTTATTTTGGAATTTTTGGAGTTCCAGAAGTTTGCGTTAGTTACAGATTACTACAGACTGTTCTGTTTTTGACAGATTCTGTTTTTCGTGTGTTGTTTGCTTATTTTGATGACTCTATGGCTAGTAAAATAGTTTATAAAACATAGAGAAGTTGGAATACAATAAGTTTAACACCAATATAAATAAATAATTAGTTCATTACAGTAACATGAAGTGGTGTTTTGTTTTCTTTCGCTAAGGGAGCTCACGAAATTTTCTGTTAAGTTTTGTGTTGTGAACTTTTCAAGTTTTGGGTAAAGATTCGATGGACTATGGAATAAGGAGTGGCAAGAGCCTAAGCTTGGGTATGCCCAAGGCACCCCAAGGTAATATTCAAGAGTAGCCAAAAGCCCAAGCTTGGGGATGCCCCGGAAGGCATCCCCTCTTTCGTCTTCGTTCATCGGTAACTTTACTCAGAGCTATATTTTTATTCACCACATGATATGTGTTTTTCTTGGAGCGTCATTTTAGTTTTTGCTTGATGTTATTTATAATAATGTTTTTCATCTTTAGTTCCAATAAAAATGTAAAGGATAGCCTTTGCCATGCTTATTTTGCTAGTATACATGTTGTTGTTTGAAAACAGAAAGTTTACCGCTGTTGCAAAAATTCCCTAGAAAAGTAAAAGAGTGGTATAATGTTGAATATTTTTGAATATTGAGATATGATAAATGTATTACATTGGGAATTTTAGTTCATAATTTTTGGAGTCAGGGAAGTATTGATACTCTTGCATTCTTTACAGATTGTACTGTTTTGGCAGATTGCTGTTATGTTTGCATTGTTTGCATATGTTTGCTTGTTTAATGATTATATTTAAGGATAGGAGTAGTAAATATACAGAGGCATTTAGTATGCAATGTTGAATAATAATTTTAGTGATTTGTTACAGTAGAAAATGATAAGGTTTTGCTTTGGTTTATACTAACCTATCTCACGAGTTCTTGTTGAGTTTGTTGTGAATGAAGCTTTTGATAAAAAGAGAAACCATGATATGAGAGGAATTAAGGAGACACAAAAGTTCAAGCTTGGGGATGCCCAAGGCACCCCAAGATAATATTTCAAGAAGTCTCAAGCATCTAAGCTTGGGGATGCCCCGGTAGGCATCCCACCTTTCTTCTCCAACAATTATCGGTTAGTATCGGTTGAGCCTAAGTTTTTGCTTCTTCACATGAGTTGTGCTATCCTTGCAATGTCATTTTATTTTGTTTTGCTTGATGTTTTAATACAATACCAAGATCTCAAATTCCTTAATGTTAGAGAGTCTTCACATAGTTGCACAATTATTTAACTACTCATTGATCTTCACTTATATCTTGTTGGAGTAGTTTGTCGTTTGCTCTAGTGCTTCACTTATATCTTTTAGAGCACGTCGGTGCTTTTATTTTGTAGAAATTAATGAACTCTCATGCTTCACTTATATTATTTTGAGAGTCTTAAACAGCATGGTAATTTGAACGAAAACTTTCTTAGGAGGTGAACTGGATGCTATGATCAATTTGATACTTGATAATTGTTTCGAGATATGGAGGTAGTGATATTAAAGTCATGCTAGTTGGGTGATTATGAATTTAAAGAATTCTTGTGTTGAAGTTAGCAAATCCCGTAGCATGCACGTATCGTTAAAGTCATGTAACAAATTTGAAACATGAAGTGTACCTGGCTTGTGCATCCTTATGAGTGGCGGTCGGGGACGAGCGATGGCCTTTTCCTACCAATCTATGCCCCTAGGAGCATGCGCGTAGTGCTTGATTTTTGATGACTTCTAAATTTTTCCAATAAGTATATGAGTTCTTTTGACTAATTTTGAGTCCATGGATTATACGCACTTTTACCTTTCCGCCGTTGCTAGCCTCGTCGGTACCGTGCATTGCCCTTTCTCACCTTGAGAGTTGGTGCAAACTTCGCCGGTGCATCCAAACCCCATGATACGATACACTCTATCACACATAAACCTCCTTATATCTTCCTCAAAACAGCCACCATACCTACCTATTATGACATTTCCATAGCCATTCCAAGATATATTGCCATGCAACTTTCCACCGTTTCGTTCATCATCATGACATACTTTACTTTTGTCATATTGCCATTGCATGATCATGTAGTTGACATCGTATTTGTGGCAAAGCCACCATGCATTATTTTTCATACATGTCACTCTTGATTCATTGCACCATCCCGGTCCACCGTCGTAGGCATTCATATAGAGTCATATCTTGTTCTAGTTTCGAGTTGTAATTCATATGTTGTAATCAATGAAAGTGTGATGATCATCATTATTAGAGCATTGCCCAAAAAAAGAAGAAAGGCCAAAAGAAAAAAAGGCCCAAAAAAAAGAAAATTAATAAAAAAGGGCAATGTTACTATCTCTTTTTCCACACTTGTGCTTCAAAGTAGCACCTTGTCCTTCATGTAGTGAGTCTCATATATTGTGCTTCAAAGTAGCACCGTGTTTTTCATATAGTGAGTCTCATAAGTTGTCTTTTTCATACTAGTGGGAATTTTTCATTATAGAACTTGGCTTGTATATTCCTACGATGGGCTTCCTCAAATGCCCTAGGTCTTCGTGAGCAAGCAAGTTGGATGCACACCCACTAGTTTTCTTTTGTTGAGCATTCATTTATAACTCTAGTGCATCCGTTGCATGGCAATCCCTACTCCTCATGTTGACATCAATTGATGGGCATCTCCATAGACCGTTAATTATCCCCGTCAATGTCAGATTTTCTCCTTTTTGTCTTCTCCACACAATCCCCAATCATCATATTCTATTCCACCCATAGTGCTATATCCATGGCTCACGTCATGTATTGCGTGAAGGTTGAAAAAGTTTGAGATTATTGAAGTACGAAACAATTGCTTGGCTTGTCATCGGGGGTATAGAAGTTGGGAACATCTTTGTGTGACGAAAATGAAGCATAGCCTAACTATATGATTTTGTAGGGATGAACTTTCTTTTGCCATGTTATTTTGAGAAGACATGATTAATTTGATTAGTATGCTTGAAGTGTTACTATTTCTTTTATCAATATGAACTTTTATTTTGAATCATTTGGATCTGAACATTCATGCCACAATAAATAAAATTACTTTGAGAATCATGCTAGGTAGCATTCCACATCAAAAATTTGTTTTTATCATTTACCTACTCAAGGACGAGCAGGAATTAAGCTTGGGGATGCTTGATACGTCTCCAACGTATCTATATTTTTTGATTGTTCCATGCTATTATATTACCCGTTTTGAATGATTATGGGCTTTATTATACACTTTTATATTACTTTTGGGACTAACCTATTAACCGGAGGCCCAGCCCATATTGCTGTTTTATTGCCTGTTTTAGTATTTCAAAGATTATCAAACGGAGTCCAAACGGAATGAAACCTTCGGCAGCGTTATTTTTGGGAAGATTATCATCCTGGAGGCTTGGAGATCAAGTCAGAAGATCCTCGAGGAGCCCAGGAGATAGGGGGCGCCCCCCGCCCCCTACAGGGCGCGGCCCCCTGTCTCGTGGACCCCTCGAGCACCTCCCGACCGACTTCTTTCGCCTATATAGTCCCACGTACCCTAAAAACATCCACGGAGAAGATAGATTGGGAGTTCCGCCGCTGAAAGCCTCTGTAGCCTCCAAAAACCTCTCGGGAGCCCGTTCCGGCACCCTGCCGGAGGGGGAATCCATCACCGGTGGCCATCTTCATCATCCCCGCGCTCTCCATGACGAGGAGGGAGTAGTTCACCCTCGGGGCTGAGGGTATGTACCAGTAGCTATGTGTTTGATCTCTCTCTCTCGTGTTCTCTCTATGGCACGATCTTGATGTATCGCGAGCTTTGCTATTATAGTTGGATCTTATGATGTTTCCCACCCCCCCCCCTCTACTCACTTGTGATGAATTGAGTTTCCCCTTTGAAGTTATCTTATCGGATTGAGTCTTTGATTAGAGAAAACTTGATGTATGTCTTTGACGTGCTTATCTGTGGTGACAATGGGATATCATGTGCCACTTGATATATGTTTTGGTGACCAACTTGCGGGTTCTACCCATGAACCTACGCATAGGGGTTGGCACACGTTCTTGACTCTCCGGTAGAAACTTTGGGGCACTCTTTGAAGTACTTTGTGTTGGTTGGATGAATCTGAGATTGTGTGATGCATATCGTATAATCATGCCCACAGATACTTGAGGTGACAATGGAGTATCTAGGTCACATTAGGGTTTTGGTTGATTTGTCTCTTAAGGTGTTATTCTAGTACGAACTCTTTAATAGATCGATCCGAAAGAATAACTTTGAGGTGGTTTCGTACCCTACCATAATCTCTACGTTTGTTCTCCGCTATTAGTGGCTTTGGAGTGACTCTTTATAGCATGTTGAGGGATTGTTATATGATCTATCTATGTTATTATTGTTGAGAGAACTTGCACTAGTGAAAGTATGAACCCTAGGCCTTGTTTCCTATCATTGCAATACCATTTACGCTCACTTTTATCATTAGTTTCCTTGCTGTTTTTGTTATTTCAGATTACAAAAACCTTTATCTACCATCCATATTGCACTTGTATCACCATCTCTTCGCCGAACTAGTGCACCTATACAATTTACCATTGTATTGGGTGTGTTGGGGACGCAAGAGACTCTTTGTTATTTGGTTGCAGGGTTGTTTGAGAGAGACCATCTTCATCCTACGCCTCCTACGGATTGATAAACCTTAGGTCATCCACTTGAGGGAAATTTGCTACTGTCCTACAAACCTGTGCATTTGCAGGCCCAACAATGTCTACAAGAAGAAGGTTGTGTAGTAGACATCAGTTGTATGTTGATAGGACTATGTATTGGAGGGCAAGAGTGATAGAAGCTTCAACCTAGCATAGAAATTGATGCATACGGGATTGAAGGGGGACCAATATATCTTAAATGCTATGGTTGGGTTTTACCTTAATGAACATTAGTAGTTGCGGATGCTTGCTAATAGTTCCAATAATAAGTGCATAGAATTCCAAGTAAGGGATGACATGCTAGCTGTGGCCTCTCCCACACAATACTTGCTATCGGTCTAGTAAAGTAGTCAATTGCTTAAGGGACAATGTCGCAACTCCTACCACCACTTTTCCACACTCGCTATATTTATTTCTTTTGCTTCCTTACTTTCAACAGCCCCTAATTTTTATTCTCGTGCTCTTTATATTCGTGCAAGCTTATCCCAAAACACCTACAAAGTACTTCTAGTTTCATACTTTTTCCGGTAAAGTGAACGTCAAGCGTGCGTAGAATTGTATCGGTGGTCAATAGAACTTGAGGGAATATTTGTCTATCTTTAGCTCCTCGTTGGGTTCGACACTCTTACTTATCGAAAACTGTTGCCCCTATACTTGTGGGTTATCACAGTTGCTTTCTTCTTCGCCACCTCGGCCTTCACCAACTTCCTCGCCGCTGCGGCCCTTGTCTGGCGCACGGACCCCTCCTGGGTCTGCTGCGGCCGCACAACCCTGCCGGGCCGGACTGGCACGCCAGAGCTGGCACGCCGCAGGACTCGCCCTCTCCCCGTGACCGAAGGGTCGACGGCCTCGGTCTCCTCCTCCGACGACTCATCGACCACATCTTCGATGAGCGGAGCTCCGGTGTTGGCACTCCTGGCCTCCCCAGCGGACCCCACCCACTGGGCGAGCTCCTTTTCCTCCGCGGCTGCCGAAGCCTTGTCCTCCATGCCGCCGGCGCTGCCGGCCTCCCTAGCGAGCTCCGCCTCCGCCGCCCTGGCGGCGATGTAGTCCAGCTTCGCCTGGGTGGTGTCCCGGACGAGCCGCGGCTCGTCACAGACGTACTTCTCCTCCAAGGTATTGATGAACTCCTGCACCTGATCCTCCGGCGGCTCGGCCCAATTTGGGACGAGGCCGTGCGCGTTGAACTCTGGCATCATGGCGATGATGTCGTTTCGGCGCGAGTTATTGCTCAGCGGGACCAACCCCACCGGCAACCCAAACAAGGGCCCCTTGGCGACCTTGCCGGCCTTCATGGCCTTGCCGGACCGCTCGACCTTGCCGTCGCGGTTCACGTCAAGCTGGAAGAGCCACTTGCAGAAGTGGGCGTGCCCCATCACCGTGAGGTTGTGGTCCAAGCCGGGGTGAAGAGCTAGGCCAGCCTCCCCTTATTGTGCAGCGGAGCAATTCGGCGACGGATGAAATCCGCCCAAATCATCTCAAGGGTGAGCCCGGCCTCGGTGAGGCGAAGAATCCTGGTGGTGGTGACCGTGAGCTTCGCATCATCGGCATCAACATCACTCCAGTCGTTTCTGCGGACCGGCGGCGCGTAGCGGACCCGGCAGAAATCCTGCGGGTCCTCCTCTTTAATCCAGCACCACCGGCCCTGCCACTCCTCCCACCTCTCCTTCTGGGTGCCTTCCGGATACGCCTTTTTCTCCTGGGTCCTTGGGATCCAGGTGACACAACCAGAAATGGCGCCTCCCTTTTGGATACGAGGGAAGAAGTAGTGGCGGAAGAGCACCGTGTTGGGATGCACTCCGGCAAAGCCCTCACAGAGATGAGCAAAAGGGCCATGCACGCCACAGCATTTGGAGTAAAATCCAGAAGGCGGAAGCCATAGGTGTGCATGACATCGTTGAACAAATCGGAGAAAGGGGGAAAGAGCCCGCAGGAGAAGTAATCGATGAAAAATGGGTACCGATTCAGGCTGTCCTTGGCGAAATCGGCAGGGATAATGCGCGTGGCCGGATGCCCCGTCATCTCGCCCCCTGTCTTCACCCCCATAGGGGTTTGAAGTAGTCCCGGAGTTCGACCACGTCAGCCGTCGACGGAAAGTAGGCGTGCTGCGTCCGCCGCACCGTGAACTCACTCTTCGGCGGCTCCTTCTCCCCGGGGTTCTTGGCCGCCCCCTTGCCTCTGCTGGTTTTGGGCGCCATGGTGGTTAAAGAGGACAATGGCGCGGCAAGGGCGAGCGGGAGCAAGAGCTTGAGAGGGAGGAAGAAGGGGACGGCGGTTCCGAGATTGGAGAAGGCGCGGGCAGTAAATGAGCAGCGCGCCCTCGGTTATTCCCTTTTATAGGGAAGGCGCGGGCCGCCTCTTTTCCCATTAACCACGATGTGACGCATGCATGCGGGAACTGCCCCACGCATGACCCCCACGTCACGCACGACCCTCCACGTCGAGCGTTCAACGCGGGTCGTGGGGAAGCGCAGCAGACAAAAAAGTTACTACGGTAAAAATTCGCCCCACCTGCCCGCACACCGTTCTGGGCCTAGCCCAACAACGTGTCGCGCTCATGTATGGCCCATGCCTGGGGCTCCTGTCGGTCTACAAAATTAGGGGCTCTTCTTTTGACCCCTTTACTTGTGCACGGGCAGTTAGAGCCGCGCCCACGACCACACTTAGCCGGACAGAGGAGGGAAGCCGGAGGAAAGCCGGAGCACAATGCTACCTCTTGAGCACTGCATTGGTTTTCCCTTGAAGAGGAAAGGGTGATGCAGCAAAGTACCATAAGTATTTCCCTCAGTTTTTGAGAACAAAGGTATCAATCCAGTAGGAGGCCACGCACGAGTCCCTCGCACCTACACAAACAAATAAATGCTCGCAACCAACGCTATAACGGGTTGTCAATCCCTACACGGTCACTTACGAGAGTGAGATCTGATAGATATGATAAGATAACATTTTTGGTATTTTTTATGATAAAGATGCAAAGTAAAATAAAAGGCAATAAAAATAACTAAGTGTTGGAAGATTAATATGATGGAAAATAGACCCGGGGGCATAGGTTTCACTAGTGGCTTCTCTCAAGAGCATAAGTATTTGGGTGAACAAATTACTGTTGAGCAATTGACAGAATTGAGCATAGTTATGAGAATATCTAGGTATGATCATGTATATATTCATCACGTCCGAGACAAGTAAACCGACTCCTGCCTGCATCTACTACTATTACTCCACACATCGACCGCTATCCAGCATGCATCTAGAGTATTAAGTTCGTAAGAACAGACTAACGCTTTAAGCAAGATGACATGATGTAGAGGGATAAACTCATGCAATATGATATAAACCACATCTTGTTATCCTCGATGGCAACAATACAATACGTGCCTTGCTGCCCCTACTATCACTGGGAAAGGACACCGCAAGATTGAACCCAAAGCTAAGCACTTCTCCCATTGCAAGAAAGATCAATCTAGTAGGCCAAACCAAACTGATAATTCGAAGAGACTTGGAAAGATAACCAATCATACATAAAATAATTCAGAGAAGATTCAAATATTGTTCATAGATAAACTTGATCATAAACCCACAATTCATCAGTCTCAACAAACACACCGCAAAAGAAGATTACATCGAATAGATCTCCACGAGAGAGGGGGAGAACACTGTATTGAGATCCAAAAAGAGAGAAGAAGCCATCTAGCTAATAACTATGGACCCGAAGGTCTGAGGTAAACTACTCACACATCATCGGAGAGGCTATGGTGTTGATATAGAAGCCCTCCGTGATCGATGCCCCCTCCGGTGGAGCTCCGGAACAGGCCCCAAGCTGGGATCTCACGGGTACAGAAGGTTGCGGCAGTGGAATTAGGTTTTTGGCTCCGTATCTGGTAGTTTGGGAGTACGTAGGTATATATAGGAGGAAGGACTACGTCGGTGGAGCAGTAGGGGGCCCGCGAGGGTGGAGGGCGCGCCCTGAGGGGGTAGGCACGCCCCCTACCTCGTGCCCTCCTGGTTGATGTCTTGACGTAGGGTCCAAGTCCTCTAGATCATGTTCGTTCCGAAAATCACGTTCCCGAAGGTTTCATTCCGTTTGGATTCCGTTTGATATTCTTTTTCTTGGAAACTCTGAAATAGACAAAAAAAACAGCAATTCTCGGCTGGGCCTCCGGTTAATAGGTTAGTCCCAAAAATAATATAAAAGTGTATAATAAAGCCTGATAATGTCTAAAATAGAATATAATATAGCATGGAACAATAAAAAATTATAGATACGTTGGAGACATATCAAGCATCCCCAAGCTTAATTCCTGCTCGTCCTCGAGTAGGTAAATGATAAAAACAGAATTTTTGATGTGAAATGCTACTTGGCATAATTTCAATGTAATTCTTCTTAATTGTGGTATGAATATTCAGATTCGAAAGATTCAAGATAAAAGTTCAATATTGACATAAAAATAATAATACTTCAAGCATACTAACTAAGCAATTATGTCCTCTCAAAATAACATGGCCAAAGAAAGTTCATCCCTAAAAGATCATATAGTTTAGTCATGCTCCATTTTCGTCACACAAGAATGCTCTCATCATGCACAACCCCGATAACAAGCCAAGTAATTGTTTCATACTTTAGTAATCTCAAACTTTTTCAACCTTCTCGCAATACATGAGCGTGAGCCATGGATATAGCACTATGTGAGGGAGTCCTGGATTAGGGGGTATCCGGACAGCCGGACTGTATACGACATCCGGACTATGGAAGCGTGAAGACACAAGACTCAAGACATCGACCCGTGTCCGGATGGGACTTTCCTTGGCGTGGAAGGCAAGCTTGGCGATCCGGATATTATATTTCCTTCTTTGTAACCGACTCCATGTAAACCCTAGCCCTCTCCGGTGTCTATATAAACCGGAGAGGTTGGTCCTTAGAAGGCCGATCACAATTACAATCATACCATCATAGGCTAGCTCTTAGGGTTTAGCCTCTACGATCTCGTGGTAGATCTACTCTTGTACTATCTATATCTTCAATATTAATCAAGTAGGAAGTAGGGTTTTACCTCCATCGAGAGGGCCCGAACCTAGGTAAACATATGTGTCCCTTGCTTCCTGTTACCATCATCCTAGACGCACAGATCGGGACCCCCTACCCGAGATCCACCGGTTTTGACACCGACACTATGGGTGGAATAGAATATAATGATGGGGGTTATGTGGAGAAGACAAAAAAAAAGGAGAAAGTCTCACATCAACGAGGCTAATCAATGAGATATGGAGATGCCCATCAATTGATGTTAATGCAAGGAGTAGGGATTGCCATGCAACGGATGCACTAGAGCTATAAATATATGAAAGCTCAACAAAAGAAACTAAGTGGGTGTGCATCCAACTTGCTAGCTCGCGAATACCTAGGGCATTTGAGGAAGCCCATTGTTGGAATATACAAGCCAAGTTCTATAATGAAAAGTTCCCACTAGTATATGAAAGTGAAAAAACAAAAGACTCTCTATCATGAAGATTATGGTGCTACTTTGAAGCACAAGTGTGGTAAAAGGATAGTAACATTGTCCCTTCTCTCTTTTTATCTCATTTTTTATTTTTTTTATTTGGGCCTTTCTCTTTTTTTATGGCCTCTTTTTTATTTTTTTTTTTTTTTTATTTTTTTCGTCCAAAGTCTCATCCCGACTTGTGGGGGAATCAT
>LR880968.1:920490373-920519335 GCA_904067115.1 Aegilops sharonensis
TAATGCAAGGAGTAGGGATTGCCATGCAACGGATGCACTAGAGCTATAAATATATGAAAGCTCAACAAAAGAAACTAAGTGGGTGTGCATCCAACTTGCTAGCTCGCGAATACCTAGGGCATTTGAGGAAGCCCATTGTTGGAATATACAAGCCAAGTTCTATAATGAAAAGTTCCCACTAGTATATGAAAGTGAAAAAACAAAAGACTCTCTATCATGAAGATTATGGTGCTACTTTGAAGCACAAGTGTGGTAAAAGGATAGTAACATTGTCCCTTCTCTCTTTTTATCTCATTTTTTGGGCCTTCTCTTTTTTATGGCCTTTCTCTTTTTTTCCTCACTTGGGACAATTCTCTATAAAATGATGATCATCACACTTCTATTTATTTACAACTCAATGATTACAACTCGATACTAGAACAAAGTATGACTCTATATGAATGCCTCTGGCGGTGTACGGGGATATGCAATGAACCAAGAGTGACATGTATGAAAGGATTATGAATGGTGGCTTTGCCACAAATACTATGTCAACCACATGATCATTCAAAGCAATATGACAATGATGAATGCGTCATGATAAACGGAACAGTGGAAAGTTGCATGGCAATATATCTCGGAATGGCTATGGGAATGCCATAATAGGTAGGTATGGTGGCTGTTTTGAGGAAGATATAAGGAGGTTTATGTGTGAAAGAGTGTATCATATCACGGGGTTTGGACGCACCGGCGAAGTTTGCACCGACTCTCAATGTGAGAAAGGGCAATGCACGGTACCGAAGAGGCTAGAAATGATGGAAAGGTGAGAGTGCGTATAATCCATGGACTCAACATTGGTCATAAAGAACTCACATACTTATTGCAAAAATCTACAAGTTATCAAGAACCAAGCACTACGCGCATGCTCCTAGGGGGATAAATTGGTAGGAAAAGACCATCGCTCGTCCCCGACCGCCACACATAAGGAGGACAATCAAAGAACACATCATGTTTCAAATTTGTTACATAACGTTTACCATACGTGCATGCTGCGGGACTTGCAAACTTCAACACAAGTATTTTTAAAATTCACAACTACTCAACTAGCACAACTTTGATATCGCTACCTCCATGTCTCAAAACAATCATCAAGCATCAAACTTCTCTTAGTATCCAACACACTTATAAGAAAGTTTTTACTAGTATTGAATACCTAGCACATTAGGATTATTTAAGTAAATTAAGATGCTATTTAAGACTCTCAAAATAATCTAAGTGAAGCATGAGAGAATAATAGTTTCTATAAAACAAAACCACCACCGTGCTCTAAAAGATATAAGTGAGGTACTAGAGCAAAAACTATATAACTCAAAAGATATAAGTGAAGCACATAGAGTATTCTAATAGTTTCCGAATCATGTGTGTATCTCTCAAAAGGTGTGTACAGCAAGGATGATTGTGGTAAACTAAAAAGCAAAGACTCAAATCATACAAGACGCTCCAAGCAAAACACATATCATGTGGTGAATAAAAATATAGCTCCAAGTAAAGTTACCGATGGAAGTAGACGAAAGAGGGGATGCCTTCCGGGGCATCCCCAAGCTTTGGCTTTTAGGTGTCCTTAGATTATCTTGGGGTGCCATGGGCATCCCCAATATTAGGCTCTTGCCACTCCTTGTTCCATAATCCATCAAATCTTTCACCCAAAACTTGAAAACTTCACAACACAAAACTTAACAGAAATCTCGTGAGCTCCGTTAGCAAAAGAAAACAAAACACCAATTCAAGGTACTGTAATGAACTCATTCTTTATTTATTTTGGTGTTAAACCTACTGTATTCCAACTTCTCTATGGTTTATAAACTATTTTACTAGCCATAGATTCATCAAAATAAGCAAACAACACACGAAAAACAGAATCTGTCAAAAACAGAACAGTCTGTAGTAATCTGTAACTAACGCAAACTTCTTGAACTCCAAAAATTCAGCCAAACTAGGAAGACCTAGAAATTTGTTTTATTGATCAGAAGCAATTGGAATAAATATTTTATCACGTTCTGGTGATTTTTAACAATTATTTTCGTGAACAGAAAGTTTCTGGAATTTTCAGCAAGATCAAATAACTATCATCCAAGAAGATCCTATAGGTTTAACTTGGCACAAACACTAATTAAAACATAAAAAAACATCTAACCAGAGGCTAGATCAAATATTTATTCCTAAACAGAAGCAAAAAGTAAAAAAAAAACTAAAAATAAAATTGGGTTGCCTCCCAACAAGCGCTATCGGTTAACGCCCCTAGCTAAGGCATTGAGATTTCGATGATGCTCACATAAAAGATAGTAATTGAATCACAAAGAGAGCATCATAAAACACGTGACAAACACATCTAAGTTTAACATACTTCCTATGCATAGGCATCTTATAGGCAAGCAAATTATCAAGGCAAGCAGAGACTAGCATATACAAGGAAGCGGAAAGAAACAATAGCAATCAACATAACGAGAGGTAATTTAGTAACATGAAAATTTCTATAACTATATTTTCCTCTCTCATAATAACTACATGTAGGATCATAGGAAAATTCAACAAAATAGCTATCACATAACATATTCTCAACACGATCCACATGCATGCGAAGTTGACACTCTTCAAAAATAGTTGGATCATCATTAACTAAAGTCATGACCTCTCCAAACCCACTTTTATCAAAAATACCATAAGATTGAACATTCTCCAAATATGTGAGATCTAAAGTTGACACTCTTCCAAACCCACTTTCAATATTATTGCAAACACAATTATCAATCTCATATTCATCATGGGGCTTAAATAAATTTTCAAGATCATAAGAAGAATCACCCCAATCATGATCATTGCAACAAATAGTAGACATAGCAAAACTAGCATCCCCAAGCTTAGGGTTTTGCATATTATTAGCACAAGTGACCTCAATAGAATTTATAGTAAAATCATCGCAATCATGCTTTTCATCGAAGGAACTACCAAATATGGGTCCAATAGCAACGATCTCATGTTTAACATAAGGAACTATAGCAAATTCATCTTCATAAATATTGGCATCATGGCCACAAGAATAGCAAGCATCATGTTCATCAAGGGATATTTTAATCAAATCATTGGAATCATCATTATCTATAGATTCATGCATATCATTATTTTCTTCCAAAGCAACAGTCATTCTCTGAATAAATTCTTTGACATAGATATTATGAGCATAGTTTTCATAGCAATATTTAAGTATGTCAAAATTTTCAGATTCGTAGAGAGTAATATCATACTTTTCAATCAAATAAGCAACTTCATAAGCACCCTTAAAAGCAACAAATTCTTCAATTTGTTCGATACATAGTAACTATAAACACTCTTTGCATAAGAAGATAAGATTTCATTTTCATTAAGCTCACAAAGGTAGGGAAGGTGTTTCTTAATGTTTTTAGAGAAACAAGTAAAATCATAAATTTCACAAAGATTCGAAGCATAACACATCAATTTGTTTATTTGTTTCCATAAGAGTCTCCCTTTTTCAGACAAACGGTGACACACAAAATGAGCATGCTCATCTAGAGATTTCCCATCAACTAGGCTAGTTGGGGTTTCAGCACGAGCGCTTAGGGATCGAAGATGATCCAAGTAGAACACTTTAAGTGGATCCATATCAATAAATTCTTAGCAAGCAAAGATGCAAGCAAATAGAAGGCACGTGGAAACACGAACAGAAAGGCATACGGGAAGAAGGCGAATAAAATGGCAAGGGTGAAGTGGGGGAGAGGAAAACGATAGGCAAATGGCAAATAATGTATGGCGGGAGATAAGGGTTTGTGATGGGTACTTGGTATGTTGACTTTTGCGTAGACTCCCCGGCAATGGCGCCAGAAATGGCTCGTTGTCGGGAGTCCAAATCTTGACTTGATCTTGCGTAAGCCTCCCAGGCAACGGCGCCAGAAATCCTTCTTGCTACCTCTTGAGCACTGCGTTGGTTTTCCCTAGAAGAGGAAAGGGTGATGCAACAAAGTAGCGTAAGTATTTCCCTCAGTTTTTGAGAACCAAGGTATCAATCCAGTACGAGGCCACGCACGAGTCCCTCGCACCTACACAAACAAATAAACCCTCGCAACCAACGCGATAGGGGGTTGTCAATCCCTACACGGTCACTTACGAGAGGGAGATCTGATAGATATGATAAGATAATATTTTTGGTATTTTTTATGATAAAGATGCAAAGTAAAATAAAAGGCAATAACAATAACTAAGTGTTGGAAGATTAATATGATGGAAAATAGACCCGGGGGCCATAGGTTTCACTAGTGGCTTCTCTCAAGAGCATAAGTATTTGGGTGAACAAATTACTGTTGAGCAATTGACAGAATTGAGCATAGTTATGAGAATATCTAGGTATGATTATGTATATAGGCATCACGTCCGGGACAAGTAAACCGACTCCTGCCTGCATCTACTACTATTACTCCACACATCGACCGCTATCCAGCATGCATCTAGAGTATTAAGTTCATGAGAACAGAGTAACGCTTTAAGCAAGATGACATGATGTAGAGGGATAAACTCATGCAATATGATATAAACCCCATCTTCTTATCCTCGATGGCAACAATACAATACGTGCCTTGCTGCCCCTATTGTCACTGGGAAAGGTCACCGCAAGATTGAACCCAAAGCTAAGCACTTCTCCCATTGCAAGAAAGATCAATCTAGTAAACCAAACCAAACTGATAATTCGAAAAGACTTGCAAAGATAACCAATCATACATAAAATAATTCAGAGAAGATTCAAATATTGTTCATAGATAAACTTGATCATAAACCCACAATTCATCGGTCTCAACAAACACACCGCAAAAGAAGATTACATCGAATAGATCTCCACGAGAGAGGGGGAGAACATTGTAGTGAGATCCAAAAAGAGAGAAGAAGCCATCTAGCTAATAACTATGGACCCGAAGGTCTGAGGTAAACTACTCACACATCATCGGAGAGGCTATGGTGTTGATGTAGAAGCCCTCCGTAATCGATGCCCCCTCCGGCGAAGCTCCGGAACAGGCCCCAAGATGGGATCTCACGGGTACAGAAGGTTACGGTGGTGGAATTAGGTTTTTGGCTCCGTATCTGGTATTTTGGGGGTACGTAGGTATATATAGGAGGAAGGAGTACGTCGGTGCAGCAACAGGGGGCCCACGAATGTGGAGGGCGCGCCCTGGGGGGTAGGCGCGCCCCCCTACCTCATGCCCTCCTGGTTGATGTCTTGACGTAGGGTCCAAGTCCTCTGGATCACATTCGTTCCGAAAATCACGTTCCCGAAGGTTTCATTCCGTTTGGACTCCGTTTGATATTCTTTTTCTGCGAACTCTGAAATAGGCAAAAAACATCAATTCTGGGCTAGGCCTCCGGTTAATAGGTTAGTCCCAAAAATAATATAAAAGTGTATAATAAAGCCCAATAATGTCCAAAACATAATATAATATAGCATGGAATAATAAAAAATTATAGATACATTGGAGACGTATTACACAAGAGAACCAAGGCAACACCAAGACCAGAAGCACAAGACGGGAAAAGGGGCGAGGTGGACTCCCCCGGGAAGACCCTTGCCGGGGCGGCCTCCGCGGCCCCGGCAAGAGCCTTGCCGGGGAAACTTTCCCAACACCAGCAGAGCGAGCCACCCTTGAGCCCAAGGGTTCCAAACGCCAACAACAACTACATTCGAACCAAGGCTCGGGAGGCACCTCCGTGGTGGCATGTAGATCTTTGTCAAGATCATAAATACATGAGATCAGATGAGGACCAGAAGATGACGACCCTCAGCAGGATCCTAGCCAAGGAAATCCACAAGACCCCCGGCAAGATCCTTGCCGGGGACGACCACGACGCCCCGGCAAGACCCTTGTCGAGGACACAAGCAGGGCCGCAGCCAGGCCCACGTCTGCTAAGACGCCACCACCGTCCCCATGCAACTGCTAGCTCAACCAACTGGGCAGGCACCTGCGTGGTGACGAGCGGCCTCTACACCGACTCAACAAGCACATGTGTGGTGGCATGCAGATCTTCGTGAAGGATCCACCACCACGCCAGCCCAACAGCCAGCCAACGTAGCGACGCGACGCCCCGTCAGTTCGGACGCATGTCGAAGCCAGGCGAGGCGGCGACGGCTGGGACGTGATAACCCACAAGTATAGGGGATCAATTGTAGCCTCTTTCGATAAGTAAGAGTGTCGAACCCAACGACGAGCTAAAGGTAGAACAAATATTCTCTCAAGTTCTATCGACCACCGATACAACTTTACGCACGCTTGACGTTCGCTTTACCTAGAACAAGTATGAAACTAGAAGTACTTTGTAGGTGTTTTTGGATAGGTTCGCAAGAAAGTAAAGAGAACGTAAATAAAACCTAGGGGCTGTTTAGATGAAGACACAACTAAATTAGTTTTAGTAGAGAGCTTTTTGTTACGAGAAAGTTATTTGTCCCTAGGCAATCGATAACTAGACCGGTAATCATTATTGCAATTTTATTTGAGGGAGAGGCATAAGCTAACATACTTTCTCTACTTGGATCATATGCACTTATGATTGGAACTCTAGCAAGCATCCGCAACTACTAAAGATTCATTTAGGTAAAACCCAACCATAGCATTAACGCATCAAGTCCCCTTTATCCCATACGCAAACAACCTAGTTACTCGGGTCTGTGCTTCTGTCACTCACGCCACCCACCATAAGCAAATCATGAACATATTGCAAACCCTACAGCGGGGATCCCTCACGCTTGCGCGACACGAAGAGCACCATTGGACAGCACCAATAATAAAACATGCAACTCAAACCAATCTTGATCATCAAATATTCCATAGGACAAAACGGATCTACTCAAACATCATAGGATAGCCATACATCATTGGGAAATAATATATAGCATTGAGAACCATGTTTAAGTAGAGATTACACTGGGTAAGAGAGAGGTTACACCGCTGCATAGAGGGGGGAAGAGTTGGTGATGATGGCGGTGAAGTTGTTGGTGAAGATTGCAGTGATGATGATGGCCACGGCAGCGTTCCGGCGCCACTGGAAGAGAAGGGGAGAGGGGGCCCCTTCGTATTCTTCTTCCTTGACCTCCTCCCTAGATGGGAGAAGGGTTTCCCCTCTGGTCCTTAGCCTCCATGGCATGGGAGGGGCGAGAGCCCCTCCAAGATTGGATCTGTCTCTCTGTTTCCCTCTGTTTCTGTGTTCTGTTCTGCTGCCCTTTCACCGTTTCGTATATATATGGAGATCCGTAACTCTGATTGGCCTGAACCTTCGGCGTGATTTTTTTAACCAAAAATTAGCTTTCTTGCGGCCGAAGAAGGGCATCAACTGCCTTACGGGTGGCCCACGAGGGCCAGGGGCGCACCCTGGGGGGGCAGGGGCGCCCCCATGCCTCGTGGCCACCTCGGGCACCGTCTCGCGTGGATTTTTCTTCCAGAATTTTCCAAATATTCCAAAAATAAGCTCCGCCCGTTTTTATCCTGTTTAGATTCCGTTTGATATGGATATTCTGCAAAACATAAAACATGCAACAAACAGGAACTGGCACTGGGCACTAGATCAATATGTTAGTCCCAAAAATAATGTAAAAAGTTGCCAAAAAGTATATGGAAGTTGTAGAATATTGCCATGGAACAATCAAAAATTATAGATACCATGGAGATGTATCAGCATCCCCAAGCTTAATTCCTGCTCGTCCTCGAGTAGGTAAATGATAAAAAAGATAATTTTTGATGTGGAATGCTACCTAGCATAATCTTGATCATATGTCTAATCATGGCATGAATATTAAGACAAGAGTGATTCAAAGCAATAGTTTATCCTTTGACATAAAAACAATAATACTTCAAGCCTACTAATAAAGCAATCATGTCTTTTCAAAATAACATGGCCAAAGAAAGTTATCCCTACAAAAATCATATAGTCTGGCTATGCTCCATCTTCACCACACAAAATATTCACATCATGCACAACCCCGATGACAAGCCAAGCAATTGTTTCATACTTTTGATGTTCCCAAACCTTTTCAACTTTCACGCAATACATGAGCATGAGCCATGGACATAGCACTATAGGTGGAATAAAATATGATGGTGGAGGTTGAGTGGAGAAGACAAAAAGGAGAAGATAGTCTCACATCAACTAGGCGTATCAACGGGCTATGGAGATGCCCATCAATAGATATCAATATGAGTGAGTATGGATTGCCATGCAACGGATGCACTAAGAGCTATAAGTGTATGAAAGCTCAGACTGAAAACTAAGTGGGTGTGCATCCAATTTGCTTGCTCATGAAGACCTCGGGCGTTTGACGAAGCCCATCATCGGAATATACAAGCCAAGTTCTATAATGAAAATTCCCACTAGTATATGAAAGTGAAAGCATAGGGTACTCTCTCTATGAAAAACATGGTGCTACTTTGAAGCACAAGTGTGGTAAAAGGATAGTAACATTGCCCCTTCTCTCTTTTTCTCTCATTTTTTTATTTTCTCTTTTTTTTTTGGTGGGCTTCTTTGGCCTCTTTTTTTTATTTGGGCTTCTTTGGCCTCTTTTATTTCGATAACCTCACATGGGACAATGTTCTAATAAGGATGATGATCACACTTTTATTTACTTACAACTCAATATTACAACTCGATATCTAGAACAAAGATATGAATCTATATGAATGCCTCCAGCAGTGTACTGGGATGTGCAATGATCTAGCGTAGCAATGACATCAAAAAAACGGACAAGCCATGAAAACATCATGCTAATTATCTACGATCATGCAAAGCAATATGACAATAAATAATCAAGTAATGTATATGATGATGATGGAAGTTGCATGGCAATATATCTCGGAATGGCTATGGAAATGCCATAATAGGTAGGTATGGTGGCTGTTTTGAGGAAGGTATATGGTGGGTTTATGGTACCGGCGAAAGTTGCGCGGTACTAGAGAGGCTAGCAATGGTGGAAGGGTGAGAGTGTGTATAATCCATGGACTCAACATTAGTCATAAAGAACTCACATACTTATTGCAAAAATCTATTATTATCGAAACAAAGTACTACGCGCATGCTCCTAGGGGGATAGATTGGTAGGAAAAGACCATCGCTCGTCCCCGACCGCCACTCATAAGGAAGACAATCAATAAATAAATCATGCTCCGACTTCATCACATAACGGTTCACCATACGTGCATGCTACGGGAATCACAAACCTCAACACAAGTATTTCTACTAATCCACAACTACCCACTAGCATGACTCTAATATCACCATCTTTATATCGCAAAACTATTGCAAGGAATCAAACATGTCATATTCAATGATCTACAAGTTTATGTAGGATTTTATGACTAACCATGTGAATGACCAATTCCTTTCATCTTTCTAAATAGATATAAGTGAAGCACGAGAGTTTAATTCTTTCTACAAAAGATATGCCCACTCTCTAACAATTATAAGTGAAGCAAAAGAGCATTCTACAAATGGCGGTTGTCTATGTAAAGAGAAACATGCAATCCAAGCTTCAAATGATATAAGTGAAGCACATGAAGCATTCTATACTCAAAAGATATAAGTGAAGTGCAAAGAGCATTCTATAAATCAACCAAGGACCATCTCATACCAGCATGGTGGATAAAAGAAAAATGAAAACTAAATGCAAAAGACGCTCCAAGATTTGCACATATCACATGAATGAAACGAATCCGAAAACATACCGATACTTGTTGAAGAAAGAGGGGATGCCTTCCGGGGCATCCCCAAGCTTAGACGCTTGAGTCTCCTTGAGTATTTACTTGGAGTGCCTTGGGAATCCCCAAGCTTGAGTTCTTGCCTCTCTTCCTTCTTCTCACATCAAGACCTTCTCGATCATCAAACACTTCATCCACACAAAACTTCAACAGAAAACTCGGTAAGATCCGATAGTATAATAAAGTAAATCACTACTCTAAGTACTGTTGCAAACCAATTCATATTTTGTTTTTGCATTGTGTCTACTGTAATATAACTTTTTCATGGCTTAATCCACTGATATAAATTGATAGTTTCATCAAAACAACCAAACTATGCATCAAAAACAGAATATGTCAAAAACAGAACAGTCTGTAACAATCTGAACATTCACCATACTTCTGATACTTGAAACATTCTGCCAAAATTAGGAAAAAATTTGTATAGAAACACAGTGCAAAAAGAATTAGAACCATTTGACATTCCAGTAAAAAACTAAAAATCACGCACTAGAGCCAAAGTTTCTGTCCTGCACCGTACAGACCAACAAGTATTGTAAACATCCTAAAGGCAAACCTTGGCACATTATTTTTATAATACAATGGAATTGTACAAGGGGATAATTATTTTTGTTGAAAAGTTTATGTAATCAAGATTCACAAAGTTGTCGTGAGCATGAATAAAGTTCAAGGAGCTCTCCCACTTCAACAATGCTTGTCTTTCTCACTTTCAGTTTCCTTTTTGAAAAGTTTTGGGTTCCCCTCTTTATTTTTGTTGTTTTTAAACTATATGAAAGCACTCAGCAGAAATAAATGACTCTCTAAAACTTCCGGGTTGTCTCCCTGGCTGCGCTTTCTTTAAAGCCATTAAGCTAGGCATATTGTGCTCAAGTAATGGATCCACCCGGATCCCAAGGTATATCAAAGCCAATTTTAATTAACATTGATTTGTAATTTAGTAGTGAGCACAAAGCAACATATATCATGTAATAACGAAGTATAACTCTCTTCCTATGCATCGGCATGCCATAAAAGAACAATTCATGCACACAAAGTAAAGGCCAATGCATAGTATAAACTGTTTCTTGCAATTTTATCATGTTGGAAACATAGAGAGGTGGAGATATAGTTCCTCTCTTATAATAATTGCAAGTAGGAGCAGCAAGAACATGCATATTATATTCATCAAAATCATCATGTGTAACGGTAGAAGGCAACCCATCAATATAATCCTTAATAAGAGCAAACTTCTCCGATATAGTGTAGTTTGGAGAATTCAAAAAGATAATAGGACTATCATGCGTGGGTGCAATAGCAACATTTTCATGTTTAACATAAGGAACTATAGCAAGTTCATCTCCATAAGAATAATTCATATTGGCATCTTGGCCACAAGCATAGCAAGCATCATCAAAAAGGGATATTTCAAAAGAATCAAAGGGATCATAACAGTCATCATAGCAATCATCCTTCGGTAAGCACGAACGGGAAGTAAACAACGTATGAGTTGAAGAGTTACTCTCATTAGAAGGTGGGCACGGGTGATCAATCCGCTCTTCCTCCTTTTGTTCTTCGCTCTCCTCTTCATCTTTTTCATCCAATGAGCTCACAGTTTCAGTAATTTCTTCTTCCATAGACTCCTGCAAAATATTAATCTCTTCTTGGACAGAGGAGACTTTCTCAATAAGTGCATTAATATTGTAATTGTATTCATAATTCTCATAACAATATTTAAGAATAGCTAAATTTTCAGGTCTATAAACCGAATCATCAAAATCTTCAAACTCTTTAAACATAGATTCAATTTCATAAGCACCCATAAAAGCAACAAATTCTTCTATTTGTTCCACATCATAGTAATCATAGATACCATTAGCATAATAAGCTAAGGTTTTATTATCATTAAATTCGCATGAAAAGGGGAGGTGTGGAGCCTTCATCCTAGAGCAACAAGTATAATCATAACTCAAGCATACTTGCCGAGCATACCACTTCAATATATCAATTTGATCCCATAATAGTTTCCCTTTCTGCGTCAAGCGATAATCCCTGAAGTATTCACGTTGATCCAATGTTACTCCCATTGCATAATTGAATGGGGTTTTCTCAGGATTATTAAAGTAGTACATAATATCTTTCACATAACCAGCATCGAGGGTTTTAGGAGGTTCCCCATCTCCATGAGCAGAAAGTACACCTAATTTTTTTGGTATTTCGTGTTCCATATCCATAACTAAAGATAAAGAACAACTAAGAACGACAAATAAAAATTACTTAGTGATAAAGCAAACAAGCACACACGAGAATATTCACCCCACGCTATTGCTCCCCGGCAACGGCACCAGAAAAAGGTCTTGATAACCCACAAGTATAGGGGATCAATTGTAGCCTCTTTCGATAAGTAAGAGTGTCGAACCCAACGAGGAGCTAAAGGTAGAACAAATATTCCCACAAGTTCTATCGACCACCGATACAACTTAATGCACGCTTGACGTTCGCTTTACCTTGAACAAGTATGAAACTAGAAGTACTTTGTAGGTGTTTTTTGATAGGTTTTCGAGAAAGTAAAGAGCACGTAAATAAAAGCTAGGGGCTGTTTAGATGAAGACGCAACTAAATTAGTTTTAGTAGACTGCTTTTTGTTACGAGAAAGTTATTTGTCCCTAGGCAATCGATAACTAGACCGGTAATCATTATTGCAACTTTATTTGAGGGAGAGGCATAAGCTAACATACTTTCTCTACTTGGATCATATGCACTTATGATTGGAACTCTAGAACCGCAACTACTAAAGATTCATTAAGGTAAAACCCAACCATAGCATTAACGCATCAAGTCCCCTTTATCCCATACGCAAACAACCTACTTACTCGAGTCTGTGCTTCTGTCACTCACGCCACCCACCATAAGCAAATCATGAACATATTGCAAACCCTACAGCGGGGATCCCTCACGCTTGCGCGACACGGAGAGCACCATAGGACAGCACCAATAATAAAACATGCAACTCAAACCAATCTTGATCATCAAATAGCCCATAGGACAAAACGGATCTACTCAAACATCATAGGATAGCCATACATCATTGGGAAATAATATATAGCGTTGAGCACCATGTTTAAGTAGAGATTACAGCGGGTAAGAGAGAGGTTACACCGCTACATAGAGGGGGGAAGAGTTGGTGATGATGGCGGTGAAGTTGTTGGTGAAGATTGCAATGATGATGATGGCCACGGCAGCGTTCCGGCGCCACCAGAAGAGAAGGGGATAGAGGGGCCCTTCGTCTCCTTCTTCTTCCTTGACCTCCTCCCTAGAAGGGAGAAGGGTTTCCCCTCTGGTCCTTGGCCTCCTTGGCGTGGGAGGGGCGAGAGCCCCTCCGAGATTGGATCTGTCTCTCTGTTTCTATGTTCTGTTCTGCTGCCCTTTTCACCGTTTCGTATATATATGGAGATCTGTAACTCCGATTGGCCTGAAACCTTCGCCATGATTTTTTTACCAAAAATTAGCTTTCTTGTGGCCAAAGAAGGGCATCAACCGCCTTACGGGTGGCCCACGAGGGTTAGGGGCGCGCCCTGGGGGGCAGGGGCGCCCCCCTGCCTCGTGGCCACCTCGGGCACCGTCTCGCATGGATTTTTCTTCCAGAATTTTCCAAATATTCCAAAAATAAGCTCCGTCCGTTTTTATCCCGTTTGGATTCCGTTTGATATGGATATTCTGCGAAACATAAAACATGCAACAAACAGGAACTGGCACAGGGCACTGGATAAATATGTTAGTCCCAAAAATAATATAAAAAGTTGCCAAAAAGTATATGGAAGTTGTAGAATATTGGCATGGAACAATCAAAAATTATAGATACGACGGAGATGTATCAGGACGCGCTTCCTTGCCATCCCCGATAAAGCAAGGGGGGCACGTCGGCAGCGCATTAAATTTGTTTGTCCGACGGTGCAAGAGGATTGACTCATCCACTGTACGCCTTTCCACCTCCTGTGTGCCACTGTGGCAACCCCTTTTGCCTATAAAAGGAGGCCCGAGGCGACCAGGAGAAGGATTCGGCTCTTTTGAACCACGCAGCCCCCATAGCTAGTTAAAGAGCTCAATTACACTCGAATACATCCACCAAAGCAGGACTAGGGTATTACGCATCCTTGCGGCCCGAACCTACGTAAATGATCTGTGTGCTTCCTGTCAGACCCGCTCTTTGCACAACCCCGCACCCGCCAACCGTAGAAGGGGTCCCAGTGATTCCATAGGTGTTGATTTCACCCGACACAAATGTTCAACAACAAGTGAATAATTCATAGACATTTCTTGACGCTTACCGATATTACCTATTCTTTGACATTCTTCACAAGATAAGACGAACTTACGGGCATCCCTGAAGAGAGTAGGCCAATAAAATCCAGATTGCAATACCTTGTGAGCAGTTCTATCTCCAGCATGATGCCCTCCATAAGCTTCGGAGTGACATTTCCTGTGATGCCCGGGTAATTAAGCTACAGTAACCCTCTGCTAATGATGCCACGTCACCTCGATTACCATTACTAAATCTTGCGTTAGTTTGAAACCGATCCAAATTCAAATTCGAATTAAAGCCAGACAATAAAAGTTCTCAATTCTCAAAACTAAAATGTTCTTATTGTGACAATTAAATCATCGATAGTATTGGTGGAGAAACACCATTTTTATAAAATAATTAATTACTCTAAAGTGATTAGAACTGTAGCAAAACAATTAAGTGAATACCTTTTTCAATTAATAAAATTCTAAAGTAATTTATTTCGGGGTAAAACATTTATGGCCGTGGGTGGTTCTCAAACATGAATTTAGGAGTCATTATCATTTTCTTTCCTAAGCTAAAAACAATGTATATCTAAAATAAAACATAACAGAAAAATAGAAATAAAAAGAAGAGAAGGAAACAGAAAAAAAAGGAAAAGACCCCGCTGGGCCTCGGCCCAGCTGGCCACTGGGCCACCAGGCCAACCCCAGGCCGGCCCACCCCTTGCCTACTAACCCACTCTCCATATCCCATCCCGGTCAAACCCTAACCCGTAACCCCCTCCCCCACTCGCCCCCCACTACGCTCTCCTCCCCCTCTCTCCCGATTTGGATCGGGAGGGGGAGCAAACCACCGCCGCCCTGAGCCCGACGCCGCCCCGCCGTTGCTGGGCTGCCCCACCCCACCTCTCGCCCCTCCCCCACCCCCACCCCCACGATCCCCTCCCTCCACCCCCGATCCAGATCTGGATCGGGCCAAGACCGCGTCCACGACGCGAACCGCGTGCACGACGCGAACGGCGCCCCGACGTCGCGCCCGTGTCACCGCTCGCCTTCTCCCGCGCCACCTCGTCCCCGCCGTACTCGTCGCGCCCGACGCCTCGTCCGCCATCGCCCGAAGGCCTCCCCATCGACGGACTACCCCGCCGTCGCTGCTCGTCGCCGCCACCCGGAGCTCCTCCGCCTCGACTCCGTCGACGTCGTCCCCGTCTTCCGCCCCGAGCCCACTGCCCTGTCCCTACGCTCCGCGGTGAGCCCCGCCGCCGCACTCATCTCTGCCGCCCCCAATTACTTTGCTGCTGCTCCGCCCCGATCTCACCGCACTCGTGCGCCCGTCCCCGCCCATCCGACCGCGCCCCCTGGCCGCGCGCCAGGCCCTAGACCGCGCCTCGCGGTGCCTCTGATGCCTCGTCGAGGCCATGGCCTCCCCCCCCCCACGCACGCGGTCACCGCGGTCGGGCCGCGCCCTGGCCGCGCGCCGCTCCGTCCGGCCGTGCCAGATGCCCCTCAGGCCCTCGCCGCCTCCCCTGACCTTCCCGCCGGGGCCGAACCCCCGCCGTGTCGCCCCCCCCCCTTGCCGTGCGGCTCCGGTTGCCGCCGGGGCCGGCGCCCCCCCCCCCTTGCCGTGCGGCTCCGGTTGCCGCCGGGGCCGGCGCCCCCCCCCCCTTGCCGTGCGGCTCCGGTTGCCGCCGGGGCCGGCGCCCCCCCCCCCTTGCCGTGCGGCTCCGGTTGCCGCCGGGGCCGGCGCCCCCCCCCCCTTGCCGTGCGGCTCCGGTTGCCGCCGGGGCCGGCGCCCCCCCCCCCTTGCCGTGCGGCTCCGGTTGCCGCCGGGGCCGGCGCCCCCCCCCCCTTGCCGTGCGGCTCCGGTTGCCGCCGGGGCCGGCGCCCCCCCCCCCTTGCCGTGCGGCTCCGGTTGCCGCCGGGGCCGGCGCCCCCCCCCCCTTGCCGTGCGGCTCCGGTTGCCGCCGGGGCCGGCGCCCCCCCCCCCTTGCCGTGCGGCTCCGGTTGCCGCCGGGGCCGGCGCCCCCCCCCCCTTGCCGTGCGGCTCCGGTTGCCGCCGGGGCCGGCGCCCCCCCCCCCTTGCCGTGCGGCTCCGGTTGCCGCCGGGGCCGGCGCCCCCCCCCCCTTGCCGTGCGGCTCCGGTTGCCGCCGGGGCCGGCGCCCCCCCCCCCTTGCCGTGCGGCTCCGGTTGCCGCCGGGGCCGGCGCCCCCCCCCCCTTGCCGTGCGGCTCCGGTTGCCGCCGGGGCCGGCGCCCCCCCCCCCTTGCCGTGCGGCTCCGGTTGCCGCCGGGGCCGGCGCCCCCCCCCCCTTGCCGTGCGGCTCCGGTTGCCGCCGGGGCCGGCGCCCCCCCCCCCTTGCCGTGCGGCTCCGGTTGCCGCCGGGGCCGGCGCCCCCCCCCCCTTGCCGTGCGGCTCCGGTTGCCGCCGGGGCCGGCGCCCCCCCCCCCTTGCCGTGCGGCTCCGGTTGCCGCCGGGGCCGGCGCCCCCCCCCCCTTGCCGTGCGGCTCCGGTTGCCGCCGGGGCCGGCGCCCCCCCCCCCTTGCCGTGCGGCTCCGGTTGCCGCCGGGGCCGGCGCCCCCCCCCCCTTGCCGTGCGGCTCCGGTTGCCGCCGGGGCCGGCGCCCCCCCCCCCTTGCCGTGCGGCTCCGGTTGCCGCCGGGGCCGGCGCCCCCCCCCCCTTGCCGTGCGGCTCCGGTTGCCGCCGGGGCCGGCGCCCCCCCCCCCTTGCCGTGCGGCTCCGGTTGCCGCCGGGGCCGGCGCCCCCCCCCCCTTGCCGTGCGGCTCCGGTTGCCGCCGGGGCCGGCGCCCCCCCCCCCTTGCCGTGCGGCTCCGGTTGCCGCCGGGGCCGGCGCCCCCCCCCCCTTGCCGTGCGGCTCCGGTTGCCGCCGGGGCCGGCGCCCCCCCCCCCTTGCCGTGCGGCTCCGGTTGCCGCCGGGGCCGGCGCCCCCCCCCCCTTGGTGGCCTCGGGCCTGCAAGTGGGCGCACGCCCGGGCCAGCGCCCGTTCGGGTTACGCCCGCGCCCGCTATGGCCCTCCGGGCCTATGACAAGCAGGCCCCACCCCAGAACGAAAATTAAAAAAAAGGCTTTAAAAAAAGGTAAATAATTAAAATAATTAAAATATTAATTAATTAATTAAAGAATTAATTAACTTAAATAATCCTGATTAGTTAACCTAATTAATTGTAGTTAATAAACCTAATCATTTTAGTTAGACTAACTAAACGTGATTAGTTAGTCTTAGACAATGACAACCGGGTCCCACCATCAGATTGACCCAGTCAACCCCTGATGACTGCTGACGTCCGCATGACATCATGCTGATGTTATAATTCCATTTTTGAATTAATTTAAATAATTAATTAAATTCCAGAAATTAATAAAATCTTTTGAAAATCATATCTTTTAATCCGTAACTCGGATTAAAAAAATTCAACATGAAAGTTGCTTAGAACGATGAGACGATTCCGGATACGCAACCCGTTCGTCCACCACACCCCCTAACCTATCGAACTCGCAACTTTCCCCCTCCGGCTCCTCCGCCCGAAAACGCGAAACGTCGGGGATCCTTTCCCGGATGTTTCCGCCCTTCACCGGTATCACCACATACCGCGTTAGGGCACGCCTAGCATCACGCCTTGCTTTGTCATGCATCGTCATGCATCTGTTTGCATAAATATTCATTGCTTCTTCCCCCTCTTCTTCCGCTAGACACCGAGACCGACGCTGCTGCTGCCCAGTACGACTACGGAGTTGACGACCCCTCTCTCTTGCCAGAGCAACCAGGCAAGCCCCCCCCCCCTTGATCACTAGATATCGCCTATTCTACTCTATACTGCTTGCATTAGAGTAGTGTAGCATGTTACTGCTTTCCGTTATACCTATCCTGATGCATAGCCTGTCCTTGCTACTACTGTTGTTACCTTTACCTGCAATCCTACTTGCTTAGTATAGGATGCTAGTATTTCCATCTGTGGCCCTACATTCTTGTCCATCTGCTGTGCTATACTATCGGGCTGTGATCACTCGGGAGGGGATCACGGGTATATACTATATACTTATACATGATAAATGTGGAGACTAAAGTCGGGTCGGCTGGTGGAGCACCCGCAAGTGGATCTTTGTGGCGGAGCGACAGGGCAGGTTGAGACCGCCTAGGAGAGAGGTGGGCCTTGCCCTATTCGGCGTTCGCGGATACTTAACACGCTTAACGAGATCTTGGTATTTGATCTGAGTCTGGCTACGGGCCTATACGCACTAACCAACTACGTGGGAAAGATATGGGCACTCGGCGTCGTGGTATCAGCCGAAGCACTTCGTGACATCAGCGACTGAGCGGCGCGCGCCGGATTGGAACGCCACTAGGCTAGGTCTGCTTCCGGCCGCCCACGCAAAGTGCAGGTGTGCTCAGGGCGATGGGCCCAGACCCCTATGCGCTTAGGTTTAGACCGGCGTGCTGACCTCTCTGTTGAGCCTAGGTGGGGCTGCGACGTGTTGGTCTTCCGTGGCCGGGCATGACCCAGGAAAGTGTGTCCGGCCAAATGGGATCAAGCGTGTTGGGTTATGTGGTGCACCCCTGCAGGGAAGTTAATCTATTCGAATAGCCGTGATCCTCGGTAACAGGACGACTTGGAGTTGTACCTTGACCTTATGATAACTAGAACCAGATACTTAATAAAACACACCCTTCCAAGTGCCAGATAAAACCCGGTGGTCGCTCTCTCTCAGGGATACGAGGAGGGGATCGCCGGGTAGGATTATTGCTATGTGATGCTACTTGGAGGACTTCAGTCTACTCTCTGCAACAAGCTGCAAGGCGGAGGCTGCCAGAAGCGTAGTCTTCGACAGAATTAGCTATCCCCCTCTTATTCTGGCATTCTGCAGTTCAGTCCACTGATATGGCCCTTTACACATATATCCATGCATATGTAGTGTAGCTCCTTGCTTGCGAGTACTTTGCATGAGTACTCACGGTTGCCTTGTTCCCCTTTTCCCCCTATCTCTACTCGATTGCTGCGACCAGACGATGGAACCCAGGAGCCAGACGCCACCGTCGATGATGACTACTACACTGGAGGCGCCTACTACTACGTGCAGCCCGCTGACGACAACCAGGAGTAGTTAGGAGGATCCCAGGCAGGAGGCCTGCGCCTCTTTCGATTGTAACCTAGTTTGTGCCAGCCATCTTATAGCAAACTTGTTTAACTTATGTCTGTACTCAGATATTGTTGCTTCCGTCGACTCGTCTATGATCGAGCACTTGTATTCGAGCCCTCGAGGCCCCTGGCTTGTATTATGATGCTTGTATGACTTATTTATGTTTTAGAGTTGTGTTGTGATATCTTCCCGTGAGTCCCTAATCTTGATCATACACATTTGCGTGCATGATTAGTGTATGATTAAATCGGGGGCGTCACAAGTTGGTATCAGAGCCGACTGCCTCTAGGAATCCCCCTTCCACACTCCTTGGCCGAAGTTGAGTCTAGACATTGCAAAAACATTTACTAACATGGTTGTGCGGCCCATGGGCCCACATTGCCATTGGGTGGTATTAGGATCTTTTATTCCTCGTGTCGGTGTCAAAACCGTCGGATCTCGGGTAGGGGGTCCCGAACTGTGCGTCTAGGCGGATGGTAACAGGAGACAAGGGACACGATGTTTACCCAGGTTCGGGCCCTCTTGATGGAGGTAAGATCCTACGTCCTGCTTGATTGATATTGATATTGTGGATGTTTACAAGAGTAGATCTATCACGAGATCAAGGAGGCTAAATCCTAGAAGCTAGCCTATGGTATGATTATAAGGGTTGTTGTGATTGTTGTCCTACGGACTAAAGCCATCCGGTTTATATAGACACCGGAGAGGGCTAGGGTTACATAGAGTCGGTTACAATGGTAGGAGATCTACATATCCGTATCGCCAAGCTTGCCTTCCACGCCAAGGAAAGTCCCATCCGGACACGGGGGGAAGTCTTCAATCTTCTATCTTCATAGTCTTGGAGTCCGGTCGATGATGATAGTCCGGCAAATGACAGTCCGGCCGATGATGGTAGTCCGGCTATCCGGACACCCCCTAATCCAGGACTCCCTCAGTAGCCCCTGAACCAGGCTTCAATGACGATAAGTCCGGCGTGTATATTGCTTGGCATTGCAAGGCGGGTTCCTCCTCCAAATGATAGAAGATTGGGAACACCAGGATAGTGTCCGGCTCTGCAAAATAAATTCCACATTCCACCGTAGAGAGAATAATAATATATACACAAGTTCAATCTGCTGACGTTTTCCGTGGCATGACGTCACACCACTACCAAGCCATTACTCGAATTGTTTTTTTACTTTACCACCTCAGCGCATTTAGCGAAGCGGTTTCCTTGGCACGTCTTGTCGAAGCAGAGATCGTGTTCCCCCTTAATCCGGGATTCTCATCAATACGGGTGTGGGTAACCCAACCGCGTCATTGATGGTGACGCTTGGGAGATAAGCCAGTTTTACCAGGTCGGTGGGGGACACGTGAGATTTCGCCCGCCCATATAAGGGATAAGGATTCACCTTCTCACCTACGCCTTCTTCCTCCTTTGCTTATCCATCTCCGCGCACTCGAGCTCCAGCGCCCAAGCTCGCGCATCTCGTCTCAACCTTCTCCGACCATGTCCGCAACGGGAGGTAAATGGTTGGCCTCCACCGTTAAGGAGGAGTAAATTGCCAAACTGCGCGACGCCGGATACCTCTCCGGCGACACCGCGCACCGGCTGCCCGACGAGGGGCAGCTCATCCCCACCCCCAGGCCCCATGAGAGGGTTGTCTTTCTTTCCCACTTCCTCCGCGGACTGGGCTTTCCACTTCACCCCTTTATCCGGGGGCTCATGTTCTACTACGGCCTGGATTTCCATGATCTGGCGCCGAACTTCATCCTCAACATCTCGGCGTTCATCGTCGTGTGCGAGGCCTTCCTCTGCATCCAGCCCCACTTCGGCTTGTGGTTCAAGACCTTCAATGTCAAGCCGAAGGTAGTGAAGGGCATTCAAGCGGAGTGCGGAGGCGCCATGTTGGGCAAGATGCCCAACGTCCTTTGGTTCGAAGGGGCCTTCATGGAATCCGTCAAGGGGTGGCAATTGGGGTGGTTCTACATCACCGAGCCGCGTGACCCTAAATGGGCGGCGGCCCCCGAGTTTAGATCTGGTATCCCCACGCAGCTCACCTCCTGGAAAGAGAAGGGCTTGCTGTGGGGCAGTTTGAAGCAGCTGACGGGACTCCAGACCTGTATCAAGAAGCTGGTGAAGAAGCTCAGGCTGGTTAACGTGGTCCAAGTCATGCTCGTCCGCCGGATTCTCCCATGCCAAGAGCGGGCATTCGATCTATGGGAGTTCGATCCAGAACAGCGCCAGGCGCTGAACAAGCTCTTCGACACAACGTACGAAGGCACCTGGAAGGTGCTGTTCAAGGGAGCCGAAGCCCCCGCATCCGCAACGGAAGATCGCGGATTTCACTCGCAGCGCCAGGCTGACGAGGTAAGTGATTCTACCCCTTTACGGGACACTTGTTTTTCATAGTTTGACTCTATGCGGGTTTTAATTTCCCCTTTTCCTTTGACAGGACTGGATGAAGAAGGCGGAGCAGATTACCTGTCCGGCTCCTATGCCAGAAAATCCAGTAGACGCTCGTCTAGCGAGGCTGATGGTTCCGTCACCGCACGTGGTGCCGGAGAAGAAGGCCAAGAAGGAGGCCGCGGGTGCTCGAAAGAGTGCCCATTTTCAGGTGTCCGACGACTCCGGGGCTGACTCCTCCCCTGAAAATGAGGAGGAGGAAGAGGACTCTCTCCCAGAGGAGGGAGAGAGGAAGAGGAAGGCTTCCCCAACTGGGGAGGCCGGAGGGTCCAAGAGGGGAAGGACTATTCCCCTGGACAGCTCTGCCAACATCAACGTTGGCGAGGAGGAATGGCCTTCAAGGGCCAGGCCTCCGGCGAGATCGTAAGTATCCGGATTCCTGAATGATTTATAATTTCTTTTGCTGCGTCACATAGTGTCATTCTAACGCCGCATGCTACCTGTAGTCCGGCCAGTGATGATCTCCCCGCTTCATTGAGCGGGTCGTTGGCTTCGTCGGATGTAGACTCCATCCCGACCGCCTCCACCCCTCGCGACGCCGAAGATGCCGGGGTGGGATCCCCAGAAGGGACCCACCAGGGGGAGGCTCCGGAGGCGCCACAAGGCGCCCTCCCGGACTTCGCGCCGGACTCCACAACAGAACCCGCAGTGGTTCCGGAGTCCGGCAGGCGGCCCCTTCGATCGAAGGGCAAGACCGTGACGCCGGCGGCTTCCGTCCAACCGGAGGCGCCGGGAAATTTGTTGGAGGCGCTGCAGAGCGCTTCCATCGAGGAAGAACACCGCACTATTATGAGTGCGGTGATTCAAAAGGTGCAGCTCGCCAAAGGCGGGCTGACCGAAGCCTGCAATAGCCTTCTATCAGGCTTTGAGGTAAGAAGTTAAAAATATGCATAGACAGTAGCCCCTGATGCTCAGTTTGGTGTTTGGAAAGAAAAGCCGGACTGAGGATCTTAAAAAGGATATACGCAGGGTTGCTAAAAAATTATGTCAATATGGGTTGCAGGCTACGCTGCTGACCTCTGCCGCACTGACTGCGGAGGTCGGTGCGTTGAAGCAGGAGCTTGAGCGGTCCGGGCAAGAGCTCGGCCGCGCCAGGAAGCAGCTCCAAGACAAAGAAGGTGAGTAACACCACTTTGAATTCGTACCTTACAGAAAAGGATTTAGGTTGCAACAAAAAATAACAAGGATAACATGGGAACTGCAGGGGCCATGAACGAGGTGGCGGCCCTGAAGGAGGCCGTGTCCGCGGCCGAACGCAATGCGGCCACGGAACGGGCAGAGCGAGAAAAGCAAGAGGCGAAGGTGGCGGTGGTTCAGCAGGAGCTCCAGGCTCTCATGGAAAAGCATGAGAGTTTGGAGCGTGACTCAAAGACTCGAGAGTCCGAGCTTGCCTCGGCTCTCGAAAGTGCCAAAACTGCCAAGGCCGAGGCCCATAAGGCCCTTCAGGAGGTTGAATTGATGAAGAAGATAGCGGCGGGTAAGGCATTTTTCATGCAAAGCAAGCATGTGAATGTAAATTACGTGATACTTACCCGAATTCGGAGCTCTCCAGGGGCGTTTGCAGATCTGCCTCCAGCGTGTCTGATGTCGCCGCATTCTACCGAGCCGAGGAGGGGAGCTCAATGGAGAAGGTCTTCTGGTCTCAGTATGCTGAGGCCGGCCATCCGGTGCCCCCTAGCGACCAGCTGAAGCAGTTGGTCGAGCTTCACAAGGTGGCCGAGCAGGCCATGAAGGGGCTCATAGTCCGGCTGTGGCCCGGAGAGGCCATGCCTGGGAGCTACTTCGGCCTCGTGCGACGGCTGGTGGATGCGTGCCCCTGGGTGGAGGTTATCAAGCGCTCCGCCTGTATTGAAGGTGCTCGTCGGGCCCTTGCCCACGCAAAGGTGCATTGGGGCAAGCTGGATGCGGAGAAGCTAATCACTGACGCGCCACCAGCGGGCAAGGAGCATCGTACGCCCGAACTTTACTATAAGGCTGTCCTGAAGGGTGCCCGCAAGATTGCGGATGAGTGCCCCAGGGATGTAATTATTGAGTGAATTCGCAATGTGTTATCCTGTGCGCTGAAAACTTTGTTCATATGCGCTAAGCAACGCTTGTTTAATTTAAAATATTACCTTTTGTGCGGCCGTTTATTAAATCTAAGAGATGGCAAGTCGTCGGCTTCACCCCCAATGCCACGAGTGCTGGGGTGTTCGGGATAAACTTGAGCACTCTTGTTCCCATTTTTGGGTCCATCTAGGGAGGCGCTCAACACAACGAACCAGGCAACCGGACTTATAGTGCTTGAACACTCTCACTTAGCCATAGAATTCTATAATTTTAAATTTCGGCAAAGCCCCTAGTATTCGGAAGACCGAATTGGGGCGCTATCCACGCCTTCGTCCGACATAATCCGGAACTTCGCTCGAAGCGGCGTAGGTCTTTAAGGACCCGAAAGGACCTCTCGAACAGCGACCAGTCTCACGCCTTATCATGCCGGTCAGTTTTAGCTTTCTCCACTGATGCGTTAACCCGGCTCAACCGGGGCGCAATCGCAGTGGTTCTCCCAGTGCTACCTTAGCCGATAGAACGGGAACGTAAGGTGCCAAACATGGGAGCCGGGCAAACCCAACTATTGACCCAAGACATGATTCGGAGCCGATTCATATAATGCTATAAGTTCGGGGTGCCGCACTTGTGAAAGTGTGCGGACTTTATCACACCATAAAGCGGAGGATATAAGCCCCTGGTGTGTTTGGCCGTACCAAGATGCATGGGTGCAACATGTCGTAAATGAACATATATATATAAAGTAATGCAATTAAAGGCAAAAAAGTGCTGCATTTTATTCTGCGGAATGATACAAATAGTGCGGAAAGCAAGGGATTGGACGAATTAAAGGTGTCTCCCTCCAGGGGTAGGCCGCGGAATGTTGTATTTTAACAAATTTAATGCTCGTGATGGAGACCACCTGAGTGTTCATCGCGGCCTTAGTCCTTCCCTGGCTGTTGCATCATGAGTTCGGCCGGTTCGCCGCCGGACTGAGTTCTGTATAAAAAAGAAAAAATAAAACAAAAAAGAGCGACACACTTGGGAGTCCCTGGTGTGGTCGAACCGCACTCTGGGTATGTTGTGGTTGTGCCCTTCCCCCTATGCCCATGGTATCTCCAGGGCGTAATTATGTATGCGGAGAGTTTGTCTTTGCAATTTTGCGAGGGCTGGGGTTGGGGCCGCATTGCTACGCGTGCACGGAACGTGCCAGGTGGTCTTGGTTGATGTTGCTCCGGGCGCGTTTGGTCGTGTCCGGTCGTTTAACGGCCGGACTCGAGAATTGCCTTAAAAGGCTGATCTGTACTTCTGCCGCGAGAGCCGCTGTATGTTCCTCCGTTCGGAGGGAGCGTTCCGTGTTTCCATTGACCGTGATGACTCCACGAGGGCCTGGCATCTTGAGCTTAAGGTATGCATAATGCGGCACCGCGTTGAACTTTGCAAACGTGGTTCGTCCCAGCAGAGCGTGATAGCCGCTGCGGAACGGGACTATGTCGAAGATTAACTCCTCGCTTCGGAAATTATCCGGGGATCCGAAGACCACTTCCAGTGTAACTGAGCCTGTACAATTGGCCTCGATACCTGGTATGACGCCTTTGAAGGTCGTCGTTGTAGGTTTAATCCTTGAAGGGTCTATGCCCATCTTGCGCACTGTATCCTGATAAAGCAGGTTCAGGCTACTGCCGCCGTCCATAAGGACTCTCGTGAGGTGAAATCCATCAACGATTGGGTCTAAAACCAATGCGGCGAATCCGCCATGGCGGATGCTGGTCGGATGGTCTCTTCGATCGAAAGTGATCGGGCAAGAGGACCATGGGTTGAATTTTGGGGCGACTGGCTCCATCGCGTATACGTCCCTTAGTGCGTGCTTCCGCTCCCTCTTGGGAATATGCATTGCGTATATCATGTTTACCGTCCGAACTTGAGGGGGAATCCCTTTTGTCCTCTGTTGTTCGGCGGCCGGGTCTCCTCCTCGTCATCGCTGTGTAGCCCCTTGTCACTGTTTTCGGCGATTAATTTGCCTGCCTGCTTGAATACCCAACAATCTCTGTTGGTATGGTTAGCTGGCTTTCTGGGGGTTCCATGTATTTGACAAGAGCGGTCGAGTATTCGGTCCAAATTGGACGGGCCCGGCGTAGTTCTTTTGAATGGCTTCTTCCGTTGACCGGGTTTGGAGCCTCGGAATCCGGCGTTGACTGTCGTATCCTCATTGCTGTCGCCGTTAATGCGGCGTTTGTTTTTGTTTCGACGCAACCTGCCATTGCGGTCCTTAGTATCCGGACTGCCAGCGTTTTTGCTGAGGTTGTTACTGCGGGCGAGCCAGCTATCCTCTCCCGCACAGAAGCGGGTCATGAGGGATGTGAGGGCCGCCATGGATTTCGGCTTCTCCTGTCCTAGGTGCCGGGCCGGCCACTCGTCGCGGATGTTATGTCTGAAGGCAGGGAGTGCCTCTGCATCCGGACAGTCGACGATTTGGTTTTTCTTTGTTAAGAACCGTGTCCAGAATTGCCTGGCCGATTCGTCTGGCTGCTGGATTATGTGGCTTAGGTCATCTGCGTCCGGTGGTCGCACATACGTGCCCTGGAAGTTGTCGAGGAATGCGGCTTCCAGGTCTTCCCAGCATCCCATTGACTCTGTGGGCAGGCTGTTAAGCCAATGCCGAGCTGGTCCTTTAAGCTTGAGCGGGAGATATTTGATGGCGTGAAGATCGTCGCCGCGGGCCATGTGTATATGGAGGAGATAATCCTCAATCCAGACCGCGGGATCTGTTGTGCCATCGTAGGATTCGATATTAACGGGTTTGAACCCTTCGGGGATCTGATGATCCATTTCTTCGTTAGTGAAGCATAGTGGGTGTGCGGCGCCTCTGTATTGAGCAATATCGCAACGTAGCTCGAGAGAGCGTTGTCTGCTGTGTTCGGCCCGGCCGGAGTAGTTGTATCCGGTGCGACGGTATTCGTCGTGGTTCGTGGGGCGTCCACATGATCCATAGATAGATCTGGATTGTCTTGCCTTGTCCTCCAATATATCTCGCAAGTCCGGCGCGTTCCCCCGTGGCTTCCTGCTTTTAGAGCGATGCCGGGGTACGGTTTTGGTGGGGGGCTTGCACGCCTCTCTATCACGGCCACGAGGTGGTCGGTCTGCCGTATTGTGCGCTGGTGATGCTGCCTCCTCTAATCGGGGGAGCAACTTGCGTTTAGGGTAACTTTTGGAGGGGCGTTTGAGTTCATACTCTTCGGCCGCGAGGACCTCGGTCCATCTGTCGGCCAGTAGGTCTTGATCAGCTTGAAGCTGTTGTTGCTTTTTCTTTAGGCTGTTTGCCATGGCCATTAGCCTGCGTCTGAAACGCTCTTGTTCGACGGGATCCTCAGGCACGACGAATTCGTCGTCGCCGAGGCTTGCCTCGTCTCCGGAGGGAGGTAAGTAATTGTCATCCTCGACCTCTTCGTCTGCCGCTCTCTCCTGAGGGCTTGCTTCTGCCTCCTCCTGCGCTGGATCGTGCTGGAGGGAGTTGTCTTCGGCACTTTCTAGGGTGTTATTATCTCCTGTGCTGGAATCTCCATTCTTGCTGTGGCGGGATTTAGAGCGGCGCCGCTGACGTCGGTGCTTGGGCTGTTTCTTTAAGGAATCGGCCTCCGCTGCTTCTTCGCCGTCCCCATCTTTTGGGGTGTCCACCATGCATATGTCGTATGACGAGGTGGTTTTCCAGTGTCTTGTAGGCACTGGTTCTTGGTAGTCTCCGGCATCGTCATCCATACCGTCGATGTCTTCGGAGTCGTAGTCGAGTACGTCGGTTAAATCGTCGACGGTGGCTACGAAATGGGTGGTGGGTGGGATCTGAATTTCTTCGTCATCCGCGTCCCAACCGTCCTGGCCGTAGTTCGGCCAGGGCTCTCCGGATAGCGAGAGATGCTTCAATGAATTTATGATATCGCCAAAGGGCGAGTGCTGAAAGATGTCCGCAGCGGTGAATTCCATGATCGGCGCCCAATCGGATTCGACTGGCAGGGGCGCAGGAGGTACGGAGTCCGGCAGGGAGTCCGGCACCTCGGAGTCATGGGGTTTATGTGGGACAAGGTAAGTGTTCGGCTCCATCGCCGTAGAAATTGCGGCTCCCGAGGCGGTGTCCAGCCATCGTCCTCGATTCGAGCGATCGGCTCCGGACTATGAGTCGGAGCGGATCCGGGTGCGGCCTCCAAGGTGCTGTTCGGCGGCAGAGTTAGGTCATGCCCATTGTGACAGCGCGGCGCGCTCGACTGAGGCTCAGATCCATCGAGGATCAAGTCCCCGCGGATATCGGCCGTGAAGTTTAGGCTTCCAAACCTGACCTGACGGCCAGGGGCGTAGCTTTCGATCTGCTCCAGATGGCCAAGGGGGTTGGCCCGCAGTATGAAGCCGCCGAATACGAAGATCTGTCCGGGGAGAAAGGTCTCACCCAGGACTGCGTCGTTGTTGATTGAAGAGGCCATCAAGCCTATCGGTGACGACACAGAGGAACTCTCAACGAAAGCACCAATGTCGGTGTCAAAACCGGCGGATCTCGGGTAGGGGGTCCCGAACTGTGCGTCTAGGCGGATGGTAAAGGAGACAAGGGACACGATGTTTACCCAGGTACGGGCCCTCTTGATGGAGGTAAGACCCTACGTCCTGCTTGATTGATATTGATATTGTGGATGTTTACAAGAGTAGATCTACCACGAGATCAAGGAGGCTAAACCCTAGAAGCTAGCCTATGGTATGATTATAAGGGTTGTTGTGATTGTTGTCCTACGGACTAAAGCCATCCGGTTTATATAGACACCGGAGAGGGCTAGGGTTACATAGAGTCGGTTACAATGGTAGGAGATCTACATATCCGTATCGCCAAGCTTGCCTTCCACACCAAGGAAAGTCCCATCCGGACACGGGGGGAAGTCTTCAATCTTCTATCTTCATAGTCTTGGAGTCCGGTCGATGATGATAGTCCGGCAAATGATAGTCCGGCCGATGATGGTAGTCCGGCTATCTGGACACCCCCTAATCCAGGACTCCCTCACCTCGTCTAAACTCTGGGACTCTGATCTGTCTTCTATACGGGTTAAATGATTTTGCTAAAATCTATCTCTAGGTTCCCGTTACTACTTCCTCCCGGAGAGCCCCTTATTACAACGATCGCCTGCTGCACCAGAAGGTTCCGAAGATACTATTCGTTGTTTTCCCGAGACGCTTGTGCCGACCGCTTTTGCAAATCCCTACCACTATTATCGGTATGGATAACTGGACACACTTGCCTACATTCAATCCCATTGATCTTGT
>LR880968.1:920539854-920552607 GCA_904067115.1 Aegilops sharonensis
GGTCAGACCGCATAACAACATACGTTGTTCCCTTTGTCACCGGTATGTTACTTGCCCGAGATTCGGTCGTCGGTATCTCAATACCTAGTTCAATCTCGTTACCGGCAAGTCTCTTTACTCGTTCCGTAATACATCATCCCGCAACTAACTCATTAGTTGCAATGCTTGCAAGGCTTAAGTGATGTGCATTACCGAGAGGGCCCAGAGATACCTCTCCGACAATCGGAGTGACAAATCCAAATTTCGAAATACGCCAACCCAACATGTACCTTCGAAAACACCTGTAGAGCACCTTTATAATCACCCAGTTACGTTGTGACGTTTGGTATCACACAAAGTGTTCCTCCGGTAAACGGGAGTTGCATAATCTCATAGTCATAGGAACATGTATAAGTCATGAAGAAAGCAATAACAGCATACTAAACGATCGTGTGCTAAGCTAACGAAATGGGTCATGTCAATCACATCATTCTCCTAATGATGGGATCTCGTTAATCAAATGACAACACATCTCTATGGCCAGGAAACATAACCATCTTTGATCAACAAGCTAGTCAAGTAGAGGCACACTAGTGACACTCTATTTGTCTATGTATTCACACATGTATTATGTTTCCGGTTAATACAATTCTAGCATGAATAATAAACATTTATCATGATATAAGGAAATAAATAATAACTTCATTATTGCCTCTAGGGCATATTTCCTTCAGTCTCCCACTTGCACTAGAGTCAATAATCTAGATTACACAGTAATGATTCTAACACCCATGGAGCCTTGGTGCTGATCATGTTTTGCTCATGGAAGAGGCTTAGTCAACGGGTCTGCTACATTCAGATCCGTACGTATCTTGCAAATTTCTATGTCTCCCACCTGGACTAGATCACGGATGGAATTGAAGCGTCTCTTGATGTGCTTGGTTCTCTTGTGAAATCTGGATTCCTTCGCTAAGGCAATTGCTCCAGTATTGTCACAAAAGATTTTCATTGGACCCGATGCACTAGGTATGACACCTAGATCGGATATGAACTCCTTCATCCAGACTCCTTCATTTTCTACTTCCAAAGCAGCTATGTATTCCGCTTCACACGTAGATCCCGCCACGACGCTTTGTTTAGAACTGCACCAACTGACGGCTCCACCGTTCAATGTAAACACGTATCCGGTTTGCGATTTAGAATTGTCCGGATCAGTGTCAAAGCTTGCATCAACGTAACCATTTACGATGAGCTCTTTGTCACCTCCATATACGAGAAACATATCCTTAGTCCTTTTCAGGTATTTCAGGATGTTCTTGACCGCTGTCCAGTTATCCACTCCTGGATTACTTTGGTACCTCCCTGCTAGACTTATAGCAAGGCACACATCAGGTCTGGTACACAATATTGCATACATGATTGAGCCTATGGTTGAAGCATAGGTGTCGGTGTCAAGACCGGCGGATCTCGGGTAGGGGGTCCCGAACTGTGCGTCTAGGCGGATGGTAACAGGAGACAAGGGACACGATGTTTTTAACCAGGTTCGGGCCCTCTCGATGGAGGTAATACCCTACTCCTGCTTGATTAATATTGATGATATGGGTAGTACAAGAGTAGATCTACCACGAGATCAAGGAGGCTAAACCCTAGAAGCTAGCCTATGGTATGATTGTTGTTTGTCCTACGGACTAAAATCCTCTGGTTTATATAGACACCGGATAGGGTTAGGGTTACACAGAGTCGGTTACAATGGTAGGAGATCTACATATCCGTATCGCCAAGCTTGCTTTCCACGCCAAGGAAAGTCCCATCTGGACACGGGACGAAGTCTTCAATCTTGTATCTTCATAGTCTTGGAGTCCGGCCGCGATGATAGTTCGGCTATCCGGACACCCCCTAGTCCAGGACTCCCTCAGTAGCCCCCGAACCGGGCTTCAATGACGACGAGTCCGGTGCACATATTGTCTTCGGCATTGCAAGGCGGGTTCCTCCTCCGAATACTTCATAGAAGGTTTTGAACACAAGGATAGTGTCCGGCTCTGCAAAACAAGTTCCACATACTACCATAGAGAGAATAACTTTTGCACAGATCTGCCGACGTATTCCGCGGCATGACATCACACCACGGCCAGGCCTTTATATGAATCGTTTTTTACTGTTCCACCTCAGCGCGTTTAGCGAGGCGGTTTCCTTGGCACGTCTCATCAAAGCATAGATCGTGCCCCCTTATTCCGGGATTCTCATCAATACGGACGTGGGTAACCCATCCGCGCCATTGATTACGGCGCTTGGGAGATAAGCGAGTTTTACCAGGCTGGTGGGGGACGCATAGCTTCGCCCGTCCATATAAGGGGATAAGGATCCACCTTTTCACCTACGCCTTCTTCCTCCTTTGCTTATCCATTTCCGCGCACTCGAGCTCCAGCGCCCAAGTCCGCACATCCCACCTCAACCTTCTCCAACTATGTCCGTAGTGGGAGGCAGGTGGATGGCCTCCTCCGTCACGGAGGGGCACATCATAAAGCTGCGGGAGGCCGGATACTTGTCCGGCGACATCGCGTGTAGGCTCCCCAACAAGGGGCAGCTCTTCCCTACTCACAGGCCCCATGAGAGGGTGGTTTTCCTCACCCACTTCCTCCACGGACTAGGTTTTCAACTTCACCCATTTGTCCGGGGGCTCATGTTCTACTACGGCCTGGATTTCCATGATCTGGCCCCAAACTTCATCCTCAATATCTCGACGTTTATCGTCGTGTGCGAGGCTTTCCTCTGCATCCAACCCCACTTCGGTTTATGGTTGAAGACCTTTAGCGTCAAGCCGAAGATAGTGGGCGGCCAACAGGCGGAGTGCGGAGGCGCCATGGCGGGCAGGATGCCCAATGTTCTATGGCTCGAGGGCTCCTTCGTGGAGACAGTAAAGGGGTGGCAATCGGGGTGGTTCTACATCACCGAGCCGCGCGACTCCAAATGGGCGGCGGCCCACGAATTCAGATCTGGTTCCCCCACACGGCTCACATCATGGAAAGAGACGGGCCTGACGTGGGGTGATTCGGAAGAGCTGACCGGACTCCAAAGCTGTGTCCGAAACCTGGTGGACAAGAAGCTCAAGCTTGTCAACGTAGTCCAGGTTATGCTCATCTGCCGGATTCTCCCGTGCCAGCAACGGGCCTTCAATTTGTGGGAGTTTGATCCGGCACAGCACCAGACCTTGAGCCGGCTCTTCGACACTACGTACGAAGATGCCTGGAAGGTGCTGTTCAAGGGCGCCGAAGCCCCCGCATCCGCTACCGAAGATCGCGGATGCAGCTCGCAGCATCAAGCCAGCGAGGTAAGTCAATTTATCCTTTATGGGACTCTTTTTTCATAAATTGACTCTATGTGGGATCTAAAACTCCCTAACCTTTGACAGGACTGGCTGAAGACGTCCGGACAGATTAACTGTCCGGCTCCTTTGCCTGAAGACCCAACGGACGCCCGACTGACGGGACTGCTGGCTCCGGCACCTCACATGGTGACGGAGAAGAAGGCCAAGAAGGAGGCCACGGGAACTCGAAGGAGCTCCTGGCGCCAAGTGCTGTCAGATTTTGAAGCGGAATCCTCTCCTGAGAACGAGGAGGGGGAAAAAGAAGCCTCCCCCCCAGCGGGGGAAGAGAGGAAAAGGAAGGCCGCCCCAATTGGGGAGGCCGGAGGGTCCAAGAAGGGAAGGACCCTTCCTCCGGACTTCTCCGCCAACGCCGACAGCGACGAGGAGGAGTGGCCAACAAGGGCCAAGCCCCTGGCGAGATCGTAAGTGTCCGGATACCCATGTTTTTCATTGCATAGCGTTTTCTAATGCCGAACAACCATGCAGCCCGCCCAAGGGCGATCTCGCCGCTTCGTCGAGCGGGTCCCTGAGTTCGTCGGAGATGGAAAGTACTTCACTTCCGACCGCCTCCTCTCCTCACGCTGCGGACGACGCCGAGGTGGGGCCCCAAGCGGGGCCTGGTCAAGAGGAGGTGGCGGAGGAGGCGCCGCAAGGCAACCTCCCGGACTCCAGGCGCATGGGGAGCGAGACCCCCAGGGGCTCTAAGCCCGAACCTTGTCCGGACTCCATAACGGAACCTTCAGCGGTTCCGAAGTCCGGCAAGCCGCCCCTTCGTAAGAAGGGTAAGACGCCGGTGTCCTCCGTCCAACCGGAGGCACCGGATAGCTTACTGGAGGCGCTGTTAAGCGCCTCCATCGAGGAGGAGCACCGCACTGTTATGAGTGTGGTGATCCAGAAAGTTCAGTCCGCCAAGAGCGGGCTGACTAAAGCCTGTACCAGCCTTCTAACAGGCTTTGAGGTAAGTTTTATAATACGTAAAAATATTACCGCATAGACAGTAGCCTCTGATGCTTAGTTCGGTGTTCGGAAAGAAAAGCCGGACTAAGGATATAAAAAGATATACGCAGGAGTCTAACATAAGTATGTCAATATGGGAATGCAGGCTGCACTGCTGACCTCTGTCGCACTGACCACGGAGGTCAATGCATTGAAGCAGAGCCTCGAGCGGTCCAAGAACGAGCTCGGCCTTGCCAAGAAGCAGCTCGAGGACAAGGAAGGTAAGTAATACCTTATTAAAGAAATACCTTATACAAAGGATTTGGTTGCAAAAAATAACAGGAATAACATGGATACTGCAGGGGCCACGAACGAGGTGGCGGCCCTGAAGGAAGCGGTGTCCGTGGCCGAAAACAAAGCGGCCGTGGAGCGCACCGAGCGAGAGAAGGGGGAGGCGCAGCTGGCGGAGGTGCGGCAAGAGCTCCAGGCTCTCATGGAGAAACATGAGGGTTTGGAGCGTGACTCGAAGACCCGAGAGTCCGAGCTCGCTTAGGTTCTTGAGAGTGCCAAAGCTGCTAAGGCCGAGGCCCAAAAAGCCCTCCAGGAGATTGAGGCAATAAAGAATATCGCAGCGGGTAAGGCATTCTTTATGAAGAGCAAGAATGTGAAAGTGAATTACCTATTACTTACCAGGATTCGGAGCTCTCCAGGAGCATTCGCAGATCTGCCCCGTAGTGTGTCTGATGCTGCCGCATTCTACCGCGCCAAGGAGGGGAGCTCGACGGAGAAGGTGTTCTGGTCTCAGTATGCTGAGGCCAGACATCCGGTGCCCCTAAGCGACCAGCTGAAGCAGCTGGTCGAGCTCCACAAGGTCGCCGAACAGGCCATGAAGGGCCTCATAGTTCGGCTGTGGCCATTGGAAGCCATGCCTGGGAGCTACTTTGGGCTAGTGCGGCGGCTGGTGGACGCATGTCCATGGATTGAAGTCATCAAGCACTCCGTCTGTATTGAAGGTGCCCGTCGGGCCCTTGCCCGTGCTAAAGTGCACTTGGGCAAACTGGATGCGGAGAAGCTTGTGACGGACGGGCCACCGAAGGGCAAGGAGCATCGCACGCCCGAAACGTACTATGAGGGCCTCCTGAAGGGTGCCTGCCGTATAGCGGATGAGTGTTCCAGAGATGTAATTTTTGAATAGACTCGCATTTGTTATCCTGTACGCTGAAAACTTGTTCATATGCGCTAAGCAACGCTTGTTAATTCAAAATATTACCTTCTATGCGGCCGTTTATCAAATTTGAGAGATGGCAAGTCGTTGGCTTCAGCACCCATGCCACGAGTGCTGGGGTGTTCGGGATAAACTTGAGCACTCTTGTTCCCATTCTTGGGTCCATCTAGGGAGGCGCTCAACGCAACGAACAAGGCAATCGGACTTATAGTGCTTGAACACTCTCACTTAGCCATAGAATTCTATAATTTTAAATTTCGGCGAAGCCCCTAGTATTCGGAAGACCGAGTTCGGGGCGCTATCCACGCCTTGGCCGGACAATTCCGGTTCCTCGCTCTAAGCGGCATAAGTCTTTAGGGACCCGAAAAAAACCTCTCGAACAGCGACCGGCTATCGCCCAATCATGACGGTCAGTTTTAGCTTTCTCCACTGAGGTGCTCAACCCAGCTCAACCGGGGCACAATCGCAGTGGTTCTCCTGGTGCCGCGTTAGCCGATAGAATGAAACGTAAGGCAGCAAAACACAGGAGCCGGGCAAACCCAACTATTGACCCAAGACATGATTCGGAGCCGATGCATATAATGCTATAAGTTCGGGGTGCCGCACTTGTGAAAGTGTTCGGACTTATCACACCATAATTTTGGGGTACGTAAGCCCCTGGTGTATTGGCCGTACCAAAGTGTACGGGTGCAACATGTCACGAAATGAACATATATATAGATAAAGAAAGGATTACAATAATAGGCAAAAGCTATGTATTGTTTATTCAAAAGAAACTGCAAATAAAAGCAGAACGATACAAATAGTGCGATAAGCAAGGGATGGGACTATTTAACATATCCCCCTCCAGGGGTAAGCTGCGGGATGGTATGTAAAACATGTATAATGCTCGTAGTAGAGACCACCTGAACGCTCGACGTAGCTTTCTACTTCCCTGGCTGTTGCATCATGAGTTCGGCGATTCTAGTGCCGGACAGGACTTCTGGAAAACAGAGTCCTGAAAGTAAGAAAAAGAAAAAAGAAAAAGAATGACACAATCGGGAGCCCCTGGTGCAGTTGAGCCGCATTCTGGTCGTGCCGTGGTCGTGCCCCTCCCCTTATGCCCATGGTATCTCCAGAGCGTAGTTATGCACGCGTAGTACTGGCTTCGCTGTTTCGCGAGGGCTGGGGTTGGGGCCGGATTGCTACGCGTGCTTGAATCATGCCAGGCGGTCTTGTTGTAGGTTACTCCGGGCGCGCTTGACAGTGTCCGGACGTTTAGTGGCCGGACTCAAGAATTGCTGTGAGAGGCTGCTTTGCACCTCCGCCGCGAGGGCTGCCGTGTGCTCCTCCGTTTGGAGAGAGCGTTCGGTGTTTCCATTGACCGTGATTACTCCTCGAGGGACTGGCATCTTGAGCTTGAGGTATGCGTAGTGCGGCACCGCATTGAACTTTGCAAATGTGGTTCGTCCAAGCAGTGCGTGATAGCCGCTGCGGAACGGGACTATGTCGAAGATTAACTCTTCGCTTCGGAAGTTATTCGGGGATCCGAAGACCACTTCGAGTGTAACTGAGCCTGTACAATTGGCCTCTACACCCGGTATGACGCCTTTAAAGGTCGTCTTTGTAGGTTTAATCCTTGAGGGTCTATGCCCATTTTGCGCACTGTATCCTGATAAAGCAGGTTCAGGCTGCTACCGCCGTCCATCAGGACTCTAGTGAGGTGAAATCCGTCAATAATTGGGTCAAGAACCAATGCGGCGAAACTGACATGACGAATGCTAGTGGGGTGGTCCCTTCGATTGAAGGTGATCGGGCAAGAAGACCATGGGTTGAACTTTGGGGCGACTGGCTCCATCGCATATACGTCCCTTAGTGCACGCTTTCGCTCCCTTTTGGGTATGTGGGTTGCGTATATCATGTTCACCGTCCGCACTTGTGTGGGAAAGCCCTTCTGTCCTCTATTGTTCGGCGGCCGGGGCTCTTCCTCGTCGTCGCTATGCAGCCCCTTGTCATTTAGTTCGGCACTTAACTTGCCTGCTTGCTTGAACACCCAAAAATCCCTGTTGGTGTGATTGGCTGGTTTTTCGGGGGTGCCATGTATCTGGCACAAGCGATCGAGTATTCGGTCCAAGTTGGACGGGCCCTGGGTATTTCTTTTGAATGGCTTCTTCCGCTGACCGGGTTTAGAGCCTCTGAATCCGGCATTGACGGTCGTATCTTCAGCATTATCGCCGTTAATGCGGTGCTTGTTCTTGTTGTGACGCGACCTGCCATTGCTGTCCTTGGTATCCGAACTATCAGGATTTTTGGTCAAGTTGTTACTACGAGCTAGCCAGCTGTCTTCTCCCGCGCAAAAGCGGGTCATGAGTGTGGTGAGGGCTGCCATGGATTTCGGCTTTTCCTGTCCTAGGTGCCGGGCTAGCCACTCGTCGCGGATGTTATGTTTGAAGGCTGCAAGGGCCTCTGCATCCGGACAGTCGACGATTTGATTTTTCTTGGTTAGGAACCGTGTCCAGAATTGTCTGGCCGATTCTTCTGGCTGCTGAATTATGTGGCTGAGGTCATCGGCGTCTGGTGGTCGCACATATGTGCCCTGGAAGTTATCAAGGAATGCGGCTTCCAGGTCCTCCAACAACCAATCGATTCTGTCGGCAAGCTGTTGAGCCAATGCCGAGCTGGTCCTTTAAGCTTGAGTGGGAGGTATTTGATGGCATGTAGATCATCACCGCGGGCCATGTGGATATGGAGGAGATAGTCCTCGATCCAGACCGCAGGATCTGTGGTACCATCGTATGATTTGATGTTTACGGGTTTGAAGCCCTTAGGGATTTGATGATCCATTACTTCATCTGTGAAGCATAGTGGGTGTGCGGCGCCTCTGTATTGGGCTATATCACGACGTAGCTCATATGAGCTTTGTCTACTGTGTTCGGCCCGGCCGGGTTTGCTGTATCCGGCGCGACGGTAATCATCCCGAGTCGTTGGGCGCCCACGCGATCCGTAGATCGATCTTGTATGTTTTTCCTTATCCTCCAATATATCTCGCAAGTCCGGCACGTTTTCCCGTGCCTTGGTACTTTTTGAGCGGCGTCGGGGTGTGGCTTGAATGGAGGGTCTAGAGGCCTCTCTGTCGCGACCACGGGGTGGCCGGTCGGCCGCTTCATGCGCTGGTGATGTAGGTTTGGGTGCTGCTTCCTCTAATTGGGGTAGTAGCCTGCGTTTGGGGTATTTTTTGGAGGGCCGTTCGAGTTCATACTCTTCGGCTGCAAGGACTTCAGTCCATCTGTCAGCTAGCAGGTCTTGGTCAGCTCTAAGCTGTTGCTGCTTTTTCTTGAGGCTGCTTGCCGTGGCCATAAGCCTACGTTTGAAACGCTACTTTTCGGCGGGATCCTCAGGCACGACAAATTCGTCGTCGTCGAGGCTTGCCTCATCTTCGGAGGGAGGCGCATAATTATCGTCCTCTGCCTCTCTTTCTGCCGCACTGTCGTGCGGACTTGCATCTCCCTCCTCCTGCGCTGAGTCCTGCTGGAGGGGGTTGTCTTCGGCACTGTCCGGGGTGTTATTATCTCCCGCGCTGGAATCACCGTTTTTGCTGTGGCGGGATTTAGAGCGGCGTCGTTGACGTCGGCGCTTGGGCTGTTTCTTGGAGGGGTCATCCTCCGCTGTTCCATCGCCGTTCCCATCTTTTGGGATGTCCACCATGTATATGTCGTATGACGAGGTGGCCTTCCAGTGCCCTGTAGGCGCTGGGTCTTGGTCTTCTCCGGCATCGTCGTCCATACCGTCGATGTCTTCGGAGTCGAAGTCAAGCATGTCGGTTAAATCATCGACAGTGGCTACAAAGTGGATGGTGGGTGGGCGTTGAATTTCTTCGTCGTCCGCCTCCCAACCTTCCTGACCGTAGTCCGGCCAGGGCTCTCCTGATAAAGAGAGAGACTTTAGTGAATTCAAGATGTCGCTAAAGGGCGAGTGCTGAAAGATGTCCGCGGCGGTTAACTCCATGACCGGCGCCCAAGCGGATTCGATTGGCAGGGGCGCGGAGAGTTCGGAGTCCGGAGAGGAGTCCGGCACCTTGGAGTCACGGTCTTTGCAAAGGACAAGGATAGAGTTCGGCTCAATCGTCGTTGAGATTGTAGCCCCCGAGGCGGTGTCCAACCACTCGTCCTCGATCGGGGGAGTCGGCTCCGAGCTAGGGGTCGGAGCGGACGCAGGTGCGGCCTCCAGGACACTGTTCGGCGGCAGAGCTAGATCATGCCCATCGAGACAGTGCGGCGCACTTGGCTGTGGCTCGAATCCGTCGAAGATCAAGTCTCCGCGGATGTCGGCCGTGTAGTTCAAACTTCCAAACCTGACATGATGGCCAGGGGCGTAGCTTTCGATCTGCTCCAGATGGCCAAGCGAATTGGCCCACAGTGCAAAGCCGCCGAATACGAAGATCTGTCCGGGGAGAAAAGTCTCACCCTGGACTGCGTCGTTGCTGATGATCGAAGGAGCCATCGGGCCTATAGGTGACGACACAGAGGAACTCTCAATGAAAGCACCAATGTCGGTGTCAAAACCGGCGGATCTCAGGTAGGGGGTCCCGAAATGTGCGTCTAGGCGGATGGTAACAGGAGACAAGGGACACGATGTTTTTACCCAGGTTCGGGCCCTCTCGATGGAGGTAATACCCTACTCCTGCTTGATTAATATTGATGATATGGGTAGTACAAGAGTAGATCTACCACGAGATTAAGGAGGCTAAACCCTAGAAGCTAGCCTATGGTATGATTGTTGTTCGTCCTACGGACTAAAACCCTCCGGTTTATATAGACACCAGATAGGGTTAGGGTTACACAGAGTCGGTTACAATGGTAGGAGATCTACATATCCGTATCGCCAAGCTTGCCTTCCACGCCAAGGAGAGTCCCATCCGGACACGGGACGAAGTCTTCAATCTTGTATCTTCATAGTCTCTGAGTCCGGCTGCGATGATAGTTCGGCTATCCGGACACCCCCTAGTCCAGGACTCCCTCAATAGGGAACATCTTTCATCTTCTCTCTATCTTCTGCAGTGGTCGGGCTTTGAGTCTTACTCAACTTCACACCTTGTAACACAGGCAAGAACCCTTTCTTTGCTTGATCCATTTTGAACTTCTTCAAAACTTTGTCAAGGTATGAGCTTTGTGAAAGTCCAATTAAGCGCCTTGATCTATCTCTATAGATCTTAATGCCCAATATGTAAGCAACTTCACCGAGGTCTTTCATTGAAAAACTCTTATTCAAGTATCCCTTTATGCTATCCAGAAATTCTATATCATTTCCGATCAGCAATATGTCATCCACATATAATATCAGAAATGCTACAGAGCTCCCACTCACTTTCTTGTAAATACAGGCTTCTCCAAAAGTCTGTACAAAACCAAATGCTTTGATCACACTATCAAAGCGTTTATTCCAACTCCGAGAGGCTTGCACCAGTCCATAAATGGATCGCTGGAGCTTGCATACTTTGTTAGCTCCCTTTGGATCGACAAAACCTTCTGGCTGCATCATATACAACTCTTCTTCCAGAAACCCGTTCAGGAATGCAGTTTTGACATCCATCTGCCATATTTCATAATCATAAAATGCGGCAATCGCTAACATGATTCGGACAGACTTAAGCATCGCTACGGGTGAGAAGGTCTCATCGTAATCAATCCCTTGAACTTGTCGAAAACCTTTTGCGACAAGTCGAGCTTTGTAGATAGTAACATTACCGTCAGCGTCAGTCTTCTTCTTGAAGATCCATTTATTTTCAGTTGCTTGCCGATCATCAGGCAAGTCAACCAAAGTCCACACTTTGTTCTCATACATGGATCCCATCTCAGATTTCATGGCCTCAAGCCATTTTGAGGAATCTGGGCTCACCATCGCTTCTTCATAGTTCGTAGGTTCATCATGGTCTAGTAACATGACTTCTAGAACAGGATTACCGTACCACTCTGGTGCAGATCTTACTCTGGTTGATCTACGAGGTTCAGTAACAACTTGATCTGAAGTTCCATGATCATCATCATTAACTTCCTCACTAATTGGTGTAGGTGTCACAGGAACAGATGTCTGTGATGAGCAACTTTCCAATAAGGGAGCAGGTACAGTTACCTCATCAAGTTCTACTTTCCTCCCACTCACTTCTTTCGAGAGAAACTCCTTCTCTAGAAAGGATCCATTCTTAGCAACGAATGCCTTGCCTTCGGATCAATGATAGAAGCTGTACCCAACAGTTTCCTTTGGGTATCCTATGAAGACACATTTCTCCGATTTGGGTTCGAGCTTATCAGGTTGAAGCTTTTTCACATAAGCATCGCAGCCCCAAACTTTTAGAAACGACAACTTTGGTTTCTTGCCAAACCACAATTCATAAGGCGTCGTCTCAACGGATTTTGATGGTGCCCTATTTAACGTGAATGCGGCCGTCTCTAAAGCATAACCCCAAAACGATAGCGGTAAATCAGTAAGAGACATCATAGATCGCACCATATATCAACTAAAGTATGATGATGACGTTCGGACACACCATTAAGTTGTGGTGTTCCGGGTGGCGTGAGTTGCGAAACTATTCCGCATTGTTTCAATGTGGACCAAACTCGTAACTCAAATATTCTCCTCCATGATCAGATCGCAGAAACTTTATTTTCTTGTTACGATGATTTTCAACTTCACTCTGAAATTCTTTGAACTTTTCAAATGTTTCAGACTTATGTTTCATTAAGTAGATATACCCATATCTGCTCAAATCATCTGTGAAGGTGAGAAAATAATGATATCCGCCACGAGCCTCTACATTCATTGGACCACATACATCTGTATGTATGATTTCCAATAAATCTGTTGCTCTCTCCATTGTACCGGAGAACGGCGTTTTAGTCATCTTGCCCATAAGGCACGGTTCGCAAGTACCAAGTGATTCATAATCAAGTGGTCCCAAAAGTCCATCAGTATGGAGTTTCTTCATGCGCTTTACACCGATATGACCCAAACGGCAGTGCCACAAGTAAGTTGCACTATCATTATCAACTCTGCATCTTTTGGCTTCAACATTATGAATATGTGTATCACTACTATCGAGATTCATCAAAAATAGACCACTCTTCAAGGGTGCATGACCATAAACGATATTACTCATATAAATAGAACAACCATTATTTTCTGATTAAAATGAATAACCGTCTCGCATCAAACAAGACCCAGATATAATGTTCATGCTCAACGCTGGCACCAAATAACAATTATTTAGGTCTAA
>LR880968.1:920572828-920593776 GCA_904067115.1 Aegilops sharonensis
GTCAATCACATCATTCTCCTAATGATGTGATCCCGTTAATCAAATGACAACACATGTCTATTGCCAGGAAACATAACCATCTTTGATCAACAAGCTAGTCAAGTAGAGGCACACTAGTGACACTCTGTTTGTCTATGTATTCACACATGTATTATGTTTCCGGTTAATACAATTCTAGCATGAATAATAAACATTTATCATGATATAAGGAAATAAATAATAACTTTATTATTGCCTCTAGGGCATATTTCCTCATGTATATCATGTATGTATGCGTAATAAAAAAAGCAAAATAAATATTGAAAAAAATAGAGAGTATCTATGCCGACGGCTTCGTTGTCGGCATAGATGGACACATGGCATGCCTATCTATGCCGACGGCCTACCGTCAGCATAGATCGGCCTTATCCACTATGGCTTGTCCCCCACCACTCATTCATCCCCATCTAGATCTCAACTTGCGCCGTCTCCACCCTCGACCCCGCACCGGCCCGCGTCGCCGCTGTCTCCATCCGCGCCGCCACCAGGAGCTGTTGCCGTCTCCGCCCAGATCCGTCCGCGCCGCAGCCACCCATGGTCGTCTGCTCCGCTCTCGTAGCCCGCCCGTGCCTCCCTCGACCGTGCCCCTAGCTCCGGGGTGACGCCACCCCGGTTGGCCACACCGACGCCCCACCTCAGCCACCTCTCGCCCCGGCCTCCTTGTCCCCGCCCCGACCTCCCTCGACCCCGCCCCTGACTGCGGCTCCGGCAGCCCTCGCACGTGCCCCGCGCGCGGCTATCCCTGTTGCTCTGCCGACCCTGCTGGACGGCTGCTCCGGCTCACCGTCGTCGGCCTCAGCCAAGGCGGCACTCCTCTACTGCTGCTCTGGAGCCCTGAAGGTAAAAAAATAGTTAGTTTTACAACTTTGTGAGTGTAGTATTTTGTAGAATTAGATGAATAGATAGATGGATGTTTGATAGATGAAGATGGAATGGAAGAGATGAAAAATGTGAAAACAAAATTAGGTGGACAATTTTTTGTATGTTTCGTGTAGTTTTATGCTTTTTAGATACATACTCAATGTGATAGATCACTATTGCAGGATGCTGGTAACGCGACACTACGATCAGAGACCCTTCGACGAAAATGTGTGTGATGCATTAATCATAAACGATAATGTAATAAAACTGTCAAAAAGGATACGAAACATTTATGATGGTGGAGACAACAAACACGTTTCATATTATAGTTGCGTGTGCGATGGGTGGCATACAGTTCAGTTGAATGAACTGTTTGCGATGAGCTTAACAACAGAAACGGGCAGCCAGATGAATATGTGTGTGATATATGAAATACCGTTCATCCGGATAAACTGTTTGTGAATAGGAAACACAACAGAAACGGTCAGGTAGATCAAGGTGTGTGTGTGATTGACGGTATACAGTTACCTCGGATGAACTGTATGCGATTAGACAACACAAAAGAAATGGTCAAGCAACCAGATCAAGATATATGCGATTGACAGCATACCCTTCACACGAATGAACTGTTTGTGATTAGCCACAACAAACAGAAATAATTAGACAGATCAAGGTGTGTGTGCTAGACGGGCACATATTCTAATTAAAAGAAGCGTGTGCAATGGTAATAACGAGTGCGCACGGTTGATGGAACAAGACGTGTGCTGACATCGCCTATTGCGGTGCACCCTATGGTGCAAACGCCACATACGCGGTCGAAAACGCGTGCCCACGTTACGTCATCCGGGAAAAATGCCGCACTTCGAAACTAGAACCGTCAATAAATTTTGAGCTTGAGTCCCGTCACATTCCAAATTACTACCACGCTATATTTAATTGCAAACCTGTTCACAACGATCAAAACCTAAACGATTTCCCACTTAGGAGCATATTAGTACTCGGTTATATATACTACCTACTCCAAGATGACTGCACATTCCTCCTCAACTCCTCATCCACAAAAACAAACAAATCTTTCATCGTCATTCCCTTGCGTCTGCCATGGCCCGCAAGAGTTCTGCGTCGAGAGATTACTACCAGGGAGGGGCGAGCATGGAAGCGGAAGCATGAGAGATGTCCCGCGCCGTGAAAGCGGTCAGCATGTCCCGCCGCGCCGCCGTAGCAACACAGAGGTCCCGCCGCGCCGCCGAAGCAACACAGAGGTCCCGCCGCGCCATCAATGCAACAGACAGGTCCGGCGACGCCGCGGAAACAACAGAGATGTCTTGCAGCACCGCGAATGCAGCAAAGAGATCTTCCCGCGCCGCGGCGGCCTGAAAAATGTCTCGTGGGCAAGTGAGGACACTCACAGGCACGTGCGCACTATGCTCGATGACCTGATAGATCGGATCTCCGGCTGGATGAAGCTGCAGGACGAGATGAATGCCTCGTTTGAAAATGCTACCGGCGTCATCCGGGACTAGGGGAGGACAAGGTGAAGCTCCGCACTGAGCGCGATCTGTGAAGCGCGAAGGTCGCCGGAAGGATGAAGCAGCACGAGGAGACCACTGCCTTGTTGAAGAGGACGGGTGTCATCGTCAAGAAACTTAAGGACGAGAATGCCATGCTCCGCATCGAGCGTGAAAGGCTGGTGGAGGAATCCGTGGATGCTCTCAAGCAGCATATTGAGGACACGAAAAAGATCATTGCCGCTCGCCGCAAGAACTAGTCTCGCAGCCTGCAGCAACGCATCAAGAAAGTAGAGATCAGCGAGACGGATCATTGTCTGTGTCTTTCCTTCTTCTTTTGCCCTTATGTATTTCGGGCGTTGTTGCATGTGGCATTTTTAATTATCTTCCTAAATATGTAAGACAATTATTATCCACTGTCATCGTCCTTATATATTCAAGGGCACGGTGGACCTTGGCCATTGCCGACGAGAGGTCTCTGTTTTTAGTTGTTCCTTCGTGTTTTGTTTAGGTTTGTGTTCTGCTCAAGAAGACGAGATGGCAGCGGCTCCCTGAAGATGGAATAAGGTTCTCCCTATCTAGCCTCTGACCCGATGGTGAATCTAGCATCGTCGCTGGGCGTGTGGAGATGTGTCTCCGACGGATCTGTCATTGGTGGATTTGCTCGGATCTGGTCGTAGTTCGTCTGCGTTCATGTGTTTTCAGGTTGGATCCTTTTGATCTACGCTACGCTTCATCAGCGGTGGTTGCTGTTCTGCTGTGCTGGTTCTATGCGGTCTTAGCATGACGTCTTTCCGACTGTCTACTAAAACAAGTTTTGCCCGGCTCCAGCGAGGGAGGAGCAGTGACGGTGGCGTGCCTCCGGTTTGCTTCAGTGCTTGTAGTCGTCGCTAGGTTGTCTACGAATCTAGATTTAGTTTTTATTATTTGTGGTGTTCGTTGTACTGCCATGATTGAAGATGAATAGAGCGGAAATTTTCTTGCAAAAAAATGATAATAATATCTCTGTCCCAGAAATTTGGTCTTACATTTTATTAAAAGATATATTCATATCTAGATACATTCGTATCTAGACAAATCTAATACAAGATTTTTTGAGGAAGAGCGAGTACTACGCAGTATATAATACACTAATAATTTTATTATGTGCCAAGCCTTAATATTAATATGGACATTCTAGATCTGTCACTTTTGTAAAAACAACACCATAGATAATGATGCTCCTAAATGAAACCGGCTGAGCGAATATTCCACATACTGACAATAGGCATTTCTTAATTTTTGCACACCGTGGCCGCCCCAATCCCGTCTCCACCTTACTCGATTTGATAATTCTTGTCGTGGACATGGGTGTATAGTTGAAGGGTCACAATGTGTGTACAGAGTGAGTGCAGTGTGTGCTGCCAGTCAGATAGATATTATCCGTTACTCAAGTTTACTACTCTTACCGGCTACGTAGTATGAACCGAGACACAACGTATAAACATGGTTGGTAGAACAAAGAGACGACTCCCGCCTTGTCGATAGTTCACTGCATGCATCTTCTTTCTCCAAAGTTGCGACCTAGGGGGCAGCGAAGAAAGGAAGCCCTCCCGACTTGCTCCCGCGGGCAACCTGGGAGGTAACCCTAGCCGCCACCACTTCTCGATGTCGTCCCTGGCTTCCCACCCCTCGCCGTCATCGGTGGCGTCGCTGGCCAAAGGTCACGTGGTGTAGGTGGTGGTGGGGCGGCTTCGTCCCTCGCGATGTGGTGCCCAACCAAACCAATGCAAAAAAGAAGTATATCCTAGTTTTATAACCCTAACCCTATATAAGTACCTCATGTTTGACGCAAAGAAGGCATAGGAGCTCGAACGCTCCAAGTAACCATGCAGGTGACGAGTGGGACGAGGCGTCACTCGAGAGGGTCGACTGGGAGAGAGCTCACCTGATGCGGTCCAACCAAACCCGACTCTGCCTCGTCGGCACGCGGCGCATGCCTCCCCCGCCATGTCATCGCTGCATGCGGGCCCCAACGAAGTGTGGTACCAGTTTGTCGGCCTAGTTTCAATTGTTGGGTTTTTGTGTAATTTCCATGTGAAATCCTTCTCGCAGAAAAAAAAACCCATTGTAATGCAAAGCAGTGTGTGTTACAGGAGCGGAGTCAAGTCAGGCCGGGGACTGCTCTTCCTCCGCCGCGTACGGCCTGCTCGCCGGCGATGGCTCATAACCTGCGTTATCTCCGCCGCCTCCTCCTCGTCGCCGCCGCCGGGGCCTTCATCTACATCCAAGTAAACCCCTCCCCCCCTCCCTCCTTTGCTCTGCTCTCTCCGCGGATCAGATCCATCCGGCTCAGCCAGTCGCCGGCGGGGGATCTGGTCGCCTCTACTTCATCTTCTCCACCCGCAAATCAGATTAGTCGATTTGATTTCCCTTGATTCGGTTTCCCCTTTCTGTTCAGGTGCGGCTCTTTTCTACCCAGTCACCTGACGCTGGACGCCTCGCCCAAGCAGTAAGCCTCCTCCTCCTCTCCGGTATCAGGCTCATTCCAGGGCATAATCCAAGATGTTAACCTGTTCTGGTCTACAGGGTCAACCTAATCTCCCCGTCGCCGCTGTTGTCATAATGGCTTGCAATCGACCAGACTATTTGCAGAGGACAGTTGAATCAATCCTCAAGTAGGCTCTGTCTCCATTCCTCTGTTTTCCATGTAGCTTCAGTTTGTACTTCGTAGAACACACTTTCTGACCAAATGATGGACAATAACTCTTCCAGGTATCAGAAAGCAGTCGCTTCAAAGTTCCCACTATTTATATCACAGGTAATGCTAATAGCAATTTCAGTTCTTGTCCTCGGTCCCTTTAAGTGTGTGGAATGATATTTTTACATTGCTTCTTTCAATTGCAGGATGGAACAAATGGAGAAGTTAAAAATAAGGCCTTGAGTTATAAACAAATAACATTTATGCAGGTGTGGAAAGAAACACTTGCTCTATGCTCAATTGCCTCATACTATAACAGAACACGCTCTGCTTCTCCTGTAATATTGCTAGCATAGCTGGTACTACAAGTTATTGCGTGACTGCTTACTCTAAGTAGCCATATGAGTGCCAATAAAGAATGAAAATTTGGCCTGCAAGAAGCTGTAGATGAACCGAGAGGCGGTAGCATATCTAGATGGAGGTAGGACTTGAAGCGTATTGCGAGTTTTAACTTCTTCAGGAGATTATTTTGGTACCGGGAAAGTAGGTTATGAAGGTGGATGTCAAATGAGCAATGTCAATGCTCCAAACTTGAAATGTTCTGCCTCTGGTACAGCATCAATGGGAACTGCTACCCTTGAGGAAACGGTGTAATGCGGGGGGAAGGGGTGGCATTGGGAGGATATTGGATCTGGATGATTGCACCTTTTATCATTTCAGTCTCCTCTAAATAGCATTTACAGTATTTTTCTAGGCATACAGGCTACCAGCAAATGATTTGTTTAGCTAGCACTCAGTGTTCCTTTTCCCTTTGATATGGTGCAGCATGTAGATCTTGAACCTGTGCACACTGAAAGTCCAGGGGAACACATTGCATATTACAAGATAGCTAGTAGGTGGTCCTCAATTGATGTGTGTTTTCTTAAGGCTGATGAAATGATTGATTTTTGTTCTAACAATGTTTCTCACTTCAGGCCACTATAAATGGGCCTTGGATGAGCTCTTCATTAAGCATGATTTTCGTCGAGTAATCATTCTGGAAGGTCTGACCTCTTTGATGATTCTTCGACTGTCTTGTTCTTATACATATTTGCGCATCTCATCTCATTTCCATGATTTAATGGTTAATAGATGACATGGAGATCGCCCCAGATTTCTTCAACTACTTCGAGGCTGCAGCGAAATTACTTGATACTGACAAGTATGTTACAACTGTACTCCGACTATTGATGGCAAGACAATTGATTAATATCAAGTGTGTCTAATTACGTTACTGTAACTGTTGTTGTTGTGGTATTGTAGGTCGATAATGGCTGTTTCTTCTTGGAATGACAATGGGCAAAAGCAGTTCGTTTATGACCCAAGTTAGTGTTCTGATAGGCCTCTGTTGAACTTTATTTCCGCATTGATAGGGAAAGTTACTCATTAGTAGACAATAATGCATTGCAGAAGCTCTTTACCGTTCGGACTTCTTTCCTGGGCTTGGATGGATGCTAACAAAGTCAACATGGATGGAGCTGTCACCAAAGTGGCCCAAAGCATATCCTTACTGTTGCCTACTGATTCTTAGATTAGCAGCTATGCTTTCTTTTACTACCGTGTATCAGCTGTTTCTTCCTTGACAAGAGTTTACTTATTGGGATGATTGGGTGAGGCTGAAGGAGGTACACAGAGATCGGCAATTTATTCGACCAGAAGTATGCAGAACATACAACTTTGGCGAGCACGTATGTCGGCTACTCTATGTCAATGCAAATTTTTACTGCATTTTTGCATGCGTAACAACCAGCTGATTAGCCCTTGACTTTTTGAGCCATTGACTCTGGATTGCTGGCATTTAACACTTGTGTTTTTATGCGTCCACTCCAGGGATCAAGCATGGGACAATTCTTCGATCAGTACTTGAAACCAATCAAGTTAAATGATGCTCATGTATGCAAATCGTCCCATATATTTCAGTTTGTACAAAATTTATAAGCTCTTTGTTGCTGAGATTTACCTGTGCCCATTTTATGGCCACAGATTGACTGGAACTCCGAGGACCTGAGCTACCTCACGGAGGTAAGAGTTAATCTGTTCCTCGGAGAGAACGTTGCTGTTTCCATAAAAGTGTGTCTAATGCTTGTGTTGGTAACATTAGGACAAGTTCTTGGTCAAATTTGGGAAAGATGTTGCCAATGCCACACCTGTGCATGGATCCGATGATTTGTTGAAGGCCCACAATCTGGATGTGGACGTAAGGATTGAGTATAACAACCAGGGCGATTTCGAGCGTGTAGCTCGTCAGTTTGGAGTATTTGAAGAGTGGAAGGTTCCCTTGCTAACTCAATTTAATTCGTTTATGTTTCGTTGTCAAATATGGCAAGTGATAAATCTCTGAGTGGTGATTCTTTGTTCTATTAGAAAATGCATTTTTGCTCGACACAATTTGGACTGGAAATGTGTATAGTCTTCAGGTGCAATATATTACTGCTCATGCTTAAATTTCTCTGCCATTTTTCAAGGACGGTGTTCCACGGGCAGCTTACAAGGGCGTGGTGGTCTTCCGATATAAGAGCAGTCGAAGACGAATATACCTTGTCGGCCCGGACTCTCTTCGTCAACTTGGGGTTTAGCTTAACGGTGCTGAGGTGGGAAATTTCTCTATTGACACCCTAACTTAGCAAAATATGGGCAGATATATAGTGCACAGAACAACAGGGGGTGCAAACATGAAGCAATGAATTCTTTGAGGGTGGAGGATATGCGTTTTTGCCCTCATGGCGTGTAGTTAGTACAAGGGTCTGTGTTAAAATGTGGCTGGGTTCGCCCATTACTGTGCGATCTGTAGTTACCATAAGAGAAATGTATTCAAAATTTTGTGTGTGCGTGTTTACATAATGCAACAAATGCATGGGCAAACGGGACAATGCTGCAAGAAACAAATGATAGTAGAGTAACAAACATAGTTGTTTGGTTTAAAGAAAGCAACTTAAGTTTTAGCCACAGTACTAGTTGTACGTGTTGGTTGTTTAATGGATATGTTCTTGCACTTCCTCGTATATGTTGCTAAGTATGTGTATTTTTACCTGCTAATTTTATTTCAAGTTCAATATTTTTTACCTGCTAATTTTTCTTCAAGTTCAACAAATCTAGAGCAATATGTTGGCTCTTGTTTTGCAATTTTGAGATTGGAATATATTCCAAGATTATTTATCTTTCCATGCAGAAACCTTATCATCTTCTATGGTTTGACACACAAACATTTGAGTCTGTGTGCAAAGAAGTACATTTAGTTACCTCTGCAGCTTGGTGAGGGTACCATTTTATGGAAGACATGATGGCAAGGGATCACACCTTTGTTCAGAGAGTGTTGTCTTTACAAGATGCAGAGGCTTGCTGATCTCTGGAAAAAGACCGCATGTGGCTCGGGCGGCTCCAACTGTTTGAAATGTGATATTGTATAGTAGTTGCATTGCTAGAACTTTTTCCTATCATTTTTTCTGAAGCTAGACAAAGGAAGTCTTCAAAGAAGATGGTGGAAGTTTCAGCAGAATGACATATTTTTAATGGAATTAAATGCTTATACTTGCTGGATTTCTAAGCATACTTAGCATTTGCGATGTTAAACCACAGTTAGCACAGTAAAGTTATCCTTGTTGTTGAGTTATTTGTGCGACTCAACATGTAGTGCACATGTGTAGTTAGTTCTAGTGCATCTGGCAAGTGATTGGTCTTGGTCATCACTGTTATGTGCACGGATGTTTGGTGGACTCCGTCTATTCACATGAATTCAGTTCATTCACTAACTTGTGTGTTGGAAGTTTTGATTTCTATGTTACTTAGAGCTTTACTATGACAAAAGTAATTTTCTCTCACATATAAGGAGGATGGAACATTGTGCAAGCATGCCCCACGTCTGTGTCCAGTTAATCATTCCATTACCGGTGACATTATCAACTTGTCTCTTTTCTTTCTCGTGTAAGGTAAAAAAGTGAATGACATTTTATTGGTGCACAAGATATAATATAACATACGTATATGTTCTTTTTTTTTCAAAGGATGTCATGCACTGTGAGTTGCACGCATAACCGTCGCGGAAAAGCTGCATTCCATGACACTCTGGACGTAGCTAGTTAATGTGATGTTACCTGCCATGTGCTTAGCTGATCGAGAGGACACATGAATATTATACGCATCCCATTGACTTCACAAGATGGAGAGGGCACACAAGTATTGTACGTATTCCATTGAATTTGTGAATCTGCTCATGTCGTATGTGGGAATTGGATGAACTTTTTGAGTGATTACCAAAATTTGGTGTTGGTTTTGTGTCCTAATATAGACAAAACCAGTGCCAAGTTTTGTATGTCAAATTGCCAGGGTTGAACTGATATATGTAGAGCTTCTCCCCATAATTATTATCCCGAGTTTAGCTCTAAGTGAATACGCCGGTTAGTCAAAACCATTGAGGAATTATTAAGACTCACATCATGTTGTATTACTCTAGAGATCACAATTCATTATAAGCATAAACTTCAAACAACAGATATTGTAAATAGTTCATGTGCTAAAAAATGGGCTCTGCTAGTGTTCTCCATGAAAATTCTTATGCAGAAACGTCATTGTTCTTTCAGCACAGATACATTGATATTTTTTTTCCCTTACCTGCCGCCATCTTCAAGCAAAGATGTCCATGATACCACGAACGACACAGCCCTCTTGCACAAGGCAAATAACTCTCAGCAGTGTTTCACGAGTGCTTCCGCAAAAGCAAAGTGTGTGGAATATAGTTAGCCCCCTAAAACTAGATCGTTAATTAGTTGAGTAGTTTTAGTGAAGCTGTATGAAATAGCTGCAGTACGCTGATCATAGAAGTAAGGATGTAAAAAGGAGGAATGATTTCATTCCCGATGCCTCCTAATCCTAATGTGCACCGGCCATATGCATGCATCCTCACACAGACCATGATCCGCCCAACAATTACACTAAAATAAGATGAGTCGTGGAAGCCTGTGGAAGCGTTTGTGTTGTACTTGTGAGGGGTACATCCGAGTTGTCTGATTTATACTGAGAGTTTTGTCCTGCCTAGGGGATGAATTCTGGTAGGTAGTCTTCAATGGATGATTTTATTTATTTTTGTGCCCTCTCAAGAGTCCATAGAGGGTATGAAAGATTAATTCGAGTTTTATGACAATGTTTCTTTGTCAGTGTGAATTTTGACTTGAAAGTATTCGAATCCCAGCGGAGAAGCCCTAGGATAGCGAAAGTGACACCCAATGGCAAGTCTGGTTAGTCACATTCAAGCTAACTTCAAACTATAATTGAAATTTGTTGATTTTCTAAAGAAATTTATTTGATTATTGAGCATTGAAACAAAAGTTTTTCCACAATCAAAATTGAAAACCCTGGTACTGATCATATAATACCCAAAAATGTATCTTATTTCTAAATAACCAGAACAACCAAGCACACTCATATGGAACCATGACTGGCCCCCAATTGCGCATGTCTCTTATTTGTGACCGATCTTCACGTTGATTTCATACCACAAACACCACACAAACCTCTAGCTTGGATTATTTACTGCCTAGTTGATAATTGAGCAACATGGACTGGTCGTAGAGACGCACTTTGACCTGATCATGGTGAAGTAGGAGATGAGATGGTTACACTCCTTGACAACTTCATCGGCGTTGTAGTCCTCGGTCCACCAGTGCTAGATGGGTACTCATCGTCTGTCATCACGCTTACCCCGGCAAATATCAGCATCTGTGAGAAAACAAATTGGGTACAGACTGCAAGAAATTATTTGCAAGTGAATCAGGGATACTCGTCATACAAATTAATATGCAGATGATCAATATATTACTTACTAGCATCGGTCAGATCCAGCCGCACCTTACTGCCACAAATCCTTGTGAACACAAAGTGCACTTTATGCCGGCACGCCACATCCAAGACTCAAGGCGCCATATCAACTTGCACTTCTAATAGATTTAATCACACTGCTACCCATAGGAAGTGGAGACAGAACTGTAGAGAGAATATTTGGTGCAACTCATTGTATTCCATGGAGTAGATTACAATATATACACGTGATGTCTTGCATGACAAGGTAACTAATCCTACCATATCTCTAGGAGCTAGCTATACAAGGCTAGAGAAGATAAGACTAGCAATACAAGATATGTCACGTTCAACCCCCCCCCCCCAGTCGAAGCGTCGGCGTCGGTGATGCAAAGACTGGAACGAAACTCCTGAAATGCAGCGGTTGGAAGCCCCTTGGTCATAATGTCGGCAAACTGTTGGGTGGTCGGTACATGAAGAACACGAAGCTGACCCAACTGTACCTTCTCGCGGACGAAGTGAACATCAAGTTCAATATGCTTGGTGCGCTTGTGCTGCACTGGGTTGGCCGCGAGATAGGTGGCCGAAACATTATCACAGTAAACCACCGTAGCTTTCGGGATGGAAACCCGAAGTTCGCCAAGTAGCTGACGGAGCCTACATGTCTCGGCAACAACATTGGCGACGGCACGGTAGCACTCGAGCGGGAGACGGTGGGCTGCCGCTTGGAGGACCAAGAGATGAGAGAGTCACTGAAGAAGACACAATATCCCGATGTGGACCGTCGAGTGTCAGGACAGCCAGCCCAATCCGCATCAGTGTAAGCGAGCAACTCGGTGGAGGTAGAGGCATGAAGACGAAGTCCGATGGTCGGTGTGCCACGAATATACCGAAGAATACGCTTGACCAAGGACCAGTGAACATCACGGGACGAGTGCATATGCAAGCAAACTTGCTGCACCACAAACTGAATGTCTGGTCTGGTGAGCGTGAGGTATTGAAGAGCACCAACAATACTGCGATAGAGAGCGGCATCTATGGCAGGTTGCCCAACAGTGGCAGAAAGCTTCGGCTTGGCCTCGGCAGGGGTGGCAGCAGGCTTGCAGTCGGTCATACCAGCACGATCTAGGAGATCAAGAACATACTGTCCTTGATGAAGAAAAAATCCGGAGGCATCACGTCGCACATTAATACCGAGGAAGAAGTGCAATGCGCCCAAGTCCTTCAGCCGAAACTCAGAACCAAGACGACCGATGATGTCGCGAAGTATGTCCGCGCGAGAGGCGGTGATGACAATATCGTCAACATACAAGAGAAGCATGGTGACATGATCAGCTCGATGAAGCACAAATAGCAACATGTCCGAGGTGGTGCTGCGAAACCCAAGAGCAGTGAGGAATGCTGCAATACGGTGATACCAAGAACGAGGCGCCTGCTTCAGACCATAGAGAGACCGTGAGAGCAAGCAGACATCATCAGGCCGAGTGGGATCAACAAAACCAGTGGGCTGCTGACAGAGAACACACTCCTGGAGATGACCATAAAGAAAAGTGTTGTTGATGTCGAGCTGATGAACATGCCAATGACGAGATGCAGCGAGCTTAAGGACAACACGAATCATGGCGGGTTTGACAACCGGAGAAAAGGTCTCCGAGAAATCAACGCCGGCACGTTGTGCAAAGCCACGAACAACCCAACGGGCCTTGTACCTGTCCAAAGAGCCATCCGGAAGGAACTTATGCCGAAATACCCACTTGCCAGTAATGATGTTAGCTCCAGGGGGACGAGGAACCAGCTTCCAAGTCCGATTGACGACGAGGGCATCATACTCAGAGCGCATGGCGGCTATCCAATGCGGATCACTCAACGCAGAGCGCACCGAGTGCGGTACGGGTGAGACGACCGTGACACTGAGGTTATGATAGCGAGGGTTCGGTTGCCGGATCCCGTCGTTGGCACGTGTCACCATAGAATGTTAGGCGGCGGAGGCGGTGGCCGAGCCCGCCGTCGAGGAGGAGCCACAGCCTCGGGTGAAGGCGGGGCTACGGTGACAGCCGGTGACGAGGCAGCAGGCGAGGCCGGAGACGGGACCACCAATGACGACGGCGTGACCGCAGCCGAGGCGGCGGGTGATGAGGGCGGCGAGGCCGCAGGCGGCGGCGACGAAACCGCGGGCAAGGCCGCGGGTGGCAGCACCAGCAACGGCGACAGAGCCACGGGCGAGGCCGCGGGTGGCCGTACCAGAAAAAGCGATGGAGCCGCGGTCGTAGCCGCGGGTGGCCGCGATGGCGACGGCGACAGGCCCGCGGGTGGAGCCGCGGGTGGCGGGGAGGCCGCTGCGACAGGTGAGGCTACGACGTGCATGGGCGAAGGCGCGGCCGATGACCTAGCTAACGCCTGTCGAGGCGAGGCCGGCTCCTCCTGAGCCGGCGAGAGAGGCCCCGCCAAGAAGCCCGAGGGGCCCGCCAATGAAGAGGGCAGGCGCGGCGAGGGAAGCACAAGGGCTCCCCGAGACCATCGAGTGGGAGCGTCCGAGGTCGGAGCTGCTGTTCAAAGGGAAAAATAGCTTCATCAAAGTAAACGTGCCGTGAGATGAACACTCGACGAGAGACAGGGTCGAAGCAGCGAAAGCCTTTGGTGTTGGGTTGATAGCCAAGAAAGACACAAGCGAGTGAGCGTGGTGCAAGCTTGTGGGGCGCGGTAGCGGTGATATTGGGATAACACAAGCAACCAAATACATGGAGATCGTCATAGGATGGAGGAGACTCGAACAGAAGGTGGTGAGGGGTATAGTTCCAGCGTGGTTTACAAGGCCGGAGGTTGAGAATGAGAGTGGCGGGAGCGAGTGCATCGGGCCAAAAGCGAGGTGGCATGTGTGCATGAAAGAGCAAAGCGCGGACACTCTCATTGAGGGTGCGGAGAACACGTTCGACACGGCCGTTTTGTTGGGAGGTGTATGGACAATTTAACCGAAATATGGTGCCATGAGTAGATAGAAGATGTCGAATGGCGAGGTTATCAAATTCTTTTCCATTATCGGTTTGAAGATGAGCAATGGTGCGATGAAAGTGGGTGTTGACATAGGCATAAAAAGAATGGAGGGTGGAGGCGACGTCGGATTTTCGGCGTAACGGAAAAGTCCAAGTGAAGTGTGAAAAATCATCTAAATCACAAGGTAATATGATCAACCCGAATTGCTAGGCACTGGGGATGTCCAAACATCACAATGAATAACATCAAAGGGAAAAGTGGCAATTGATGAAGATGAAGAAAATGGTAGGCGAACGTGTTTTCCTATGCGGCAAGCATGACAAGTGTGAACCGCTGATTTATTACATGAAAAGGGAAAAGTGCTCAAAATTTTATGAAGAGCGTCGGCGCCGGGATGACCGAGACAAGCGTGCCAAAGCAAGACATCGGCATGGAGAGCAACCAGGCCACTGCGTGTAGAAGCACCGCATGGGTAGAGATCATCGGGAGAATCACATCGGTGCAGAAACCTCCGGGAGCGAGCATCCTTAACAGAAAAACCGAGAGCGTCAAACTCAACAGTGACATGATTTTCACGAGTAAGAGTACAAAGAGAACAAAGATTTTTAATTAAGGATGGTGAAACAAGCACATTATTGAGAGTTAAAGAAGAAGAGGGTAACGGAAGGGAGGATGAACCATGATGGGTGATGGGAAGAGAGCTTCCATCACCAACCATGATGCGGGAGGAGAAGGGATAGGGAGCTGCACGAGATAAGATACCGGGGTTGGAGGCCATGTGAGCGGCGGCGCAGGTGTCCATGTACCAATCGCCGCCTCCGTTGTAGGTGCTCGGCGAGGGTGTAGCATGAAGGGCGGAGAGGAGCGCCGGGTCATAGACCGGAGGGGCGCCGCCATATGCACCATAGCCCGACGAACCGCCGTACGCCGAGGGACCACCATAGGCCGACGGGCCACCGTAGGCCGCGGCGGTGCCATACGCGGCAGGGACCGGCGTGGTCAGCAGTGCTTGAGGAGTACTCGGCCGTGGCCCGAGAATACCCGGAGCCGGTGGGAGGGGGACGGGCATAGAGTAGGCATGCACCACTCCCGTCCATGGGTTATACCCCGAGAGCCAAGGCGGGGGAGGAGCAGCCGCCGCGGGTGCTAGGGGGCGCGGCGTCGTGTTGGAGTTGCGGCCCCAGCCCCCGCGACCTTTCTGTTTGCGGCCGCCGGAGGGCGCAGGCGCGGGTGGAGGGGCAAGAGCGGGGGCGCGCGGCCCCGGTTGAGTTGGGGAAGAGCCGTGGCCGGCGGCGAGACCGACGTGGAGGGCGGCGTGGGTCGCCTGCCGGGCGGTATGACGGAGACGCTTTTCCTCCATGAGAATATATGTGACCGCCTTTGCGTACGTCGGCGTGATGAGGGAGAGGTTGGCGACGGACTGGCCAAGGTCGGGGTGGAGGCCGCGGAGGAGGTTGGTGAGGAGGACCGAGTCGTCGATGGTCATGCCGACGTCGCGTAGCTCATTGGCGAGAACCTTCAGCCGCATGCAGTACTCGTCGATCGAAAGATCGTTTTGCTGCATAGTGAAGAACTCCCCTTGAAGAAAGACGCGGTGCTGCAATTGATTGTCGAGGAAGAGATCACACAGGCGCGTCCACATAGCATATGCGGACGGATCACGGGCGTTCACCGTGTTGAAGAGGCTGCCGGAGATGGTGAGGAAGAGCCACATGACGACGCAGGCGTCCACAGCGAGCCACTCGTCATCGTCCTTCATGTCGCGGAAGTCAACGCCCCCGTCAACATGCTCGATGAGACGGTAAGAGCGAAACAGCAGCGCGAAGTAGGTGCGCCATGCGTTGTAGGACGGCAAGTCGAGGTCGAGGATGACAGGTATGTGGTCCTTGATGTGAAGCTCGTTGAGGCGGTCGGAGGTGAACATGGCACCGGAGAAGGAACCGGCGTCGGATGCGTCAGCATTGGCCATGGAGGCGTCGGGTGGTTAGGGTTTTGGGTGGTGGTGAGAGGAGGGAGGGATCGGAAGCAGCGGCGACTACAGAAGGTAGATGGTAGCGGCGGCGCCTTGTAGGGTTTCGGGAGGAGGTTTGGGGCGGCAGGGAGAAGAAGAGAAGCAGCAGCGGCGGCGGCTACGGGAGAGGTGGCAGCGGCGGCGGCGGCTGGAGGTGTGTGGGAAGGAGGAGGCGGCGGCGGTGGCTACGGGAGAAGTAGCGGCGGCGGCGGCGGTAGGGTTTTGGAGTTGGTGCGGCGGCGGCTAGGGGAAGGTGCGGCGGCTGCAGGGTGCGGAAGCAACAAAGGATCACGGTAAAACTGATACCATGTAGAGAGAATATTTGGTGCAACTCATTATATTCCATGGAGTAGGTTACAATATATACACGGGATGTCTTGCGTGACAAGGTAACTAATCCTATTATATCTCTAGGAGTTAGCTATACAAGGCTAGAGAAGATAAGACCAGCAATACAAGATATGTCACGTTCAACAAGAACAACATGCTTTGAGGCATCATCAGGACAGATACCACAACCGCACCAAGAGATGGCCGATGGGTGACAATGCATAAACGGTTGAGCAACGATGATTTCGGGAACTGGGGATCGGCCGTGAAGTAGATGAGTCTTGGGTGATGGGGATCAACAGAAAATGTGGCCGGGGACATGGAGAGTAATGCTTCTTTCTGTATCCAGCACAACATGTTCCCATGGAGGTGAAAGGAATCGTGGCTGCTGAATCGAGCTGAGGGTATGATGGAGGAGACGCATCAAGGAAGAGGGCAGCCGTTACTGCTAAGGGAAGGGTTCCAGTTAGGAGACCGCGTTGGGCTGACGTGGTTACGTGAGGAGTAAGGACTACATGAAACTTCATCGGAAAATTTGGATGGAAACAATTCTTTGGGATTCAACATTCTTAATCTTTCTAGATACTTCAGACAACTGTAGTACTAAAACTCTAAAAGTGTTTGGTTTTTTTAGATGAAAACTGTTTGTTCGTTAGGTGATGTGTGCATGCGCCGTGTACATCAAGTTTGTTACTGTATATATATGTAACGTGATGTGGTCTGAGGCCCACCATGTTATGTTTATATATGTCACGTGATGTGGTCTGTGGCCCATCATGTTATGTTACGTAGGTTGGACATGTTAGCCCAGTACTACTGCGACCAGAGAGTCGTGGCTATCTAATGGTAGTACTTGCACTCGGCTCACTAGTAACACACGCACTCACTAGTGCAGCTCAAGACACACACAAGATACTGAAGTACTACTTGAGCAGAGGAGGAAACTGGAGTGGCTTGTTGCCTTGATTTTTTAATCGGAGTGGAATGCTTTCAACCGGGGGAACTTGGGACCTATTTATAGGTGATTACAAACCGACTATAGAACTAAGATATTTCTACTAGCTGCCCACCTCAGCTCATACGTGTACTAGACTAGAAACTACTACTAGTTACTAGCTAGCTTGCCTTAACTAGTAAGTCACGCAAGTGCTGCCGACTTGCCGACCTGCCGTTTTACTCCGTAGGTAAGTAATTTGCTGCTGCTGTTGTTGCCGACATGCAGCCATGCATGCATCTGAGACGTAAATGTTGCTGTTGCCTTTGCATGAACCGGAGGACCAAGTTTGACTCAACATTCTCCCCCTCAAACTTGTCGAAGGAGCTTGGTGTCGATGATCCCGACCTTGTCGCGCAGCTCCCGGAACCGGACACGACCAAGTGACTTGGTCAGGATGTCCGCCTTCTGCTCACCAGTCCGGATGAACTCCACTATCACCGTGCCTTTCTCGACGCAGTCACGTATGAAGTGATAGCGGAGATCGATGTGCTTGCTGCGGTCGTGAAGTACTGGATTCTTGCAGAGGGAAATCGCCGACTTGTTGTCGACGAAGATGAGCGCAGGGGCGGTGTCCTGATTCAGCATCTCGCCGAGAAGGCGAGCAAGCCAAATGCCTTGACAGGCCGATGTAGCTGCCGCGATGTACTCCGCCTCGCACGAAGATACGGCGACGACCTTCTACCTCACTGATTGCCAGCTGACGGGACTATTCCCAAGGAGGAACAGTATGCCCGAGGTGCTCTTCCTGGAGTCCACGTCAGCAGCATGGTCAGAGTCGCTGTATCCGACCAAACTCTCGCCGTCGCCACGACGATACACGCATCCATGCGTGAGCGTACCGGCGATGTACCGGAGCAGGTGCTTGACGGCAGCCAGGTGATCGCTTGCCGGAGCTTCCATGAACCTACTCAGGTACCCGACAACAAACGTGATGTCCGGTCGGGTGTGTACGAGGTACCTGAGACTCCCGATGATGCTACGGTAGAGTGTAGCATCCACCGCCTTCTCGGAGCTATCCTTGCTGAGCTTCAGTCGTGCCTCCATTGGAGCGTGCACGGCATGGCAGTCCTTCATGCCTGCTCGCTCGAGCATCTTGGTGGCGTAGGCCGTCTGCGTGATCGTGATGCGACCACCCTCCTGGTTCACCTCCAGCCCGAGGTAGTACCGGAGCAGTCCGAGGTCGCTCATACTGAAGAGACGATGCATCTCTCCCTTGAAGCGTTGAACCTCTTCGGGCTCTGCCCCGGCGATGACCAGGTCGTCGACGTAGATGCCGACGATGAGCAGCGTGTTCGCGGTGACACTCGAGTACACACCGTGCTCAGAAGCGCTGCGTGAGAACCCAAGAGATGCGAGGCTTGCATCGAGCTTGGCGTTCCACGCCCTTGGGGCTTGCCGGAGACCATACAGGGCTTTGTGTAGTCGATACACGCCCTGCTCGTGGCCCTTGGCAACAAACCCTGGTGGCTGGGTGACGTACACCTCCTCGTTAAGGTCGCCATTGAGAAACGCCGACTTGACGTCCATGTGGTGTACCTCCCACCCAAGGTGAGCGGCCACGGCAAGGATGAGTCGCACCGACTCCATCCTTGCCACCGGAGCGAAGACTTCCTCGAAGTCCACTCCCTCACGCTGTACGTAGCCCTTTGCGACTAGGCGCGCCTTGTGCTTGACAATGGCACCGTGCTCGTCCTTCTTCACCTTGAACACCCACTTGAGCCCGATGGCTCGGTGCCCAGCAGGCAGTGTGGTGAGTGTCCAAGTGGCGTTGTCGTTGATCGACGCCAGCTCGTCCAGCATCGCGTGGCGCCAGCAATCCTCTTGCTCGGCCTCCGCGAACGTGGTCGGCTCCTCGCCGACCATCAGATGCAAGACGTCGTCGTCATCAACGTCCTCTTCCTCGGGTTGTTGCGGTGTTGCCGCAGTCTCGCCGAGGAGATCCCCCATGTGCCGAAACCTATGGGGGGCGCCAACGCTGTCGTCGGCGTCGAACAGCTCCGACCTAGCCGTTGGCGGGGTTGCGAACTGCCTCCCGGGACCCACCTTGCTTGACGTTATGGTGTCCGGCGACACCGTACCCGGGGACGGTGTTCTCGGGGTCGCTGTTCCCGAATCCACACCTCCCGAGCTTCCCGTCGTGGCAATTCCCGAGGTCTTGCTTCCCGGTGTTGTAGAGTACATCGGGTACTCCACAGTGAAGGAGCTGCTTGCCGGGGCCTCCCCCGACTTCTCCCAAGTCCATCGCGCATCTTCGTCGAAGATGACGTCACGCGAGACATGCACACGCTTTGAGACGGGGTCGTACATCTTGTACGCCTTAGAGCCTGTCTCGTAGCCCATGAACACCATTGGGGTGCTCCTGTCGTCGAGCTTCTTCAGCTGTGGGCGCGCCGTCTTGACATGCCCGACGCAGCCAAAGGTGCGGAGGAAGCGTACATCTGGCTTCCTTCCGTACCACGCCTCATAAGGCGTCTTGCCATCGACGCCCCTTGTGAAGGAGCGGTTGAGGATGAAGACGGTCGTGAGCATGGCCTCCCCCCAATACGTGCTCGGCACCTGCTTTGCCTTGAGCATGCATCGTGCCATCCCGAGCACCGTCTGGTTCCTCCACTCGACGACGCCGTTCTGCTGCGGCGAGTAAGGGGCTTTTAGGTGACGTTGCACCCCTTTCTCGTCACATTGCTTGTAGAACATGGCCGACGTGAACTCGCCGCCACGGTCCGTGCGCAGCATGCGTAGCTTGTGGCCGCACTCGACCTCTGCTGCCGCTTGTGTTGGGGAACGTAGTAATTTCAAAAAATTTCCTACGATCACGCAAGATCATCGTGATGGCATAGCAACGAGAGGGGAGAGTGTCCGTCCACGTACCCTCGTAGACCGTAAGCGGAAGCGTTATAACAACGCGGTTGATGTAGTCGTACGTCTTCACGATCCGACCGATCCAAGTACCGAACGTACGGCACCTCCGTGTTCAGCACACGTTCAGCTCGATGACGATCCCCGGACTCCGATCCAGCAAAGTGTCGGGGATGAGTTTCGTCAGCACGACGGCGTGGTGACGATGTTGATGCTCCACCGACGCAGAGCTTCGCCTAAGCTCCGCGACGATATGACTTCTCCGGCGCAGGGCTTCGCCTAAGCTCCGCGACGATATGACCGAAGTGGAATATGGTGGAAGGGGGCACCGCACACGGCTAAGGAAAGATCCGTAGATCAACTTGTGTGTCATGGGGTGCCCCCCTGCCCCCGTATATAAAGGAGACAAGGGGGAGGTGGCCGGCCCTATAGGAGGCGCACCAAGGAGGAGTCCTACTCCCACCGGGAGTAGGACTCCCCCCCCTTTCCTAGTTGGACTAGGATTGGAGGAGGGGAGAAGGGGGAAGGGGCGCCGCCCCCCCCCCCCCCCCTTCCTTGTCCTATTCGGACTAGAGGGGGAAGGGGGGCGCGCAGCCCACCTTGGGCTGCCCTTCCTCTTCTCCTATGGCCCATTAAGGCCCATTGACCTCCCGGGGGGTTCCGGTAACCTCCCGGTACTCCGGTAAAATCCCGATTTCACCCGGAACACTTCCGATGTCCAAATGTAGGCTTCCAATATATCAATCTTTATGTCTCGACCATTTCGAGACTCCTCGTCATGTCCGTGATCACATCCGGGACTCCGAACAACCTTCGGTGCATCAATACTTATAAACTCATTATGAA
>LR880968.1:920630706-920660593 GCA_904067115.1 Aegilops sharonensis
TATGGTCAATGATTTACACGTAATCTTTGGAAAGGGTCCCGGCGGACTAGCTGTTCCGAATGACGCTGAGGGACACGCACCCATGTGGAAGAAGAAATCTATATTTTGGGACCTACCCTACTGGAAAGACCTAGAGGTCCGCTCTTCAATCGACGTGATGCACGTGACGAAGAACCTTTGCGCGAACCTGCTAGGCTTCTTGGGCGTGTATCGGAAGACAAAAGATACACCTGAGGCACGGGAGGACCTGCAATGTTTGCACGAAAAAGACGGCATGCCTCCAAAGCAGTATGAAGGTCCTGCCAGCTACGCTCTTATGAAATAAGAGAAGGAAATCTTCTTTAAATGTCTGCTCAGTATGAAGGTCTCGACTGGCTTCTCGTCAAATATAAAGGGAATAATAAATATGCCAGAGAAAAAGTTCCAGAACCTAAAGTCTCATGACTGCCACGTGATTATGACGCAACTGCTTCCGGTTGCATTGAGGGGGCTTCTACCAGAAAACGTCCGATTAGCCATTGTGAAGCTATGTGCATTCCTCAATGCAATCTCTCAGAAGGTGATTGATCCAGAAATCATACCAAGGCTAAGGAGTGATGTGGAGCAATGTCTTGTCAGTTTTGAGCTGGTGTTCCCACCATCCTTCTTCAATATCATGACGCACGTCCTAGTTCATCTAGTCGACGAGATTGTCATTCTGAGCCCCATATTTCTACACAATATGTTCCCCTTTGAGAGGTTCATGGGAGTCCTAAAGAAATATGTCCGTAACCGCGCTAGGCCAGAAGGAAGCATCTCCATGGGCCATCAAACAGAGGATGTCATTGGGATTTGTGTTGACTTCATTCCTGGCCTTAAGAAGATAGGTCTCCCTAAATCACAGTATGAGGGGAGACTGACTGAAAAAGGCACGCTTGGAGGGGACATAATAATATGCAGGGACGGATATTCTTGGTCTCAAGCACACTACACAGTTCTACAGAACTCTACCGTGGTGACCCCGTATGTCGATGAACACAAGAACAGTCTGCGCTCTAAACACCCGGAGCAGTGCGACGACTGGATTACATGTGAACACATCAGGACTTTCAGCAGTTGGTTGGAAACACGTCTCAGAGGTGACAGCACTGTTTGTGATGAGCTGTACTCGTTGTCCAGGGGACCATCTTCGACTGTATTGACTTACAAAGGATACGAGATAAATGGGAATACATTTTACACGATCTCCCAAGATCAAAAGAGCACCAACCAAAACAGCGGTGTCCGCTTTGATGCAGCAACCGAGAGGGGAAAGGACACATATTATGGTTACATAGTGGACATATGGGAACTTGACTACAGATATGATTTTAAGGTCTCTTTGTTTAACTGCAAATGGGTCAATCTGTCAGGAGGCGGGGTACAGGTAGACCCACAGTACGGAATGACAACAGTGGATCTGAACAATCTTGGGTACACTGACGAATCGTTCTTCCTAGCCAATGATGTGCCACAGGTTATCTATGTGAAGGACATGTCTACCAAACCGAGAAAAAGAAAAGATAAGGAAGCGAATACATCATACGATGAGCCAAAGCGCCACATAGTTCTTTCAGGAAAAAGGGACATCGTGGGAGTGGAGGGCAAGACAGACATGTCTGAAGATTATGAAAAGTTTCATGAAATTCCTCCCTTCAAAGTCAAGGCTGACCCAACCATCCTGATAAACGATGAAGATTATCCATGGTTACGGCGCAATAAGTAAATGACACAAGCGAAGAAAAAGTGAAGACTTTCTCTCCGCAACTATTATGATGATACCATGCCAACTTTGTAACAGACGAGTATGATACCATTGTCCGTTTTGTACACGAAGTGCATCCAGTTTTTGCCGTAACCCTCTCAACTTTCTTGCACATGCTATGTGCATGAAATGATGATACCATGCCAACTTTCAACCTTTTCAGAGTTCATTTGAAATGTTTTTGAATTTCAGGGTCTTATAGCTAAAAATAATCAATAAATGCATGAAAAATAACAAATGAAGTTAGAAAGGGTTGAAAATTGATGATGTGGCTTTGAATGGTGCATTTTGAACACAGAAAAACTCTGGAGTTCAAATAAGTTTTAAAAAATGAAATCCCTTTGTAACAGACGAGTTTTCGTATGAAATCCTGATACTTCGAAAGAGATTGTCCGTTTTGTACACGAAGTGCATCCATTTTTTGCCGTAACCCTCTCGACTTTCTTGCACATGCTATGTGGATGAAATGATGATACTATGCCTATTTTCAACCTCTTCAGAGTCCATCTGAAGTGCTTTTCAATTTTCATAAAGAACTTTTTTGTTAGAAACTAAAATAGCAAAAAGAAGTTTCATAAAGAACTTTCATAGAAAACCTTTTCTGTTAGAAGCTTTAATAGCAGAAAGAATTATCAAAAATAGCAAAAAGAATTTTCATAAAGAACTTTTTTTGTTAGAAACTAAAATAGCAAAAAGAAGCTTTAAATATTTTTTGTTAGAAACTAAAATAACAAAAAATGTTTATGAATATAATGATAAAACACAGTAATATTAAATAGTAGGAAAAATAATCACTCCAAAATCTAGTGATTCACACAAATTTCAAAGAATTCAAATTTAAACTATTCAAATTGGAAAAGCCAAAGGAAGTAAAAAATAAAGCAAAAAACAAAAGGAAGTTTATATTTTTTATTACCTAAAAGCAAAAGGAACTAAAAAATAAAGCAAAAAACAAAAGAAAATAACTAATGCAAAAAACAGAAAAAAAAACTGAGAAAAAGAAAAAAATGCCACCTACTGGGCCACTACGGCCTGAATACGGCTAGACACCCTACCATGGGCCAGGATTCAAGCCCGCAGAAGGCCCAGTAGGCCCATCGGGCATAGCAGTGACAGTTAGGCCCATAAGCCTGCAATAGAGAGGAGCTCGAGAGGGGTGCGGCAGTGGGGCTTATAAACCACTGCGCGCCCCTCTCAACTAGCACGGTGGGACTAAAGTTTTGCCACGACGCGGGCAGCATAGGGCCTTTGGTCCCGGTTGGTGCCACCAACTGGGACTAAAGGGGTGCATTGGTACCGGTTCGTGGCAGCAACCGGGACCAATGCCCACCCTTTAGTCCCGGTCGGTGGCACCAACCGGGACCAAAGGCCTCCGCTTCCCGCCCTTTGGGCTGCTGAAAAGAGACCTTTGGTCCCGGTTGGTGGCACCAACCGAGATTAAAGGGGGGCATTGGTCCCGGTTGCTGCCACGAACCGGGACCAATGGCTTTGCTATATAAACAAACACTTAGCGTTTTTCATTTTCATCTCTGCAGTTGCCCCGCGCCGACGACGCCGCCAGGCTGCCCGATTGAGCTCGCCCCGCCGACATCGTCGCCACCCCCGTCGCCGCCCGCGTCGTCGCCGTCACCTCCCCGCACCACCCCGGCGCCGTCGCCGCCCCGCGTCGTCCCTACGCCATCGCCGCCCCGCGTCGCCCCGACCTCGACGCCTCGACGCCACCGCTGCCCCGCGTCGCCTCGACGCCGTCCCCTGCCCCGCACGCCACCGCCTCTGCCTCAGGCCGGCCCCAACCTCGCCGTCGCCGACGCCACCCATAGTGAGCCCCCGCGCCCCTGCCCTACCCCCTGCCGCCGCCGCCGTATGATGTTTTTTTTCAATGGATGTGATGCTTTTTTTTCATATATGTTCATGTATATATGTTGATGTATGGATATATGTATGATTTTTTTTGCATATATGTTAATGTAATGATTTTTTTCTGCAGATGAATTTTTTTTGTTCATAGATGATCATATAAATTTTTTTTGTTCATAGATGATCATATATATGATATATGCATGGATGTGGATGGAATATGATGTTTTTTGTTCATAGAATATGATGTTTTTTTATTCATAGAATTTTTTGTTCATGAGAGAGGCGGCCGGGGACGTCGAGGAAGTTGTACTGTTTAGGGTTAGGGTCGTCGAGGAAGAAGGAATATAAGGAAAAAGAGTAAAAGAGGAAGAAGGAAGAAGGAGAAGAAGAAGGAGAAGAAGAAGAGGAGAAAAAAAATAAGAAGAGGAAGTAGAAGAAACAAAAGGAGAAGAAGAAGGAATATAGGGGAAGAAGAAGAAATAGAAATATTTTCTTCTTCTCCTCTTTTTTTCTTCTATTTTTCTTCTTCTTCTTCTTCTCTTTTTTTCTTCTTCTACTATTTTCTTCTTCTTCTTCTTCTTCTTCTTCTTCTTCTTCTTCTTCTTCTTCTTCTTCTTCTTCTTCTTCTTCTTCTTCTGCTTCTTCTTCTTCTTCTTCTTCTTCTTCTTCTTCTTCTTCTTCTTCTTCTTCTTCTTCTTCTTCTTCTTCTCCTTCTTCTTCTTCTTCTTCTTCTTCTTCTTCTCCTTCTTCTTCTTCTTCTTCTTCTTCTTCTTCTCCTTCTTCTTCTTCTTCTTCTTCTTCTTCTTCTCCTTCTTCTTCTTCTTCTTCTTCTTCTTCTTCTCCTTCTTCTTCTTCTTCTTCTTCTTCTTCTTCTCCTTCTTCTTCTTCTTCTTCTTCTTCTTCTTCTCCTTCTTCTTCTTCTTCTTCTTCTTCTTCTTCTCCTTCTTCTTCTTCTTCTTCTTCTTCTTCTTCTCCTTCTTCTTCTTCTTCTTCTTCTTCTTCTTCTCCTTCTTCTTCTTCTTCTTCTTCTTCTTCTTCTCCTTCTTCTTCTTCTTCTTCTTCTTCTTCTTCTCCTTCTTCTTCTTCTTCTTCTTCTTCTTCTTCTTTTTATCGGGAACGAGGGTGTCGAGGATCGCCGAGGGGTCGAGGGTCGTGAACTAGGGTAGAGGGTCGAGGGTCACCAAGGGGTCGAGGGTCGTCAACTAGGGTAGAGGGTCAAGTGTCGCCAAGCGGTCGAGGGTCGAGAACTAGGGTAGATTGTCGAGGGTCACCGAGGGGTCGAGGGTCGTGAACTAGGGTAGAAGGTCGAGGGTCACCAAGCGGTCGAGGGTCGTAAACTAGGGTAGAGGGTCACCGAGGGGTCGAGGGTCGAGGGTCGAGAGTTGAGGGCTAATTGATGCATTCATTGTTTTGGTATGTACACATATTAATTAAATCTCGTCTTTATTCTTTTTTCTAGCCCTCCGGATCGAGCACAACTTCGGTAAAGAGACGAGGCCCGAAGAAAAAGTTGCGCTCGGATGAAAGGTTTGAGATCACAGCAATCGCGCGCGACGGCCAACCGATTGAAATCATCCGGACAAAGGAAGCATTTGCTACTCAGTGCGGGGTTCTTGTTAGGGACAAGATCCCGATCAGCATCCACCAATGGTATAAGCCTAAGAAGGAAGACCCTGAGGTGTCTTATGTCAATGATATGCAGAAAGATGATCTTTGGACTGAGCTGAAGGCAAATTTCACCCTACCGCCAGAGGAGGACCCGGAGAAGCCAGTTAAAGAGCAATTGATCAAGTCTCATGCTCTTAAGAAGATGGCAGACCTATTCAGGAGGTGGACGAATGAGCTAAAAACGTTTGTCGACAAAGAAGAGACACCAGAATTCATCGGCAAATATGAGAAGATCAGAGATCACTGGCCCGCATTTGTGGACCACAAGACATCGGAAAAGAGTAAGAAGATGTCAGCGACAAACAAGAAAAATGCTGCGAAGAAGAAGCTTCACCATCGCATAAGGTCAGGTGGCTACCTCAAAGCCCGGCCGTTGTGGGCCAAGGCTGAGAATGACCTGCTTGATAAAGGGGTCGAACCAGAGACATGAACTGGCCAGACCGTTGCCGGACTTGGTTCTTTGGGGTTGGCGGAACCTTGGACCATGTAACAGGGAGGTGCATTTGGACAAACGAGCAAATGCGAACACCCGTCATGAAGCTTCAGGAGTATATCGATGCAGCGCAGCAAGGGACGTTCGTTCCAGATAGAGAGAACGACGAGCTCACAATGGCCCTCGGGAATCCTGAGGACCCTGGACGGACACGACGCACGCCAGGCTCCGTCCCGTGGAAGGCTGGTTTTTTGGACGCAGGCGGTTACAAATGCCAGGAGAGGAGGAAGAAATTGGAGCAGACCCAAATTTCGAAGCTGCACGAAAGGGTTCAAGCGCTAGAGAAACGAGACTACCCCCAAAGCTACCCCGCCATCTCAGCAGAGAAGCACTGTGGCTTCCAACAAGCTGCTTCAGTCGGAGCATGTCTTGACGGCTCCTGCTAGCTACCCCGCGGATGCTATCATGGAGTCTCAACATTGCCACCTTATGACGCAATGGCAGAATTTCAAAGTCAAGGCGGCTGTCGGCTCCGTTCGACCTCCTGAACCCGACGCAACTTTTCACTGTCGTCCGATTCCGGAAGGATATGCTAGGGTGACGGTGGACGAAATAACGGAGGGATTTGAGGACCTCCAGCTTGACCACCCTACCGGTGAAGGGGAGACTCGGTTGGGTTCTTGTTTGAGGACTCCATGCCTATGGCGGAAGGAGCTCATCAACCTTCCGAACTGGACGCCTCCGCCTCCTCCTCCTCCTCCTCCGGCGAGTAATTAAGGGCACTCGGCCTCCTCCTCCGGTGCGTGGCGGCACTCCGCATCCTTCTCCGCCTGCGCCGGCGCGCCCGAGCAGCCAGCCTCCTCCTTCTCCGCCTCGTCAGCAAGGGCGGAAGAGACCCGCCGCCGCTCCGGCTGCTCCGGCGCGTCGTAGTCCTTCTCCTCCGCCTTGTAAGCAAGGAAAGAAGACAGCCGCAGCCGCTCCGTCTGCTCGGCCTCGTTGGAATTGATGTGTTGTCTCTTCCATTTGAGGAGTTCTTTTAGTTTTTCAATCAGAAGGCCCTCGATAAATTAACGGTCACTTGCTACTGTCTGTAAGTACTACTTCTGTCATTAAGTCTCTATATATAGCTCAGCTCTTTCATTGCATGTATTTATAATTATCCTCACTATGTTATGCAGATTGAAGATCGCCGAGTGCAGAAAAGCAGAGATGTATGATATTGGGTTCATTAACCCAAATCTCATAGATGAATTTCAGGTTAAAAAGAGCGGCAAAGATGCCGAGGACAACTTGCTCAAATCATTGATAATAAATCAAAACAAAGATAAAATACTCTTTCCTTACAACTTCAAGTGAGTTTTACTGTCTTGTGCATATTCGGTTTCCCTTATTACTCGAGCGAGGTTATAGTAATGTAATTGATGAGTTATGCATGCGTGCACAGCTTCCACTATATTCTCCTGGAGATTAAGCTTGAGCAGGGACTAGTAACCGTCTTAGACTTTAGACGAAAAGATCCCGAGACCTATGCTGACATGACTAAAATTCTCAACAAGTAAGTTCAATCGATCATTATTGCACCATATCGGCAACTTTTTGTTCATTTCCTGATATCTCAAGTAATAATTATTTTCTTTGTCTTGCAGGGTTTGGAAAAAGTTCACCGCAGAAGCTCCGTGACTGCCGAAGGAGCTGCGATATACATACCCGAAAGTAAGTACTACTAGTTAGCTAGTTCCGCGCATCTCCTGTTGATTCTAGCTACTTTCATCAATGCCATTTATAATGCTTCATTATCAGTTTGATTGACCTCTATTTCTCGTAAAGTGCTTGTGGCAGGAACAAAGGAATGATTACTGTGGATACTACGCGTGTGAGTTCATCTACAACGCGACTTGCAAAGAGGCTACTCTAAAAGACAATATGAGGTGCGTAAGCAATAATATTCACAATTTCATTTTATTACACCATGATTTCTGTTGACTTTCATTCATATATATGTATTGACCCCCTTCTTCAAATTAGATGTGGCAGATTTGGAATGAACTCTTACCACAAGATCGCATGAAAGCAATTCAAGAGGAATTGGCGGGATTCTTTCTTGACCACATCATCAATAAAGACGGAGAATACCATGTTGAAGCTGACTTCATATATAATTAGGGGAGATTATATTGTAAGAGATCTTAATATTGTATATATGTAGCCAGTAGCGTCGGAGAGGTCGATTTCACTTCTCTCGGTATGCATGACAAACTTCTGTACTTAACGGTTTTCCTTTATTTGCTTACTAGCTAGCGTGTCGAGGACCTCTCTATACGTATAGTACGTAGCGTCGACCAACCACGGAGATAAGAGAGGATACTTCTCTCTATTAATTAATTAGCTACCTAACACAATATATGAAACACGTTAATTAACCATACAAAACCCCCAAATCCCCCCCCCCCCCATTAAAGAAATAAAAACCCTAGCCCCTGAACAGCTGACGTGTGGATGCCTATTGGTCCCGGTTGGAGCCACCAACCGGGACTAAAGGCCCTCCTGCCTGGGCTGGCTGCACCGGCCACGTGGAGGCCCATCTGTCCCGGTTTGTGTAAGAACCGGGACTACAGGCCAAGGGCATTAGTAACGACACTTTAGTCCCGGTTCAAAACCCGGAACAAGTGGGCCTTATGAATCGGGACAATAAGCCTTTTTTCTACTAGTGCTTATCTTTTCTAGCAGTAGCATGCAAATCGCCATGCATGCGACCGTGTGTGAGGACGAGAGGAATGGCAATTAAAAGTTACACATACGTGTGCAGTGCATTAGGGAGCATATTTAAACACATTGATCATTCGAACAAGACTAGAAGATGGTACTTATATGCTTGAATCTTGGGGTGTAGGACATATATATACTAGCAATGGCACTGAAAATGGGTGGCATCATGATTAGGATGACACAATTTTGGGCTTGTATGCGAAGACGTACTCTAGCACAAGTTTGCATGAGATGAACTGATAGTGCTTGTGAAAACCATGTGTAGGTCCAGCTTGAACTGTCTTGGAGCTGACTTTGTACTGTCCTGATGGAGGGGTGATGATGATGACGCTCCTTTGGCTCGCTCTAGTACGTGTAGCCATCGATAGGTGGTCTAAGGACATGGATGTATTTATTGTTATTTCTGATTTTCTTTGTACTGTCCTGATGTTTGACGAATGGATCTAAGGTTTTCCCGCAAGAAAAAAACAAAACAAAACACGAACAAAAACAGACCCTGTGTTGATGGATTAATGGATTAATGAACACACTTGTACGCATGACACATACATGTTTACTAGCGTAGCTGTTTTGCCTACCAGAACATATACAATTACCTATGCAGCCACATCCTGGGAACAATCCAGTACGTTGGTTCCGTCATACAAGATAACTTCAAACTAAGACCATAAAAATGTAGGGATTTCAAGTACAATAAAGTACCAGGGTAAGCAAAGTCAGTTGATTCTCAATCACAGCACGAGCATATTTGTGGGAATTCAATGAAATATAGTAACTTCAAATTGTTCTTTCCCTCTGTTACGCATATGGTAAAATAAATTAAAACGGACATGCTTGGAAGTTTCACTAATTAGGCTATCAGTAACTTCATTAACTAGGTTGGGCACTTCTACCATTGCACCACCATCTGTTCATACAGGTACAGAGTGTACATTCTGTGCAGCCCATAATGCACGTGGCACTTTTGAGCTTTTAAACTTTTTTACCATGGGTATAGGTAATGCTACATTTTGTGTATAGGCAGTGGCGGAGCTTCAGCCACTTCTCTGGTGGGCCAAAATAGGCTTGGTTAGGAAATACCATTGAAATTTTGCTTCTAGGGCGCAGATTCAGTATCAGTCTTCATTGAATTACTGCTGGGTTGGGTGGGCCATAGCCTAGTTTGGCCCAGCCGTAGCTCCTCCCCTGTGCATAGGTACTTTTTTTTAACAACATGACTATGCATACCCTATAAGAAAGGGAAGAGATGAGTGAGTATCACCAAATATATAGTACTTGGATACGACATGTGTATGCATTGTTTCGAAAACTTGGTCGCATTCAATCATCTTTCTTACTTGAGAGATAAGTACTTATGGCAGCAGTTATGATAATAGCCAAAACTCGTACATATTGCCTATGCAATATGGAAGCAAAAGTGCATACGAAACAACCAAAAGTTAGCTCGAAGCTAGCTACCCAAAGGTCTGGTAGTGAATGACCGTAATCATTTGGATAGACATGTCCACCAAACATCATATAACGACGGCAACCAACCATCTGCCAAATGCATTAGAACTAGCTACACATGTTCACGTTAGCAACCAGACTTATATAGTTCAGTCAATCTGAATTTTGTAGAACCATGGATCTCGGTTCGAGTTCGTCAAGAGAAGAGACATCAACTGGTCAATTCATCAATATTCACCGAGTGATCATACGAGAACCGACCGACGAGCCCTGTGGGAATAGGAGATGCCAGGAGTTAAGCTTAAATAGTGTTCTTCTGGTCTGTTACGGAGCTGACTCTTGTCTGATAGTCAGCCTACGAGGCAGCAGGCAGCTCCAAAAACACAACCATCTCAGGCTTACAATAGGCACCGAATCTTTCAATGCACAGAGGTGTGCACGTGAACCAAACTAGCTGCTGATGGGCCCCCAGCCCCACGTGCATATGTGGAGGTGACATGCCATACATATGTTATGGCCAGAGATGACAGAGCCGGAGAATAAATGTTCGGTGGGCCAATAGAAAAGCCCATTGGGCACACCCATAACAGCCTCTAAGAAACTCATTGTATGTCAATCCGCAAAAAAAAACTCACTGTGTGTCCACGGAATTTCCTATTTGATGCATATAAGAGCTTCAAAAACAAATTGATGCTGATTTGTACCCAACTTATAGCCCTGGTCGCTACTTCCTTTTTTTAACTCGAAACAGCAGGGGAGCCTCCAAAAATTTCGGCAAGCGTAGAAACAAGTGTTATTTATGACCAAAAGAATTCATGGATGTTTCAGACTTTCAGTTATCAACCAAACATGTACTTCCCGAGAGCATATATATCTTATTCCTGCATAGGCAAACTAAGCAAACTGAGCACAGTGGCATTGAACAATAACATTCCATCAACTACCCCTATGTCTTATTTTACGACAGATCTTCGTGTAATTCAACAAACAGGCATCACACTAACCACTAGCTTAGCCGCTTAGGTCTATTTGGTGGCTAGATAATTGGGTAGCATGGACTTGGCCGCGGCGACGCACTTCCCTCTAATAGTGGTGAAGTGGGACACAAGCTGGTCCCGATCCGGCAGGCACTCCGTGACAACTTCGTCGGTGTTGTAGTCCTCCATCCACCGGCGAATAGCAGGATACTCGTCATCGCTCATGATGGTTATCCCAGCGACCTCTTGCAGCACGCCTGCCCAATGGGACAGCACGCTGGCGCCGGCGATGTCGGCGAGGCCGATGGCAGCGCCTCCGAAGAATCTCTTCTCCTTGAGCTGTGTCTCCACTATCGCCAGATGTTCCTTAGCATCCTTCATGAGAACCTTCTGTGTCTCGCCCTCCGTCCATAGCGCCAGCCACACCGACATCAGGCACTGACCAAACAATTCACGCACACGGCATAATGAGAATTGAGTATGTATTTCGAAATTGTTTGCCAATCCTACTTTTTGCGACAACAAATTTGAGTTGTAAAAAATAGGAGTAATATTCAGGCATGCATGGTAACCTTTTCCGCAAAGAACTTGGCCCAGAAGCGGGCCTCGGCCCTCTCGCCGGGGTCGGTTGGCAGGAGCGGCGGGCCGTCAAAGGCCTCGCCGATGTACTCGAGGATGACCAGCGACTCGCAGATGGCCTTGTCGCCGTGGAGGAGCACCGGCACCCTGTGATGGACGGGGTTGTGGCGGAGCAGCAGCTCGCTCTTGTTGAACAGGTCTTCCGTGATGAGCTCGTAGGCGACTCCCTTGAGGCGCAGGGCCACCTCCGCACGGTGGACGAACGGGCTGCCGAAGGCGCCGATGAGCTTCACCGGTTCAGTCATCTTGCTTCCTTGTTCGTGATCTGGAAGATGGGTATGGTTGGTACGTGTATATATAGTGCTAGGAATTCCTCTCAGCTCGTCAAAGTGGAAGTCATTTTGCCTTTGTCTTCTGGGATAGAAGAAGACTGCTAGTTGTTTCGTTTCTAGCACACGTCGCCGCGGTGGCACGAGACTCGATCTCTCTCACTGTTTGAAAGCATTTTGGTCAAGAGCATCTCGGAATATGAGACGATGGTGATGATGACCAGCAACGGCAGAACGGGACGCCCAAATTTCGAATTTGACTCGTCTCCCTACGCACCTGGCAGCGGGGGCTTTCTCGGCCATAGCCTTCCTCCCCCAGCAAAAATTACTTGCATAGCCTCCAGTAGCTCCTCCTTGATGACGCCGCCCGACTGCCTCTTCCAAAATGTCGTGAGCAATGCCGGTCTCTGATACCACTTGTAGACTATCAGTATGTTGTCGATTGTTGTCAGTCAAAGGCTAACCTTTGTCTGAACTTCTTATTGGCTCCCTTGATCGACATCAGATGGATACACAAATCATCACTTATGTCCAGATCCGTTCTAAGTTCATCCTCCTCCTCGTCCTCCGCATGATCAGATTTCTCATGTTGCGAGTTCACCATCTTTCAAACAACTGGATCAAATAGCAGAAAAAAGTACAATGATGAACCTTGCTCCAAATATCACTTGATGTAGAGAGAACCTCGAGACGAGGGTAGATCCATTGTCGACCCTATCTTTCACGGCACAAACCTCGACCGCAGCAACTAATCGTAGCAGGTTTATGAAGATGTTCGCAAATCCCACTGAAACAACGCACCAACCCCTCGATCTGAAGGAATAACGTCGACGAATCATATAGGCTCAGCTTGTGATCTCCTATGCGTCATATCGCAAGAACTCACACGCCAGTAGAGATTTTTGACAAGATTTCTCTAAACTCGATAATGGCCAATGGCCGAAACACACATCAATCAATCAATCTATCTATCTATCTATCTATCTATCTATCTATACCTATACTAATTTCACAGTTCCTACAAATTCCCATGTTAATTAGTAATTACCAGCCGTTCATCTGATAAGACCGAGTTATAACGATGCATATTTACCAATATAATCCTTGTAATCTAAGTAACAAACCAACGCGGCCGGTTGAGGCGCCACGCCGCCGCGTCCACGCGCGGGCGGCCTCGTGGGCGGTCTCGAACGTCCCGAGACCGAGACGTGTATTGCCAGAGCGGATCTCCTTGTAATACACGCCGGAAGGGCGGGTGCGGACGCCGCGGTAGCCGGAGCTGCTCCGGGCGCGCGGCAGCGATGGGGGGAGGGGGGGCGCTGGAGGCGAGGAAGAATGGTGCGACAGGGAAGAAGGAGGCGACGGAGTGGCGGTTGGCGGGCTTGCGCGTGCGGGTTTCTGTAGAGCGCGCCCGACGCTGCGCGCCAAAACAGCCGCGCACCGGGGCGCATCACGCTCGCATACTTCTTTTTCCCACGCCTGCTAGAGCGCGCCAAACCGGCCCGCGGGTGCAAAACCGGAATCTTTTCCCACGCGCGCCAAAGCTAGCACGTCTGTTGGAGATGCTCTTAGCTCGTCAAAGTGGAAGTCATCTTGTCTTTTGGGATAGAAGAAGACTGTTGGTTGCTTCGTTTGTACAGTACTTTTCTTTTTCGCAATCTCTCTATGTGTGCGAAAGCATTTTGGTCAAGAGCATCTCCGAATATGAGCCGATGGTGATGATGACCCGCAATGGCAGAGCGGGACAGCAAAATTTCGAATTTGACTCGTCTGCGGCCAGCTGCGCAGAGGGAGACGATGAGGCCTCGGCCCATCAAAACTCTTAGTGTGCTGCATCCTTGAGCATGGGCTCTTCAACGCTATCTATCTATCCGAATGGACGGCCCAGTTAGCGACCCATCATAAATCATGACCTAGTTGAGTCCTCAAACCTACCCTATACGTTCGGACTCACCAGCGCCAATACATATCTGAGGCGGATATAAGGCGGAAGGTAATTAAGCAATAACTAAGAGCACCCAAGTGCACTCAAATGGAACAATGACTGGACACCAACTGCCTAGGTCTCTTATTTGTAAGCGATTTTCGTGTTGATTTCATGCCACAAACATCACACAAATTGCTAGCTTGGATTATTTGTTGCATAGATAACTGAGCGACATGGACTAGGCCGCAGAGAAGCACTTTGCCCTGATGATGGTGAAGTAGGTGATGAGATGGACCCTGTTCAGCAGACACGCCTTGACAGCTTCATCAAGGTTGTATTCCTCGGTCCACAGGTGGTAGCAGGATACTCATAGTCTGAAATCACGCTCGCCCCAGCGACCTCTTGCATTATTCTCGTCATGTGAGATAGTAGGCTGACACCAGCGAGGGTAAACGTGGCGCCTCTGAAGTACTTCTTTATGAGATGTGTCTGCACTAGTGTCGAGTTCTCTTTCGCATACTGGATGAGGACCTTCTGCGCATCGCTTTATGTCCAGAGCGGCAGTCACAATGATGAATAAAGCCCGAGTTTCAACTTTCAAATATTAAATAATATATGACATTTGCTAAATTTTACTACTTTTACTATTGAAATATTAAAAGGCATATTTGTAAGATGAAATTTATTATACGTATAAAAAGTAACCGTGAAATGTATGTTGGTGACCAATGTCGATGTCCAAGACAAGAGTTGAGTTCTACCGTGGTATGGTATATTTATGATTATGATGACAAAATTAAATTTTGGGCTTCTATGCGAAGACGTGCTCTAGAACAAGCTTGCATGAGATGAACTACTAGTGCTAGTGAAACCATGTGTAGGTCCAGCTTGAACTAACCTGGAGCTAACTAAACACGGAATGAAGACAGACCCTATGTTGATGGATTAATGAACGCACTTGTACGCATGACACGGACATGTTTACTAGCTTAGCTGTTTTGCCTTACCAGAACATACAATTACCTACGCGTCCACATCCTTGGAACAGTCCACTACGTTGGTTCTCTCATACGTACAAGATAACTTCAAACTAAGACTGTAAAAATGTAGAGATTTCAATAAGTACATTAGAATACAAGGTTAAGCAAATTCAGCTGATTCTCAATCACGACACTAGCATATTTGTGGGAACTCAATGAAATATAGTAACTTCAAATTCTTGTTTTCGTCTGTTACGCAGATAGTAAAAGAAATTAGAACGGATATGCTCGGAAGTTTCACTAATTAGGCTGTCAGTAACTTCATTAACTTGCTTGGGCACTTATACCGTTCCACCACCATCTATTCATACAGGTACAGAGAGTACATTTTGTGCAGCCCACAATGCACGTCGCACTGTTGAGCTTTTAAACTTTTATACCATGGATATAGGTTATGCTATATCTTGTGCATAGGTACATTTTTTGAACAACATAACTATGTATACGCTACAAAAAGGAAAGAGACGAGTGAGTATCACCAAATATATAGTACTTCGATACGGCATGTGTATAAATGGTTTCGAAAACTTGGTGGCATTCAATAATCTATCTATTTGAGAGATAAATAGACAGTAGTTACGGTAATGGTCATTGTACATATTGTCTATTCAATATGGAAACTAATCAAAGTTCATATGAAACAACCAAAAGTTGGCACGAAGCTAGCTACCCAAAGGCATGGTAGTGAATGACTGTATTCATTTGGATAGACAGTCATGTCCACCAAACATCAAATAGCGACGGCAACCAACCATCTGCCAGATGCATTACATGTTGACGTTAGCAACCGGACTATATATAGTTCAGTCACTCTGAATTTTGTAGAACCATGGATCTCTGAGTTTTCTCGGCCCTGGTTCCTCAAGAGAAGAGAGATCAACTGGTCAATTCAGCAATATTCGCCCAGAGATCACGCGAGAACCAACCGATGAGCCGTATAGGATTAGTGTCCTCCTGGTTTGCTACAGAGCCGACTTGGGTCTGATAGTCAGACTGCGAGGCATCAGCCAGCTCGAAAATCACAACCGTCTCAGGCTTACAATAGGCACCAAAATTTTCATTGCACAGAGGTGTGCGTGTGAACCAAACTGGCTGCAGATCCCCTAGAAGCCGCTTCCTACGTAGGCAAACCGAGCACAGTGGCATAGAACAATAACATTCCACCAACTGCCCCTATGTCTTATTTTACGACAGATCTTCATCTTAATTCAAACCACACGAACCTCTAGCTTAGTCTATTTGCTCGCTAGATAATTGGGTAGCATGGAGTTGGCCGCGCGACGCACTTCCCTCTGATGACGATGAAGTGGGTCACAAGTTGCTCCCTATCTAGCAGGCACTCAGTGACAACTTCATCGGCATTGTAGTCCTCCATCCTTGTCATCCCTCATGACGGTTATCCCTACGACCTCTTGCAGCACGCCTGCCCAGTGGGACAGCACGCTGGCGCTGGCGATGTCGACGAGGCCGATGGCAGCGCCTCCGAAGAATCTCTTCTGCTTGAGCTGTGTCGCCACTATCGCCAAGTGTTCCTTAGCATCCTCCCTGAGAATCTTCCGTGTGTCTCGCCCTCCGTCCACAGCTCCAGCCACACCGACATTAGACACTGAATGTTTTAAATAGCGGGCTATGGAAAATAGCGACGGGCCTCCAAATTAGCTATAGCGGAGCGGAGCTATAGCGGGCTATTTGTAAAGGCAGCCATTTAGCGGCACCCTGCTCAAAAGGCTATATAGCGGGCTATAGCGGAGCTATAGCCGGCTATTTAAAACTATGGCACTGATCAAACAATTCACGCATAATGAGAATATATTTGGAATTTGTTGGTGAATCCTACATTTTGCAAAGATTAATTTGAGTTCTAAAAAATAATATTCCGGCATGCATGGTAACCTTTTCGGCAAAGAACTTGGCCCAGAAGCGGGCCTTGGCCTCTCGCCGGGGTCGGTTGGCAGGAGCGGCGGCCCATCAAAGGCCTCGTAGAAGTACTCGAGGATGACCAGCGACTCGCAGATGGCCTTGTCGCCGTGGAGGAGCACCGGCACCCTGTGGTGGACGGGGTTGTGGCTGAGCAGCAGCTCGCTCTTGTTGGAAAGGTCTTCTGTGATGAGCTTGTAGGCGACTCCCTTGAGGCGCAGGGCCACCTCCGCACGGTGGACGAGCGGGCTGCCAAAGGCGCGGATGAGCTTCACCGGTTCAGTCATCTTCCTTCGTTCTATGTGATCTGGAGATGCGTATGGTGTTGGTACTGGTACGTATATACATAGGTGGTAGGAATTCCTCTCAGCTCGTCAAAGTGGAGGTCATTTTGCCTCTGTCTTTTGGGATAGAGGAAGACTGCTGGTTGCTTCGTTTCTACAGTTGTTTTCTAGCACACGTCGCCGCAGTGGCACGAGACTTTTTTCTTTTTCTCAATCTCTCACCGTGTGAAAGCATTTTGGTCAAGAGCATCTCCGAACATGAGACGATGCTGATGGTGACGCCCTCGATGCGGCTATATCTCCCACGTGTCGAGGCACGACTTAGAGGCATAACCGCATTGAAAGCAATGTCGCAAGTGAGGTAATCTTCACACAACCCATGTAATACATAAGGGAAAGAGATACATAGTTGGCTTACAGTCGCCACTTCACACAATACATAAATAAACATCCATCATTCAGAGTACACTCAAGGTCCGACTACGGAACCAAAATAAAAGAAGATACCCCAAATGCTACACAGATCCCCGATCGTCCCAACTGGGCACCACTACTGATCATCAGGAAAAGACACATAGTAACGACCACGTTCCTCGTCGAACTCCCACTTGAGCTCGGTTGAGTCACCTGCACTGGCATCGTCGGCACCTGCAACTGTTTTGGAAGTATCTGTGAGTCACGGGGACTCAGCAATCTCACACCCGCGAGATCAAGACTATTTAAGCTTATAGGAAGGACAGAGTAGTAAGGTGGAGCTGCTGCAAGCGACTAGCATATATGGTGGCTACATCGCAAAAGAGAGCGAGAAGAGAAGCAAAGCACGGACGTGAAGCTAATAGCGATCAAGAAGTGATCCTGAACTACTTACGTCAGACATAACTCCAACACCGTGTTCACTTCCCGGACTCCGCCGAGAAGAGACCATCACGGTTACACACGCGGTTGATGTGTATTTTATTCTAAGGTCAACTTCGGATTTTCTACAACCGGACATTAACAAATTCCCATCTGCCTCATAACCGCGGGCACGGCTTTCGAAAGATATTACCCTGCAGGGGTGTCCCAACTTAGCCCATTATAAGCTCTCACGGTCAACGAAGGATATTCCTTCTACCGGTAAGACCCGATCAATCTCGGAATCCAGGACTACAAGACATTTCGACAGCAATAAAACAAGACCAGCAAGACCACCCGACTGTGCCGACAAATCTCGATAGGAGCTGCACATATCTCGTTCTCAGGGCACACCGGATAAGCTAAGCGTACAAGAACCGACGTAATCCAAGTTGCCAAGGAATGGTCTCGCACGGTGCTCTAGTTTGGACCAACGCTCGAAGGAGCACTGGCCCGGGGGTTTAAAATAAGATGACCCTCAGGCTCGCGAAAACCCGGGGGAAAAAGGCTTAGGTGGCAAATGGTAAAACCAATGTTGGGCCTTGCCGGACGAGTCTTATTCAAAGCGAACTGTCAAGGGGGTCCCATAAATCACCCAACCGTGTAAGGAACGCGAAAACCAGGAACATAACACCGGTATGACGGAAACTAGGGTGGCAAGAGTGGAACAAAACACCAGGCATAGGCCGAGCCTTCCACCCTTTACCAAGTATATAGATGTATTAAAATATAGCAGAAATATATTGTGATATTCCCAACAAGTAAACATGTTCCAAAAAGGAACAACATCTCCATGTTCCAACAAGGAACAAACTTCAGCTTCACCTGCATCTAGCAACGCTATAAGAGGGGCTGAGCAAAGCGGTAACATAGCCAATCAACGGTTTGCTAGGAAAAGGATGGTTAGGGGCTGACATGGCAATATGGGTGGCATGATATTGCAAGTGATAGGCATCGTAGCATAGGCATAGCAAAAGAGCGAGCAACTAGCATAGCAAAGATAGAAGTGATTTCGAGGGTATGGTCATCTTGCCTGCAATGTTCTCAGAGTTGTCGAAAGCTTGATCCTCGTAAGCGTTCTCAACAGGTTCCTCGTTCACGTACTCGTCTCCCGGCTCTACCCAAAGCAAGAACACAAACAAAGGAACCACAATAAATCACGGTGCAATGCGCAAGCAACATGATGCAAAACATGACATGATATGCGAGATATGATATGCAATGCGTATGCGCGCTCCGGAAGGTAAATGATGAACCAGGCATCAACTTGGCAAACCAAGTATGCCACTGGAAAGATGAGATGATTTCGGTTGAAATCGATATAAAGATCACCGGAATCGGATGCACGGTTTGGAAATGACAAGCAAAACAAGAATGGCACAAATCTGGCATTAACAGCATGATGCCACTTAGCAAGCAACAAAAAATTAAGCTACTGCACCCAAACGTATCAACAAAGTACATGGCAGTGATCTACACAAGATGCTTGACAAAAGATGAGCACTGAGCTACGGCTAGTTCACATCATAACAGGTTCAAACAAGCATGGCAAAAGTGCACAAAATATCAGGCTGGACATGGCAAAAACAGCATCAGGTTGCAATGTTCAGAGCAACAAAACTACATGCTACATGAACTTAAAATAGCAAAACATGGCACGGCATGAATGTACTTAAAGCATAGAACAAAAGTCCCTTACTGACCATAAGCCAAAAAGGATCAGAAAATATAGTAACACACATGTCAATATTGAAAGTTTCGTTAACAGATTCAGCAACATGGCATGTCAAAAACTGATAACAAGTAGGCATGTTTACAAGCTCAATGCACTCACTACAGAGCCTTATATGAAAAACTAAGCATACATACATCAAGAAGACATGGCATAGAAGACATACATGGCAAGAACAATAACATAGCATATACGGATCAACCACAACAACCTTGGCAAAATTGAATAACATGTAAACAATCTGCCAGGAAACATTTGATACCAAAAGTAGAGCTCGATTGACTCAAGCTATGGCACTCCATAATTCCAAACAAAGGCATGGATGGATAGAGAAAGACATGTTTAACAAAACATCCTTACTGAAGTATCTCAAAATATGCATGGATCTCTCGGTATCATCAAGTTAACATGGCATCAAAATATCAGCAAAACAGGGCTGAAATCAGCAACATCAGGACACCTACTTTGCATGCTTGTGCTAGTCACCACATAGATCACAAAAATACATGGCATACACCCCTGGAAAGATGGCATGGCATATTACAAAACACATGTAGGACTCAAATTCATAGGGTGCACACATCAATCATAGCAAAAATAACAAAAGTGCAAGTTCTGTTAAGAAACAGAAACTAACATCACATAGCCCTCTTCCAACAGCATTTCGGGCATCAAGATGAGCTCAAATGAAAATGATGCAATGAGATGAAATGATCTACTCTTCGAGACGAACATTTTGACATATTATACGCGCAAAATGGATCTACAGATGCAAAGTTATACTATGATGAAAATGCCACGAAATATTAACGGAAGAAAGACTTAGAGAAAAAAATATGAGGGGGAAGAGGTCAACGGGCTCGGGATCCGGATCTGGCGCGCGCGGTTCCCGAGGTCGCCGGAGTCGGGGAGCTCGCCGGAGCACCGGAGGATGCGGCCGGGGCGGGGATAGATGCTGATGGTGACCAGCAACGGCAGAACGGGACGGCCAAATATGGAATTCGCCTCGTCTCCCTCCGCACCTGGCAGCGCGGCCTTTCACGACCGCAGACGACGAGGCCACGGCCCATCAAAACGCTAGTGCTGCATAGCATGGGCTCCTCGATGCTCCGAATGGACAGCCCGGTTAGTGACTGATAACAAAATCATGACCTAGTCCGACTCCTCAAACCGGTCCTATACGATTTGGGCTCACCGGCGCCCCCATATTCAGTTTATATCTGAGGCGGATGGGAGGAGGTCCGGTCTCGTCCGGACGGGTCCGCCAATTCAGACTTACATAAAGGACCCACATGGACACACGCCAAAACTCATCGATCCGGTGAGGACGCATTCACGCCGTCGCTCCAGTGCGCAGCCCGAGGGGCCAAATCATGCTATTTAAACCGGACAACGAGCCTCGACCCTATTCATCCTATTTCCAGCCTCTCCATCTTGCCTGTGCCGCCACTCCCGAGCTCCACCATCACTCCAATCCATTTCAATCTGCTTCGAGATCATCATCCGATGGCAACCATGGTCCGCCAGCGGATCACCACCTACAAGATGCTCACTCCGCAGTGCCGGTTAGGAACTTAGGATGTATTGTTCAACATGATACAATTGGAATAATGTTTATACAAGTGAATAGCTTTTAGGACTATTTCTACTAAGTTGATTTTAGTTTAGCATTCTTTTCTTTCCAAATGATGCCTTCATGCCATGGACATCCAGGATTCAAAAAGAACATGATTTTTTATAAGAACATAATTATTCTTTCAACTATTTCTTTGGGAAACATGCATATACATAAAAACATGTGCTTATATATAGTTTAAAATGTGGCATTCTATATTAGTTACATTGCCTTCACTTTTTTGCTTTGTTGTTCTTTGAAGACTAGCCAATGGAAGTCTTCACAGAAGTTGATGGTGGAAGTTTCGGTAGAGTGACTCGCCAGCAGCAAGGCAATTTGGCATGGATCAGTCATATATATGGGCGTATTTTTACTAGAATTAAATGCTTATTCTTGCCAGCATATGAGAGAAAAGGTGTCCACCGCACTCGAACAAGTCAAATGGTACTCAGACATGTCCCATGAGTGCTTCTGCAAAAACAAATGTGTAGAATATTATTAGCAACCTAAAACTAGATCCTTAATTAGTTGATTAGTTCTAATAAAATCATATAAAATAGCACTAACCTATGTTCATCATAACAGTATGGATGGAAGAGAAAGGAACAGTTTCACTCCTGATACCTCCTAATCCTGATATGCAACGGCCATGTGCATGCATCCTCACATAGACTATGATTATCACCCAACAATCACACTAAAAAAAGATGAGTTGTGCAAGCCATGTGGAAGCGTGTGTGTTACTTGTGAGTACATCAATGAGTTGTCTGGTTTATACTGGGAGTTTTGTCCTAGCTAGCTGATAAATTCTGGTAGATAGTCTTGAATGATTGTTTTCATTTTTTTTCCATTGTTGTCTCAAGAATCCACAAAGGGTATGGAAGATCAGGTTGAGTTTTTTTTATCATGTGCTCTTTGTTAGTGTGAACTGCTTTGGTCGGACATAATCCAAATCTCTAAAGCTTCATTTGAATGGAGAAGCGCTACGATGGCAAAGTGTAAGACTGGGTGGCCCATCCAGTTATCTGTCTGTTAGATTACATGTAAAATTCAAATTAATTTCAAATTATAACCAAAATTTGTAATATTTTTGAAGAATTTGTTTGATTATCTTGGCCGTTCATACTGAACATGAGTGTTTGTACAATCAAAATTTAAAAATCTGGTACTGACCATGTACTACTCGAAAATATCCTATGCCACCAACTGCCCAGGTATCTTATTTTTTTACTGATCATGTTGATTCACACAAACCACTAGCCTAGACTATTTGTTGCCTAGATAACTGGGAAGCATTGTCTTTGCCGAGGACATGCACTTTCCCCTAATCATGGTGAAGTAGAAGATGACCTCATTTCGGCAGGCACTCCTTGACAGCTTCGTCGATGTTGTAGTCCGCAGTCCACCTGTGACCTCTTTTTGTCACCCTTGTTCAATGAGATAGTAGGCTAGCAGTGGCAATATCGACGAGTCCAAAATTGTGGCGCCCCCGAAGAATTGCTTCTATGTACGAAATTGTCTATAAGAACATAAATCAGTGTGTCTTATTATGCTTGCAGCTATTTCTTTTGGAAAGATGCATATACATAAAAAAATGTGCTTATACAAAGTTTAAAATGTGATACTGTATAGTAATTACATTGCACGTGCTCTTTTTTGTTCTTTGCAGGTTTTCTAAAGCTTGGCAATGAAAGTGTTCAAAGAAGTTGGAAGCTTTAGTAGAGAAAATGTTGTTGCAAAGGCTACTGCTCACTGCACATCCATTTTTTTATTTTTTATTTTTGCAAAACTCAACCAAGCCAAGACGCAACATCTAGGTCGTGGTAGATTAGATCACTCAACTATCTCGTGAGCTCGAGTGGAAAAATGTGTAAGTGGTACACACCATCACCATACTAGCCAAAGGCAAGAATAGACGCATGGTTGGATGAGAAATGCTTCTCCTTCGTTTTCAGATAAAACATTCCATTCTATGGCCGTACATTGAGATGTTGGCTGCCACCGTCCACCATTCTGTGTGAACGAGACGTCATTCGTCGAGACAAAAAAAAAAGCTTGGCACACCCTGCTCCGGATGTATATATAAGTCTGATCAAAATACAGAATTAGGTTGCGGCATTGCATGAGTAGGTTAGCCCACTTGGTGCACTAGCTACTCCCTTCGTTTCTAAATATAAGCCCTTTTAGAGATTTCAATAGGAAGTTAGGTCATCACCGTTATGTGCACGGATGTTTGGTGGTCATGTCTTAATCACATGAATGCGTTCATTCACTAACTTTTTGTGTGACAGCTTGCTGAGATCAGAGATTTTTCTGTTTCATCTTTTTGATTTTTATGTTAATTAGAGGTTATGTACACAAACGTAACTTCCCCTTGTGTACAAAGAGGACACAACAATATGCTTAGCACACCCCATTTATGTTACCAAGCATATGCATGTGTGCATCCAACCATCAATTGCATCTATGTACTCCGTTATTTTGCGAATTTTAAGAACTTCTATGGTATGTTTTAATGTATTTTTTTTTTGCGGGTGATGGTATATTTTAGTGTCGTGTGCATAAACTACACAAGAACCCGTTTGTGTCCAGGAAGAGGAACTTCTGCGCCACGCCCTCTATCCACAACATTAGCCACAACAACATCATGCGCTAGAGGAAGAAAGTAATGAGTGAGTATTCCAGTTGGGTTTCAAATATTAAATGTTTGTCTTCTAGAAATGTGCAGTCGATTTTGTATTATAACAATATATTTTTCATAAATATTTATTTATATAAATATAAAAAGTCAAATTAGTATGTTGGAGACCGGTGTCAATATCCAAGACAACATGGACGAGGGAGTATCCTACTCTACAAAACTGATTTTAATTCTAGAAACCATTTATGTAGATGAATACCTTTTCTGCGAAGAACTTAGCCCGGAAACGGACCTTGATCCCCTCGTGGGGGTTGGTTAGTGGAATAAGCAGCTCGTCGAAGGCCTCTTCAACATAATCGACACTGACTAGAGACTCTTAGGTGGCCTTTCTACCATGGGGAAAGCACAAGCACCTTCTTGTGGATGAGGTTGTGCTCTAGCAGCAAGTCTCTCTTGTTGCTCATATCCGTTCAAAGAAGCTTCTACGGGAATCCTGCCTAGCACATGGCGACTTATTTAACATGTTAAATGATATATAGTATATAACACGATGAGTCATTACTCGCTGAAAGTCTGGCCTAAACATTGTTTGAATTAATATCCCGATACCTCCTAAATTCCTAATTGCTAGCGACTCATCGGCCGGCTGTCAGTTAATATTGGTGATCAATTGGTCAACATTCGTTTGATATAGGAAATGGACTTCGATGGTTACTTTATAATCCGTGGTTTACACTTCGATGGTTACTTTATAATCTACGCTTGTTGCCAACGTGCACATGGCGTAGTTCGTTCCTATCCATTTGGTGGATGGGTGGCCATCATCAGATGTGTACGCATGACACATCCTATTCACATCAGTGCAACTCATTCACTAACTTGTCGTTTGGTAGTCAGCAGTATGTCCAATCATTCATTTGTGTCTTTTCCTTTGGTTTAATTTGTTTTACCATGGTGCCCATCACACCCATCCCTCAATACTTCTAAAAATAATATGTTATACCATTTGGCTACTTGATAGAGAGAACACATGAAATTAATATTATATATACATTTCACTGAATTCACGCCTCTCCTCTTGTCATGAGTGGGAATTGGATGAACTTTTTCTTAGGGAGGGAAGTGGATAAACTTTGTTTTTAGGGGTGGGATTGGATGAACTTTGTGATTGACTACCAACATGGCCACAGATGTACTGCCTGGACCATTCTGGCATCCTCAGCATGGCCGCCAATTTAATAGTACATGTTTTTTTAGAAACACTTAACAGTACAAGTAGCTGGATCCTGTTCAACACGTAGGTCAATCTTTTTTTCCGAGGGAAAACACGTAGGTCAATCGAAACAGACAATGCTCACCCATATGTTCCCGCCACAGTTGGTCTGTACCAATTAGAGATATATCCGAGCCCAGCCCAATCAGAGATATCCCGCACTCCCCTTTTGCGGTTTGGTAAGGTTCTAGAACATTCCCAAGCGGGTTTTTTTCTATGTTATTATTTTGGTTTTTTTGTGGGCTTTTCTATTTTTCCATTTTAAAGTCAAGAACATATTTCGAAATTTATGAACATTTTCTAAATTGTTGAATATTTTTAATTCATGAGCATTAATGCAATTAGCAACATGTTTCTAAACTCATGAACATTGTTTTCGAAATTGGGAACATTTTTTAAATTTACGAACATCTTTTGAACCAATGGACAATTCCAAATCCATACAAAACCAATAAAATTTTTTTTGAATTAATGAAAATTTTCAAATTCATCAATAATTTTTAAATTTTTTAATTTGCAGGCATATTTTGTAACAGTGAAGACTATTTCAATTTGTCAAAAATTTAGTTTGCTAAAAAATCAAATCACAAACGTTTCATTGATTTTAAGATTTTTTTTCTTTAATTCAAAACACTTGAATTTGTGAACATACTTTTGAATTCATGAATAATTTTTGAAAGTTGGACCATTTTTAATTCTTTAAAAAATCAAATTAAAAATAATTTATGAATTCGAGAACATTTAAAAAAATTGCAGCAACCTATTAAGCATATCTACAGTGATCATGGTAGGCATTTGCTCGCCTGTTGTTGCACCATGCGCGGAGTAAATTTGCCTATTTGTTACTTATTAGATGTGTTTCACTTTAATGTATCGTCGTTTCGTACCCACAAGGGAGAGCCAATGATGTAAATGAGTAGGCCCATTTAGAGAGCGAACCTACAACAGTGCATCCCGTTTCAACAGGATCCTGACCTTTTTATTTGCTCATTTTTTTTCTTTTCTTTTTGTTGTAGGTTTGTTTCAGATTTTTCTTTCCTTTTCATTTTTGGTTTCCACAAATAAATATAAAAATAAAAAAATCAATTTTTTGTAAATGTTCTTTAAAAATCAAGAATATTTCAATTTTAAATAAGTTCAATTTTCTTAAATTGTTTTCAAATTTAAAAACAATTTCATTTAAAAGAAGTTTTTTGAAAAAAATCTCTGTGTATTAAAAAAATGATCACCATTAGAAATATTAGCAATTGTGAAAATAAATACCAGTTTTCATATTTCTCAAAAATCTGAAAAAATGTGCATGTTTGCAAAAAATGTTCACTTTTTTCAAAGATGTTTGCAAAACTTAATACTTCTTCCGATCCATACTAATTGTCGCAGCTTTATCCATATTAGTACTAAAGCTTCGACAAGAAATTAAAATATTCATACTTTATTTTCGAAAAAAAAACGAAAAAGCTGAATTAAAATGTTGGACATTATCTGAGACACACCTTTTTTCCCAAACAATTGTGTTTTCCTAAATATGTTTTTCTTTTTCTTTCTTTCTTTTTTTGTTTTCATGCTACATTGTTGTTATACATGAAGACATTTTTCTCGTACGCGTTTAATATTTTCAAATACTACTTTAAGAAATTTTACATGACCTGTCAATTACTTACTACTCCTACCTTGGCAGCTACAGCCTAACGTACAGTAGCTTAATTCAGATTTGGTAAATACGTTGCACTAGCTACAACCCTGGCTACTATGTTTGGCTCAGTGTTGCTACTCTATAAACTCCTTCCGTCCTAAAATAAGTGTGGCTAACTTAGTACAACTAAACCAGCACCACTTATTTTGAGATGGAGGGAGTATTTGAGGAATATTGTAATGCTGAAGATTTCCTAGCACGCTTGTTGTCGAATATATAATTAGAGATACCTGACAAAAAGAAAGAATATATAACTAGAGATCACACGTACAGTGATTCAGCAAACTATATATCGGTGACACTAATCGAATGGCAAATAATTTGCTGAACAGTGAATACAATTATGCACGAACTATATATCAATTTATTGTCTTCCAGCGTAATTATGCATGATGTCGACAATCCAGCTACACTGCAGCACGATCACGGTCGTCATCGCGGACATGCTACAAACAGGATGCCATGGAATGAGCAGGGAGCGTGTCGCGCTAATAATGCGCCACACTGTAGGAACACTCAAGCATTTGTGCATGCTTCCCAAAAGCTGCACTATAGAAGCAGGCTCTATACGGGGAGAGAAGATGTCGCCGGCATCGCGATTGTATGTGAGCACACACTAAAACAAGACCGAGCACGCATACCAGTGCAAGAAGGGAATATCTTCAAAAACAGGTGTGTACAGTACTGTTAGCATCCTTACTTGATCGCCTCTAACAAGGTATACACTAACCTCTCTGGATCACATAAGCATTTTGGAGATTTCTACATTGACCCTAACAGTTAATGTGCAGAATAGTGCAACGGTTTCATTCCCACGGCCTCCTAATCCTAATGTGTATGGGCCAACTCTAAAATACAAGACGAGTTGTGGGATCGGTGTGAGTCTTTTCTAGGGAGTACATGTATAGAGTTGGCTGGCTTATGTAAGGCATTTGTCATAGGAACACATTCCGGTAGCTAGGTAGTCTTGAATGATTGATTTCTTTTGCATGTCAAGACTTAATAAAGTGTCTGACATGTCCATGCGAGTTTAATGAAGATTTCACTATATTTTTACCAATGAAAGATATGTTGCACATGAGTGTAGGTGATGATTATAAGGACAACTGTGTGATTTATTGACTTGTGTTGGACTAACAACAAAGATAAAGATAAGAGCAAGCATAATAATGTTATGTAAGTGGGTTATAAGTGTTAAAATATTATTATTATTTAAGTTGGAAGATATAGAAGAGGAGAGAGAAGAGAAGCAGGTTAGAGCAAATATAATTAGGTGATGTAAGAAAGCTATAAGAATTTAAATATTATATTTATTCTTACCGCGAGGAGGGAGAAGAGGAGGGGAAGTGGCATGTACATTAAGAGCCAGCTGCAGCATGGGGTCCAAGAAACTTTATTAGAGGGTGAGCTGGGCCATGTATAAGTAAAGTGTATTTTATTCGCACATAATCACAACCACAAACACTATGGAGGTACAAGTAACGATCATCACACCAGTAATCACGCAGCAGAAGTAGCAGAAGAAGAGTTGATGATGCTCGCTGATTCTTACAGCTAGGATACACCTTCCATTCTCGGGAATTTCTCAGGAACGGTCCGTCAATAGGAAGAAGCAAATTTGTTGCCTTGGTCGATATATTTAGTGTATGTGTCAAAGAAGATGACACCTCCGAGGTATCCACGCATACCGATTTAGAGGTACTGCAACACTTCATGGACCAACACGAAGAACTACAGAGAAAACTAGGGAGAGAAGAGCAGCCTAGCGGCGTACAGAGAGGACGTAGGGCAAGGGGGTCAGCCTCCAAGGAACTTGTGTACACCTTGATGTGCTCCTCCCCACCGATATATAGGCGGAGGGGCAAAGGGGTCAGCTAAAATGGTGGAGGGACTTTCCTTCCACGCAGGAAGGTCCTCCCACGACTTCTACTCCTCCATTACATTGCCTTCCAAATTTCCAGAAGGGTCCCGATCCACTAGGGGCCCTCTAGAAAATTTTGGAAGGTTCTGAAATCTGTCAGACTCTTTCGGAAGCTTCCGTAGCCTTTTGATTATTTCTGGGACTATTCGGGACACTCCGGGACCTCCTGGAACACTTCTGATATCATCTGGAACACTTCCGGAGCTTATTCTCTTAGTCTTCATTATCTCTTAGTTTTCATACATCCTACCAGTCATTAAGCGTGTGACCCTACAGGTTAGATAAATATATGGACATGTCTGAAACACCTTCTGGTCAATAATTATTAGAGCAATATGAACACCATAATAATTCCCACCAATCAACGAAGATCTTTACAAAAGAACATTATGTTATCATATAAAGTTTGTTTTGCTTCACGCTAAGTAACAAACCTGAGGCAACACTTCTATCTTATCCCTGTGATCAACACTTTGATCACTATACCTTATTATTCTTATTACCGGTTTGTACTCTTTTCTCCTTTTTGTATTCCGATATCCCAATGACTAACACCTTAGTGGCTATGCTTGTGCAAGTGATGATGGATATCCTAATACTAAGTTGGCTCGGAGGGTATCTCTCCATGCCCGGAGGAGCAAGTCTCAGCCTTGACATATTGATCACCACAACATACTTTTTGGTATACCCAAAAGTCACCATTATAATACTGTATTGGTAAGAAGTCACACAAATAAGGAAATATTTGAACCCTCCATCATGGAACTTTAGTCTAACTCGAATGTCTTACTTCTGAACCTAGAAAGTTGTGCCAATTATATGTATACGTGATAGACCCTCTTGTGCATCCTAAAATAGGTTACGTGATACATTGTTTTCTCCTTTCAAAATCAGTATTGCAACCATTATACCTCATTATCTATTTACATTGCCAATCCAATAATTTCTACATGACCTCTCAGATAGGAATGTAAAACAAATGAGTAGCAAGTAACAACTAATGTCAGGATCGGCGCTTCTACGGTGTGGCGTGTGTCCTGCTAGTACTTCTATATAAAGGATGCCTTGCCTTCTACCATGTTGAATATATCCAGGTGTTGCTTTCT
>LR880968.1:920667454-920686834 GCA_904067115.1 Aegilops sharonensis
TACACATTTACATACTTTAAATGCTCAATTAATATTTTTAATACATGGTCAAAATCTTCCTATACACATTTTGACATTTTCAAATGCTTGGTTAACATATTTAAAATATAAGATTAACATTTTTTTCTATACACATTTCAAATGCATGGTTCAGATTTTTTTTAAATACTTGTTTATCATTTTTTTCAAATGCTTGATTAAAAAAACTTAACAATACATATTCTTTTCAAATGCTTGACTAGCAGTTTTTAAATGCATTATCAAGTTTTTCCACACACATTGTATATTTTTTATACATTTTTTGTATAAACAAGAAACATAAACAAGAAACATTTCCTTTCTACACTTTTAAAATGAGTAGCCTAACGTTAGAGCATGCTTGGGCCGGCCCATAAGCGAGATATAGTGCTGCCCCTCCGAGCCGGCCATCCCTTAGCTATCTTATATCATCGGCTCGAACCCACATTGAGTAGTGCTTCCTCCATAAAAAAATATAAGAGCGTTTAGATCACATATTTCCTTACAGATGGAGTACTAATAATTCTTCCGTGGCTCAAATGTTTCTTTATCTTTTTGAAAAAAAAAAAGATCATTGGCTTCTCTTTCTGTTGTGATGTCTTTGCCTTCTTTTTTATTCATCTCCTTTGTCCTGCACATCGGCATAACTACGAAATTTCAAACAAGCCCTGATTCGATATACAAGACGGCCTGGTTCGAGATGCAAGACGGCTCCGATGAGAAGATGCCCCCACGTGGTACACATCGTTCCGGCCAGAGCACGGTTGCGCCGCCGAGGCATGGAGATGGACGGAGGACTGGATGAGGATTCCTTCTCCTTCGTTTTCAGATAAGGCATATATATCCTATCATCATCAGCGACGATAGCATGAATGAAATTGACCAGGATAGCAAGACTCTTTACGCAGCCAAGAGCCAACCGTCCGCATTTGCGTTTGTGAACACGCCGGCATTTCGTAGAGAAAAACACAAAAGCTCCGCACGCTCTGCTCCGGACATATGCATGTCTACACAGTCCGGTCAAAATGCAGGAAAACACTTTTGCGGCTGTGAGCGTGCGTGCTCTTCTCACTGCGTGCGTAGGCTAGCCTGCTTGATGCACTGCCTAGGTCTGACCCATTTCGGCAAACGATTACCACACGCACACACCTTTGTTCGTGCGTGTAAGCTGGACGAACGCACGTACGTGCGGCTACTAGCCACTGCTGCCTGCGCTTTTTCCACGGTTCGTTGGTGCGCACCACGATGCATACATGCACGAAGGCGAACTCCGGCGCCTTTTACCGGTTCACATCCAGAGATCGTGTGGTGTTGTGCCAATTGGATTAGCACCGCCCGCACTGCCCGGCCGTAACTACCTCTCTCGGTTGCCACACGAACACGCACGATGGTGTCCTAGTCCACACGCATGCAGGTTCTGCTGAAGGTCAGTCTCGGTGGGATGTAGTGGCGTGTGTATGTTGCGTTATACTCATTCCGTTACTAAATTTACTTTCTTTAGAGATTTCGATAAAAACTACATACGGATATATATATATACTCACTCATTTTGCTTCGTATATAGTCCGCATTGAAATCTTTGAACCGCTGAAAGCATATCACGTACGTGCGATGTGGCCATGCACCCAGACACGCCCAGTGGCCGGTGGTCGCCATGAAACGGCCTAGCTCCATCGACGACCGGTTAATTTACTTCCCATCTATAGTAGATGCAACTTACGTACTGTTACCAAGTCTGAATTAATATCTGCTAGCTAGCTGGTGCTATGTCGTCACAAAGCTGCATGCATGGCTTTGCAGAATTTTAGGCAGGGCCGTGTCATTTAGGACGTGGTACTGTGTAGCTGGCCGGCCCTTTTAAACAACAAGGCAGGGGTGCAATGCGCGCATTGATTAATCAGAGATGTAGACACCCCATAATTTCAGGATCTGAGCGGTTGGCAGGAACGTCAGCACAAACACGTAGCACTACTGCTGGTGACTGTGCATGACTTGGCCTAATAAAACCAACGAGCTGGACAACACTGTTCTTCTTCGAAGTTGCACCGCTACTCGGTGGAGACTAAACGTAGGCATGCGGCCGGGCAGGGTAGGCCCAGCTTGACCTGACCTAGCGTTTGCTGCACACGTACGGGATGACTTGACTCGAGCTCCAAAATATGACAGAGCCTGTACGTCCTGGCGGATAGTACGCGTAAGTCAAGCACACGCGTGCACGCGCATGCTTGTCGACAAAGATAGCTGTTTTGCTTGACGAGGACGACTCAACTCTTCCATTAACTAACAAAGAATTGCAGCCACTACGCATACACGCAGACTCCTTTGTTTGAACGTTTTTTTACATACGGACTCCATTCACCACTAGGCTTTACAAAGAAGCTGTTCGGTCGGGATGGGATCTGAAAGAGGAAACGAATCGGAAAGACAAGTTCGCGTTGCCCGGAACCGGCGAAGCGCGGCGGCGTGCGGTTCAGCGGCTTGGGTGCTTGAGTACGTAGTAGAGTAGTATTCCCTTCGTTCCTAAATATAAGTCTTTTTAGAGATTTTAATATGAACTATATATAGAATAAAATGAATGAATCTACGTTTTAAACTATATCTACATACATTCATATATAGTTCATATTCGAAATCACTAAAAAAGACTTATATTCAGAAGCGGAGGAAGTACATCAATCATGCATGCATTGCATGGGGCCGGCGTCTGCTTTCACAAACAACCCCAGCTGGATTGTTCAGCGATCAGAGAGAGGCAATCAGAAGTAGCATGTCACGCTGGCTGGTGTACGTCTTCAAACGGCCGGTGATAATAATAATCCGTTGAAAGGAACGTTGCGTAACCGCGTGTGCTCGGCAGGCAACCGGCAGAAAATTAACGCCGGCCCCGGCCGCACGCGCCCTTTTCCTAGCATGCCGCGGCCGGTCCGGCCGGTTACCTGCACGGCCCCACACGAGACGAGACTGCCTCGGGCCTCACTTCTCTGATGCGACGCGAGCGTTGCGTGGGCAGGCCAGATGATTGCGGTGCCGGACGACTGGACGTCTGCACGCAACGGACGGCGCCGAACGCGTGAAGCTGGATTTGATTGCTGCGTAGGTTTGTGGAGCAGAATGCGGGCATGTGCAGTGCATGGACGGAGCTCCATCGATCCGGAGGTTTCGATTCGATCCACTTCGGTTCCGTGACCGTGACATGCATTGGTTGCGATCTTGTACTCGATCGGATGCAGCTGTGGGCAAGCTAGCCGTCTGGAGGGACCGTTGGACCAACCCAGCTCACCGGCACCGACGCTTGCTTTTGGCACATGCAAGGCCGGCCGCATACTCGCCATGTCCAGGCAGCGTTGTTAATCGCCCGGCCCAGATTGCCGGACGCTAGCTGAATTAACGTCATGTTGTAGTTGTTGTGTGCTGTCGGTCTATAGATTTACGCCCTCCAATAATAAGGAAAAAAGAACCCATCGTTTCGTAGTGTGGTAGGTCATAAGGGCAACTCCAACACGCCGAATCATTTTTCCACACGCGTATGTTTGTGTCAAAACGGACAAAAAACGGGGCCAACGCGCCGATGCAAACACATTTTTCCACACGCGTATGTTTGTGTCAAAACGGACAGAAAACGGGGCCCAACGCGCCGATGCAAACACATTGGCCGTCCGTTTTTCATACACCCGCGATCCATTTTCTGCCCAAATTTTGGCCGGGTTTGCGTCAGCGTGGATGCGTGCGGCGCCTACCCTTGTCCTCCAGTTGGTCTGCCTGTCAGTGGCACATTAGCCATTCTCCCCCTCTCCCATCCACGCTCGACACCTTCGGCCACGCCACCCTCACTGCCGACGTGCACTTTCGGCTGATTGGACGTTGCCTAGGGAGCCACCTGCATCCACACTCTCCCCTACCTCTACGCCTCATCCGATGCCCGCTCTTGCCGACTTTGGTGACCTCTTTTCACCGCCGTAGTAGCACCTCCACGGCCTCACCACCCCCTCTCCTCCACGACCGACGGCTTCGCTCCACGGCCATCTCCACTTCCACAAGCATGTTGTCTGTACAGGGGAGAGGTGCGGGGCTCTTCACCGGCCGATACTCCACCACGCCCGCAAGGTGTTCGGTGTTTGGCCTGCAAGGTACCATTGATTGTGGGGATGAGTTCTTTTTAATAACTCCGTGTGTTCATCGGTCGATTCATCATCAGAAGATGAGGATTTGTGGTTGTGACTATGGTCATCATTGACCACATTGTTAGCCAGCGGCCGAGGTTTAGAGGATCGATCCTGGGCCATGCTCCGATATTGAATCGCAATAGAGAGAGCGACAATTGCCTACTCTTCGCGATTACTTTCGGTGCACGTCCCCACTCTTGAATCCCGATCTTTTGCGGCGCCGCTACCGGATGGCTAGACATGTGTTCAGCCATATTCGGGAGGGGTTGATGATGTATGATGATTGTTTTGTATGCAAGGAGGACGCCCTTGAAAAGGTTGACTTCTCCTTTTATCAGAAATGTATTGCAGCTATTCGGATGCTTGCATATGGAATTCCCGACGATCTTGCTGACGAGTATGTCTGCATGCCTTGCATCATTGTACAAGTTCTGTAAGATTATGGTACAGTGTTTGGCCCGGAGTACTTGAGATTGCCAAATGTTGCGGATACAACCCGGTTGTTGGGGATCAATGCAAATGGAGGCTTCCCGGAAATGCTTGGTAGTATAAATTTTTTTCACTGAAAGTGGATGGACTGTCCATCTGCTCGGTAGGGGCACTATACATGTTAAAGGTTGCACTGTCATACTTGACGTTGTGGCTTCACAACTATGAATTTGTCACCTTTTTCGGCATGGCTGGTTCTCATAATGACATCAACGTGCTTCGGTGCTCTCTAGTGTTCGGAAGATTTGCAGAAGGCAACTGCTTGTTTGTGCTGACGTTCCTGCCAATCATTTGGTACCCTACAAGAACATGGAGTACCAAGAATATGTGGAAGATATTGACTGCTTGTGTGATAATGCACAGCACGGTCGTATAGAATGATCATGAGGACCAAATCTTCGACCAAGGGTTTCAATTTCAGGGTGAAAATGTTGTGCCTGAGCATGGATCTGCAATGTTTGCACGGTTTCCCCAATTTGTCATGAAATGCGTGATTGGGCAACTCATATTCACTACAAAATAATTTGGTTGAGCATATGCGGACTCACCTTAGCAACCAATAGATGTATAGGTCTTTTTATTTCAATGTATTCATGATAATTCAAATTTTATTTGATTTGTAAACTATAAGATTTTTTGGTTGTATACTATTCATTATTGTGATGTAAAAACTATGCGATTTAACTTTGGCCAATGTTGAGATTTGCGCGCAAAAACTATGTAAAAATAAAGCAGCATACCGACCGTGCGAACGAGATACTTCGGTAGGCCGCCGTCAAACCGCGGAGTGGCCGGACGCCGCCCCTAAGGCCGACCCAAATCGACAAAATTTGCGTCGGTTGGCGTCGGCCGGTTGGAGTTGCCCTAAAATCATCTACAATCGAACCCCTCGAATGTCCAATCAAACACCCCGTTCACTATGCGGACAGGAGGGAAGAAAAAAAATCATCCAACCGGACCCCCACTTTGTCCCCTCATGACCGATCATTTCAAAGAGACGCCTTCAAGAGGTTTGCTGCGACCCTCTGTGTTAGTCCGACGTGGCATCCACGTCTGGACGTCCTCATATCCGCCCTAGATGTAGGTTGGGTACGAAGAGTGCCGGTCAGCATGAATATTGTGCCGAGTTTGCGCGGTCTGGTTAGATGGCGTTTTTTTGTTTGAGTAGTGACCGGGTAAGCAGGCCATCCGAACTTTGGATGTTTGAGATTGAGATGGATGTGAGGCGTCCGGTTATATATAGATGCTCGATGTCTTACACAGGTTTGCCGCGACCCTCTGTGTTAGTCCGACATGGCATCCGCGTCTGGACTCTGGACGTCCTCATATCCGCCCTAGATATAGATTAGGTATGAGGAGTGTCGGTCAGTATGAATGTTGTGCCGAGTTTGCGCGGTCTGGTTAGATGGCGTTCTTTTTATTCGAGTAGTCACCGGGCAAGCAGGCCGTCCGAACTCCGAACGTTTGAGATGGATACGAGGCGTCCGGTTGCTGATGCTCGATGTCTTACAATGCCTAATACTAATTTTACGTTTTCACCCGGAGACATCTAGCCATGAGGTACAAAGAGCAGCTAGCTAGCTCCACGACGACGATGGCTCCAAGGAGTAATTCACTCAAGCCGCCCGCGCAAAAGTGCCATGTTCTGCAGCTGGCATAGGAAAGTGCATGTTGAAGAAGACGGGTTCCTTCCTCCTCCTCATCGATTGCCCTGCCCTTGAAAGGCGCTGCTGCTGGCAAGGGAGGGACCGGGAGCAGTGCGCGCGCCAAGAGACCGGCCGGGACAGACAGCGAGCGCTCGCTCGCTCTCACGCTACCCTGCCAACACAAGAAGGACCATGGTTAACGACGCCATGTGTAACGTAGTAACTGCTCCCTGCATAGATGCTGACATCCCGTCCCGTGCGCCGGCCCCTCGCGTCGGATCCTGGACACGGCAGTGCTTGACCGCAGCCACACAGATCCTCCGTGGCCTACGCCGCACCGCACTCCACACAGACACGGCGTACCTGCATGCAGCGGCCTGTGCCGCTGGCTCGCTGTGTGGCGCGCCATGCACGGGGGGCCACCCGCGGCCTCGACGTGGAGCGAGCGACAGCGACGGGACCGGGAGGGCCGGAGGAGAGCCACAGCCACACGGACGCGAAAGAAAATAAATCAGCAGCAAAGTGAAGTGAATCGCGGGCGGGCCCCGCGACACCGAAGATACGTCGTCGGGATGTGCCAGGCTGGGAGAAACGGACGCGCACTCTCTGGGGGCGTTCTACTCCATGCATCGTCAATGCTGGATCTGGACAGGCTATGCGGGCTGTAGCATCATTTTTTGTGTTGGCATATCCTGATAAGTGCTGAGTAAATAGGTGATTTTTCGACTAATTTAATCCATAAATAAATTACTAGCATGGCATTGGCAGAATTAAGAACATTGCTGATATTGAATCACGCAAACACATGCTACGCTAACGGCAGATACATCTACGTGTAACGCTAGCATAGTTATAACAGAAAACAGTAGAAGCGGGATAAACGAGTTACACCCTTCAGTAGGCCATGCAGAGGCCGCCGCGGCGGTGGCGGCAGCAGCGGTGTCCTCGGCGGCCTTCTTGTCGGCCTCAAGCTTCTCGGCGACGGCACGTTCGGCGTCGGTGGACATTGTGATGATGAGGGCGACGCAGACGTAGAGGAAGTAGCGGATCGGAAGCGAGCAGTCGCATAGTCGCTGCCCCAAAACCTAGTGGCCCCTCACCCGTACAGGAATCAGAAGGGCGTGGTTTCGGAGACCTGCTCTCCCGTCGACCGTGTACGCGGCGGACGGGGTGGAGTCACCGGCGGCAGCAGCAGCAAGGGAACGAACGGTGGGTGTGCGCGTGAGCAGATGAGATCTGTTCATGGCAGCCAGGATTAGGAGACACCGCACACTTATATAGGCACAGCCGTGTGGAGAGACGTGAGCTCGACCCACGTCCGAGTCCGTGATAGCCCACGATCAGACGTCTCAAATCGTGGCCCAGCTGTCAGAGAACTCTCCGTTAGTGACTGGCAAAAGTAAGCGCATAGGTGTGAGCTCGGGTCGGCTCAATCCTGCAACCCACGGCGCGGCGGGCAGCGGAGGAGGAGTGCGCGAGGGCCTCTTCCATTCTCAAGCTCTAATAGCATGTGAAAGAACATCCCTTATAAAGAGATTTAGCTCCTCTTCCACTTCCGGGGTGGGACTAAACTTTCCACCTTCACCTAGTACCAATAAATCCACATGGACTCTTAGAGATTTTCAGAAATTGCTAGATAAGCCTAAAGCCCACTCCAAATTTCAGCAATAAGTAATGCGTTCTGCCGAAAGTCAAAGTATCACCGTCTCCGTGAACATGGGTCATGTTTGGATCCCTAAGTTAGAGTTAGTTTTGGTTAGTTGGGGCTCAAATAACCCAAAAGTATCCAAACATGATGGGTTAGTTTGGGTTAGTTGGATCTAACCCACCCCAAAAAACTAACCCACACTAGAGGAGCTTATTTGGGTTAGTTCTCTTGGGCCCACTAAAAGAATTAGGAAAAATAGTTACTCCTCCCATTCAAACATGGTCTAAAGTAGTCAAATGATTGAGAAAAAATATTTATTGTTAATCTAACCCTATCATCCAAACAGCTCTTTGGTTAGAGTTAGTTTAGGGTTGGTTCAAGGTTAAAATCTAACTCTAACCTCTAACTAAGTTAGAGTATCCAAACAGGGCCATGGTCGATCATTCCAAGCCTATGTCAACTCCAATCATTCCGTCTGCGGTTTTATTTTTAATTATCAACAAACGGTCTATGCGGAATGTATTTCTCCAGTGTTGGTGGAGGGGATCGCTTTCGCTTAGAACAAATGCTTGAACAGATGAGATTAGGCTAGACTTCGCTTTGGTGGCAACGCATTGCAGTCTGTCTCTCTCTCTTTTCAGCGACAGCAGACACGTTCCAAATGGTATTTGTTTAGATAAGGAGAAGAAAGGAAGTCCACATACTTAATAGTACTCCGTAGAAGGTTGGGTACCCGATCGAGCTATACCTGAGCTCTCACGAGTCTACGATGCAGAATGCGTGCACGTGACACAAGTGTAAAGTAGGTCGTGACGAGCCTAGTCTATAAAACCGTTGCGGCCGGCCAAAACGCGCAATTCTACACGGGCGCTCTTTCTTCCTGCCTAACATTATGTGCCACATATGCATGCAAGCTGGAGTCCTTCACACTATAAAAGCAACCTAACAAAACACGTAGGGTACAGCACGGAAGGTACATGACCATACGAGGGAATTAAACGTGCACTGCCACCGCAACAAATGCTTTTCTTGCCATGTACCGATACCCACATGAACATTCGCACGTGATACCATGGCCCATCAAGTGTCACACGTAGCATGATTTTTGGGTGTCACCACTTTTTTTAGCACGGTGTCACCTTTTCTTGTTAGGCGTGTCCTCACATCTTGTTAGGAGTAGCAAGTACATCTTGCACGTGACTACATTTCCATGTCACGCCGTTTGTGTGATTTGGGGTGTTTTATTGAACAACTTAGCCCTTTTTTTCAAACTGACAACTTAGCCCTTAACAGAGAGGACATAATCCCGGGTTCAGGAAAGATGAGCCCAGGGCATATAATAAACTCAGGGCAAAGGTTATACTTAGGTTGTAAAGAAATGTCAATAAAAGGATACATATGCACGTATTCCTTTTTTTTTTTGAAAAAACATATGCACATATTCAAATCTTTTTATATGGTGCATTAATTTGTTTCAAAAGTTAAACTTTTCTATTTTTGACTGAAAAATGTCAAAAGCTACAATGTAGATGTTTTTTACATATTATTTTATTGTAGATATTATTGGCTTTCTATAAACTTTGTCAAATAGAGCAATTCAGTTTCTTACACATTATAAATAGGAAACAGATGACGTAATACTCTAATATTTGAAGTAGAGATTGTCGGGCCTGTTACGGGCAAGCTAACTCTCCGGCTATGAGGGAACCAGTAGCTAGATGTTTTAATCGGGCTCTTGCAACAAATATGTTGTAACTGGACATGAAGCGTTTACCAGGTCTGGGCCCTTATTGTGGAGATAATACCTTACTCCTGCTTTGATTGGCATGATGTGTTGCATATGAGGGGGTTGCCATGGAGGTTGAGATTATTCAATCGAGACTAAGATAAACAAGGTAATGAGCCTCAAAGTACCCCAGGCCTCGCCTTATAAAGGGGGACGAGGCCTAGGGCTTCATCAGTTGCTACCTACCTAGAGCCACAATGGGACTAGGAGTCCTCAACTTGCTCGTCAAAATGATGATCTAATGAGCCTAATTATAACAGTGAGTATTCAAAAGCAAGGAATTGTTACACACCCGATGCCTCCTAATTCTAATATGCACTAGCCGTATGAATGCACTCTCACACAGACTCGGATTGCCACCCAAAATCACAAGACAAGTTGTGGAAACCATGTGGAAGCTTGTGTTTTGCTTGCGAGGAGTGCATTCGTGATGCGTTTTCTGATTTATACTCCAAGTTTTGTCCTAGCTAGGTGATAAATTCTGGTAGGTAGTCATCAAAGATTGTATTCACCTTTTCCATTGCCGTCTCAAGAGTCCACGGAGGGTATGGAAGATCAGGATGAGTTTTAATTATTATTATTTTAGTGTGGATTGTTTTTTTAGAACGAAGGCTCGAGAATAAGCCCGGCTTTAAATTAACAAAGCCATCAACCGGCCAGGTATTACAGCCAACAAGAGCAGCCCAACGCCACTTACAAAGAAAAAAAAAACACGAGCGGCCCAAAGATACATGGGTGATGGAGATACATCTTATAACATAATCCCAAACTACAAGCACCTAAACTAGATAGAGATGAAGAACCGCTTGAAGAAAGGACCGCCCTTGAAGCTCGAAACACCGGCGCCCAAGGAAACATCAGCGACAATGGCATTGCCTACTGCCTTGGCCACAAACACGCCAAAACTCCTACACTGGACCAGAAAGATACCACACCTTCCTTCTCCCTCACCGAAGAGGGTCCCTACCCCCTCGTCCTGGCTTGAAGGACGCCGCACCGTTGAGCGAGGGATGAGTTCACCCTCGAACAAGGAAAGGCACGATCTTGGGGTTGTAGACACAGAACATTTGCTCGCATCCGTGTCGCAGCAACGGCCATACCTCATTGGGCATTTAAGCATTGACCGCCAGTGTCCAAACAAGAAGAGAGTAAGCTGCAGGAAACGGCACATCGGAGCTGAAGAAGCATCGAGCTTGCGGCGAACAACAGGGAAACAGATCATGCACAAGATGCGAGGGATATGGCCCTGGTGCTCATTGAGCTGCCACGTCTCTATTGCCGGGAAGGGGAACCCTTTCCTCTTCCACCCATGCTCAAGGGAGCCGAGCACCGGTGAACAGGGGACGGCCAGCAAGCACCAAACAGAGAATGGCAAGCCCGGCATCGCTGGAAACCAAGTTGTCACACGGACCCCCGCTGCAATTGCAAACCTCAGATCTAGCACCGCACACCTACACCCCTCTAACCAGACGACGCCCCCAGGGAGGTTACGACGCTGAGCGTCGCCGTCGCCGAATCTGCAAGGGATTACGGGAATTAACCTTGGAACGGAGGGGAAGGGGTGGGAAGAGGGGATCTCGACGGTGCCTTCAAGAAGGGGAGCCGCGCCCGAGGGCCTGGCCACCGCCGTGGTCGGAGCCACCAACCAGGGATTTCTCCCGGTCCCGACGAACACCACCGCAACCAGCTACCAACAGACCGGCAGAGAAGCACCGGCGCTAGCACAGATTGTGAGCGGGCTAGAGGAAAGAGGAGAAACAACCTTCAGATCTGAGGTCAGAGGGCCACAGGAGCAGCCCACCGACCACGCACCGTGTCCCCCGTCGTTCGCCGCCCGCGCGGCCGAGGACGAAGACCCAAACCCGCGGGCGCGCCTGCCGCCCAGGCGCCGCCGCCTTGCCAGATCCGGGGCCGCCGCCCCGGCTGCCTAGGCCCTCCACGCAGGGAAAGCCACCAGATCCCCGCCGCCACCTTCACCGGTGTCATGTGCGCGAGCCGGAGGGCACCTCGGGCGGCGGCGGAGGGTAGGGAAGGGGGAGGGAGGGGTGGCGGCGGCGGCGGTTAGGGCAACCCCCGAGTCGCCTCAGAGGAGACGACGCGGGGGCAGGGGGGCCTTTTTTAGTGTGGATTGTTTTGACCGGAAAGAATTCGAATCCCTGCAGCGTCATTTCAATGGAGAAGCGCTAGGATGGCGAAAGTGTAAGACTCAGTGGCCCATCTGGTTATGTTTCACTTAGGTTACATGTCAAATTCAAACTAACTTCAAATTATAACTGAAATATATTAAAAAAGAAGAAGAAGAATTTTTTGTATCTTGGCCATTCAGACTGAACATGAGTCTTTCCACAATCAAAAATTAAAACTCTGTTAGTGATCATGTACTACTTAAAAAAACTTATGCAACATCACACAAACCTTTAGCTTAGATTACTTCTTGCCTAGCTAGGCAGCATTGTCATTGCCGAGGAGATGAGATGGTCTCTGTTCGGCAGGCACTCCTTGACAGCTTCATCGATGTTATAGTCATCGGTCCACCTGCGACCTCTTGCATCACGTTTGTCCAATGCGATAGTAGGCTAGTAGTGGCCATGTCGACCATGCCAAAATTGTGGCGCCTCCGAAGAACTTCTTCTCTGTGAGTACAAGATTGTCTATAATAACATAAACTAGTGTGTGGTTATTATGCTTGCAACTATTTCTTTGGGGATCTAAAAAACTATTTCTTTGGAAAGCATGCATACAAATAAAAAAAGTGTGTAAAATGTGATATTGTATAGTAATAACATTGCTCGTGCTCTTTTTTGCTTTGCAGGTTTTCTAAAGCTTGCCAGTGAAAGTGTTCAAAGAAGTTGGAAGCTTCAGTAGAGTGGCCATTTCAGCAACAATGCAATTTGCCATGGCTTGTAGTCACCCACTATATCATGAGTTCAGATTTCAAAAAAATGCTGCTGGAAAGGCTGCTCGCTAGACATCCAGATTTTCTTGTTTTTTTTTGTTCTTTTTGTGTGTGCAAAACTCGATGAAGGTAAGACACGACGAATGGATCACTCAACTATCTCACGGGCTCGAACTAGCCCCCATTTGAGATGGTAAACGTGCTACACAGTATCACCATGCCGGCCAGAGGCAAGAACATACGCATGGTTGCACCGCCGAGGCATGGATGACTAGATGAGAAATACCTCTCCTTTTTCAGATAAGACATTTCATTCCATGGTACATTGAGATGTTGGCAGGCACCGTCCACAACTTTGTGTTTGTGAACGCGCCATCATTTGTGGAGAGAAACAAAGCTTCACACACTCCTATAGCCTGGTCAAAATACAGGGATTTGTTTGCGGCTGTGCGTGCACAGGTTAGCCCACTTGGTGCACTAGCTAATTAACTAGCTCGATCTATCCATTTGGCCATCTCGAAAAACTTGGTAAACTGGATTAACAGGCGCACTTTTCCCACGCACGTTCGTGTGCACCACGATGTATATGTGCATGATGGCGACCTGCACCTTTTACTTGTTCACATCTGCATCGAAATTATATATGTGGTGTTTCTGTCAATTGAATTGAATTAGCTCCGCGCGCACTAACCCTAATTCTCTTGATTGCCACACAAAAACAATCGTGTCCTACGGTAGTGCACATGCAGGTTTTGCTGAACTTTCAGTCTCAGTGGGATGCATATACCGCAACCTTGACTTGACTGTGCACGTTACGTGCGATGCGGCCATGCACCCAGCGACTGATGCAATGACCACCATCCAGCCTACTGCTACCTCGGTCCCTCATATTTACTTAGATACGGATGTAAACATATTTTAGTGTTAGGTACATCCGCATCTACTCAAATCTGATACAATTAATTTGGGACGAAGGTAATACTTAGCTTGATTGATGACCCTGTTTTTTTCAAGGAGAATAACACTCTCAGCCTCTACATAAACTGGTGCATAGAGTCAGATATTATATATTATTTAGCGATGTGATGTAGAGCCTAGCGTCAATGTCGAGCGAATCAACTTAAAGAAAGGGTGGGGGGTGGGGGGGGGGGAGGAAGAGTAGGTTCTGCTTCTGATAAATACCGCACCTCCATTGAGGGATGACATTGATGCCATGGCGAGCAAGAAGAATCTTGTGCTAAGGGCATGTACGATGATTCTATCCTTGTGCTAAGGGCATGTACAATAATCTATCTTACCAGTGCCACATAAGATAAATGTTGAGTGAAGGAGTGAGAAAGCAGAAGAAAAGGCTTGCCTTCTCTTAATCTCTTAACACAATATCTCTTCCACATATTTAGAGATATCTGGTAACTCGAGATTAGACTAAGATATACAAAACAAGACCAAGCATACATATCAGTGCCAGACGAGCGCATCTACAAAAACAGGTGTGTAAAATCCGGTTAGCATCCTTACTTTTTTTGTGATGTGAACGTTGAGGAGCTTTATTGCTGTAACAAGGTCCTTGTACAATTAGCACAAAGCCTGCTTACAAGAAAACTCAGAAATTCCTAAAGCCAGCATTCGGAAATCACCAAGGAACACACATGCCTGGCATAGAGGTCCGCCGAACAATTAGCGTCCCTTGGGACATGTCTAACTAAAAATAAATAAAACTCCCCTATTTCATCTAAGAAAGGTGCTACAATAGAACCATTATTGTTGCGCGAAGACCAGAGGTTGACGGCCCCTAAACAGTACACTTTCATCAGCACGTGTGAGAAACCCCAAAGTTGCGGAAAAATAAGGCCCTCCCGGAGAGCCATCGCTTCGGTGATCAGCGGATCCTTGATCCCAATGAAGGGTTTTACTCCAAGCTCCCATGAAGGCCAGGTGAGACCAAGCCACACCACTACCAGCTCCATGTGAGCCTCATTGTTGATGGCCCCATCAGTATTGATTTTTACTCAACCGGTGTCAGGAAGCCTCCAACATTAATCATCAGGGATGTTACGTTTATGTGTCGGCATATCGAGCAACAGAAGATCATCCCTAACCATCTTCACCATATGAATAGGATCAAAAGGAACCTAATCATGTTTCCGTCAGTTACGGGCTAACCATATGGCATTCATGACTGTAATCAACTTGCCTCTATGATGATCAGAGATCATAATTTCTAGAAAAATGTCTAGGATGATGGATGGAGCCGTGGTAGTTTGAGGTCCAGGATGCCCCTCGCCAATACCCAATACTCCTTGTCATGAACACGGAACATGAGGGCATGTTGTAAGTCCTCCGTCATTGCTTTACACAGGTCACAATGTGCGGTTGTTCCGATATGGCAATGTTGAAGAGTGGCATAATAAGGGAGGATACCCCGAAGAATCTGCCACCAGAACACCCGGACTCTTGGGACAACTTTCAGTTTCCCTAAAACTTCCATAAGTGATTATGCGACGATGATGGTTGCTACCTCTTGAGCACTGCGTTTGATTTCCTTGAAGAGGAAAGGATGAGGCAGAAAAGTAGCGTAAGTATTTCCCTCAGTTTTTGAGAACCAAGGTATCAATCCAGTAGGAGGCTACGCGCGAGTCCCTCGTACCTACACAAAGCAAATAACTCCTCGCAACCAACGCGAATAGGGGTTGTCAATCCCTTCACGGTCAGTTACGAGAGTGAGATCTGATAGAGATGATAGATAATATTTTTGGTATAAAGATGCAAAGTAAAAATAAGAGCAAAGTAAAAAAGCAAAGGCAATAATAAAGTGATGGAGGATTAATATGATGGAGATAGACCCGGGGGCAATAGATTTCACTAGTGGCTTCTCTCAAGAGCATAAGTATTTTACGGTGGGTGAACGAATTACTGTTGAGCAATTGACATAATTGAGCATAGTTATGAGAGTATCTAGGTATGATCATATATATAGGCATCACGTCCGAGACAAGTAGACCGACTCCTGCCTGCATCTACCACTATTACTCCACTCATCGACCACTATCCAGCATGCATCTAGAGTATTAAGTTAATGAAAACAGAGTAACGCCTTAAGCAAGATGACATGATGTAGAGAGATAAATTCATGCAATATGATAAAAACCCCATCTTGTTATCCTTGATGGCAACAATACAATATGTGCCTTGATGCCCCTACTGTCACTGGGAAAGGACGCCGCAAGATTGAACCCAAAGATAAGAACTTCTCCCATTGCAAGAAAAACCAATCTAGTAGGCCAAACCAAACTGATAATTCAAAGAGACTTGCAAAGATAACCAATCATACATAAAAGAATTCAGAGAAGATTCAAATATTGTTCATAGATAATCTTGATCATAAACCCATAATTCATCGGTCTCAACAAACACACCGCAAAAAGAAGATTACGTCGAATAGATCTCCACGAGAGAGGGGAGAACATTGTATTGAGATCCAAAAAGAGAGAAGAAGCCATCTAGCTACTAACTATGGACCCGAAGGTCTGAGGTAAACTACTCACACTTCATCGCAGGGGCTATGGTGATGATATAGAAGCCCTCCGTGGTGGATTCCCCTTCCGGCGGAGCTCCGGAACAGGCCTCAAGATGGGATCTCGTGGGTACAGAAGGTTGCGGCTATGGAATTAGGTTTTTGGCTCCGTATCTGATCGTTTGGGGGTACGTAGGTATATATAGAAGGAAGAAGTATGTCGGTGGAGCTTCGTGGGGCCCACGAGGGTGGGGCGCGCCCTAGGGGGTAGGCGTGCCCCCCTACCTCGTGCCCACCTCGTGGCTTTCTTGACGTAGGGTCCAAGTCTCCTGGGTCATATTCGGTGAGAAAATCACGTTCCCGAAGGTTTCATTCCGTTTGGACTCCGTTTGATATTCCGTTTCTTCGAAACACTGAAATAGGAAAAAAAAACAGCAATTCTGGGCTGGGCCTCCGGTTAATAAGTTAGTCCCAAAAATAATATAAAAGTGGAAAATAAAGCCCAATACGGTCCAAAACAGTAGATAATATAGCATGGCGCAATCAAAAATTATAGATACGTTGGAGACGTATCAGGCATCCCCAAGCTTAATTTCTGCTCGTCCTCGAGTAGGTAAATGATAAAAACAGAATTTTTGATGCGGAATGCTACTTGGCATAATTTCAATATAAGTAATTCTTCTTAATTCTGGTATGAATATTCAGATCCGAAAGATTCAAGACAGATGTTCATATTGACATAAAAATAATAATACTTCAAGCATACTAACTAAGAAATTATGTCTTCTCAAAATAACATGGCCAAAGAAAGTTCATCCCTACAAAATCATATAGTTTAGTAATGCTCCATTTTCATCACACAAGAATGCTCTCATCATGCACAACCCCGATGACAAGCCAAGCAATTGTTTCATACTTTAGTAATCTCAAACTTATAAACTTTCACGCAATATATGAGCGCGAACCATGGACATAGCACTATGGGTGGAATAGAATATAATGATGGGGGTTATGTGGAGAAGACAAAAAAGGAGAAGATCTCACATCAACGAGGCTAATCAATAGGCTATGGAGATGCCCATTGATTGATGTTAATGCAAGGAGTAGGGATTGCCATGCAACGGATGCACTAGAGCTATAAATGTATGAAAGCTCAACAAAAGAAACTAAGTGGGTGTGCATCCAGCTTGCTTGCTCACGAAGACCTAGGGCACTTGAGGAGGCCCGTTGTTGGAATATACAAGCCAAGTTCTATAATGAAAAATTCCCATTAGTATATGAAAGTGACAAAACGAGAGACTCTCTATCATGAAGATTATGGTGCTACTTTGAAGCACAAGTGTGGCAAAGGATAGTAGCATTGTCCCTTCTCTCTTTTTCTCTCATATTTTTTATGGCCTTTCTCTTTTTTTATGGCCTTTCTCTTTTTTTTCCTCACTTGGGACAATGCTCTAGAAAATGATGATCATCACACTTCTATTTATTTACAACTCAATGATTACAACTCGATACTAGAACAAAGTATGACTCTATATGAATGCCTCCAGCGGTGTACCGGGATATGCAATGAATCAAGAGTGACATGTATGAAATAATTATGAACGGTGGCTTTGCCACAAATACTATGCCAACTACATGATCATGCTAAGCAATATGACAATGATGAATGTGTCATGATGAACGGAATGGTGGAAAGTTGCATGGCAATATATCTCGAAATGGCTATGGAAATGCCATAATAGGTAGGTATGGTGGCTGTTTTGAGGAAGATATAAGGAGGTTTATGTGTGAAAGAGCGTATCATATCACGGGGTTTGGATGCACCCGCGAAGTTTGCACCAACTCTCAATGTGAGAAAGGGCAATGCACGGTACCGAAGAGGCTAGTAATGATGGAAGGGTGAGAGTGTGTATAATCCATGGACTCAACATTAGTCATAAAGAACTCACATACTTATTGCAAAAATCTACAAGCCATCAAAAACCAAAGCACTACGCGCATGCTCCTAGGGGGATAGATTGGTAGGAAAAGACCATCACTCGTCCCCGACCGCCACTCATAAGGAGGACAATCAAAGAACACCTCATGTTTCAAATTTGTTACATAACGTTTACCATACGTGCATGCTACGGGACTTGCAAACTTCAACACAAGCATTTCTCAAATTCACAACTACTCAACTAGCACGACTTTGATATTATCACCTCCATATCTCAAAACAATCATCAAGCATCAAACTTTTCTTAGTATCCAACACACTCATAAGAAAGTTTTTACTATGTTTGTATACCTAGCATATTGAGGTTATTAAGCAAATTACCATGCTATTTAAGACTCTCAAAATAATCTAAGTGAAGCATGAGAGATCAATATTTTCTATAAAACAAATCCACCACCGTGCTCTAAAAGATATAAGTGAAGCACTAGGGCAAAACTATATAGCTCAAAAGATATAAGTGAAGCACAAAGAGTATTCTAACAAATTCCAATTCATGTATGGCTCTCTAAAAAGGCGTGTACAGCAAGGATGATTGTGGTAAACTAAAAAGTAAAGACTCAAATCATATAAGACACTCCAAGAAAAACACATATCATGTGGTGAATAAAAATATAGCTCCAAGTAAAGTTACCGATGGAAGTAGACGAAAGAGGGGATGCCTTCCGGGGCATCCCCAAGCTTTGAATTTTTGATGTCCTTAGATTATCTTGGGGGTGCCATGGGCATACCCAAGCTTAGGCTCTTGCCACTCCTTGTTCCATAATCCATCAAAAGATTTCACCCAAAACTTGAAAACTTCACAACACAAAACTCAACAGAAATCTCGTGAGCTCCGTTAACGAAAGAAAACAAAAGACCACTTCAAGGTACTGTAATGAACTAATTCTTTATTTATATTGGTGTTAAACCTACTGTATTTCAACTTCTCTATGGTTTATAAACTATTTTACTAGCCATAGATTCATCAAAATAAGCAAACAACACACGCAAAACAGAATCTGTCAAAAGCAGAACAGTCTGTAGTAATCTGTAACTAACGCAAACTTATGGAAATCCAAAAATTCAGGCAAAATAGTAAGACCTAGGAAATTTGTTTATTGATCAGCAGCAATTGGAATCACTATTTTATCACGTTCTGGTGATTTTTAACAATTGTTTTCATGAACAGAAAGTTTCTGGAAATTACAGCAAGATCAAATAACTATTATCCAAGAAGATCCC
>LR880968.1:920692653-920704868 GCA_904067115.1 Aegilops sharonensis
ATGGACCCGAAGGTCTGAGGTAAACTACTCACACTTCATCGGAGGGGCTATGGTGATGATGTAGAAGCCCTCCATGGTGGATTCCCCTTCCGGCGGAGCTCCGAAACAGGCCCCAAGATGGGATCTCGTGGGTACAGAAGGTTGCTGCTATGGAATTAGGTTTTTGGCTCCGTATCTGATCGTTTGGGGGTACGTAGGTATATATAGGAGGAAGAAGTACGTCGGTGGAGCTTCATGGGGCCCACGAGGGTGGGGGCGCCCCCCTCTACCTCGTGCCCACCTCGTGGCTTTCTTGACGTAGGGTCCAAGTCTCCTGGGTCATATTCGTTGAGAAAATTACGTTCCTGAAGGTTTCATTCCGTTTGGACTCCGTTTGATATTCCGTTTCTTCGAAACACTGAAATAGGCAAAAAACAACAATTCTGGGCTGGGCCTCGGAGGAATAGGTTAGTCCCAAAAATAATATAAAAATAGGAAATAAATTCCAATATGGTCCAAAACAGTAGATAATATAGCATGGAGCAATCAAAAATTATAGATACGTTGGAGACGTATCAATGGTCCCGCTATGGACCCTTCCTCTGGAGTTGATTGCTCTTTGTGAGTCATGACAGCATGATAAACCGTTTTAACAGAGTAAACACCTGATCTTTCAAGAGCCCAAGCATAGAAATCATCTCCTCCCACTGCCCTCAAAGGAATATTTAGTATGTCATCTTCATTAGGTGTTGACGATAATGTACCACTTCCACGTCCCATGTCTCGAGTTGGGGATTAATGAGTTCTGCAACTTTATCAAGGGGGTCATTCCCTAGTCGGCCCATGGGTTTAAGTGTAGCTGTATTAGGATCCAGCGGTCAGACCAAATAGGGATCGCCTCCCGGCCGCCAACACGCTTGTTTAGCCACATCTCCAAGGTTGCGCGTCCAGTAATGATGGTCTTCCAAGGAGAGGATGTCGATCTTGGAGCTTGGGCTTCTGTAACATTTAGGAAAGTGCTTCACCTTCAAAACTCTGGAACATAGGGAGTCCGGGTGTGTAATCAGTCTCCCCCCATGCTTGCCTAGCATTGCTAAATCATACTATTCAAAATCCCGAAACCCCGTGCCTCCCTTCACTTTAGGTGCTGCCAACTTCTCCCATGACAACCAATGAAGATTCGTTTGTCGATGGTGCTGCTAGCTTGACTACATCTAATAAGGTAGTCTAATGTATTTCTACACTAACATCTCTAGATCACATAAGCATTTTGGAGATTTCTACGATGACTGTAACAATTGGGATGAAGAATAATGTAACAATTTCATTCCCAATGCCTCCTAATGCTAATGTGCACAGGCCAATTTTAAAAATAGGATAAGTCGTGGGAACAACGTGAGTTTTTTCTATGAAGTACATGCATAGAGTCCTTTTCTAAAAAATATTACATGCATAGAGTTGGAAGGTTTATATAGGGAGTTTGTCCTTGGAGACACATTCTGATAGCTAGGTAATCTTGAATGATTGATCTTTATTATTTTTTGCATCTCAAGAGTTCATAAAGTGTATGACATGTCAATGTGAGTTTAATGATGATGCCACTCTATTGGACCAGAAAAGATATGTTGCACATGAAAAGTGTAAGTGATGATCGACTACTGTAGGTTGAATCCTTGACACACTTTTTCAACGTACAAATTTATGATTTATTGATATGTTGGACAAACACCTGAGATAACAAAATTTGATTTAGACTAGGCGACACGAGTACGGGTGAATGCAAATACAATGCACTACAGACAGACATGCTTACCATCATGCAAAACCTTTTTTTATGGTACCCTGGTACACCCTGAAGATAGATGGGAGTAGCAAGTAAATCTGGGCATTCATTTGATAGGGCAATTTAGTCTTTTCCCATCTCTGATTTGGGAATAATAATATTGCCTTAATCTACTTCCGTAGTCCGCGGTAATAGAAAACTGCAGCTTCCTGTTTGGGTGCATGGCCGATGACGGTCTCCTCAACGTTGCTAACGTCGTCCATCTCAGAGACCAGCCATCGCAACATTCATCATCCTCTTCTTCCCCTCCACCGAATGGAGGCTATAAAACGGTGTCGTGTTTAAACCATGCCGCATCTCTATCGTTGCCGTCACTAGATTTCTCCACTGCCGGTCCGTGCTTGCACACCCCTCTGTCTCCGGTGGCGCAATGCTGCCTTGATTAGACTTAATTGTTAGAATCCAAACAAATGCATTGCCGGTGTAGTATTTAGAATTCACATGTCACATCGTCGTTACTCAATCTTATGGAAGTGATGGATTATAAATCTGTAAGAAGAACAATTTAACTCATGCATATGCATCAAACCACCACTTACAAAATACACAAGGAGGTTGCTAAGCGTGATGGGGCAATTGTCCTTTTTTAGTTGAGCAATTGCATTTCCGGTCGATTATAAACAAATGACAAGCAAACGAGGTGCATGATTGCCAAATGGTCAATCCCAGAAGTACATGGAGTTCACTTGAGATTGTTCGCCCGGGTCGGCCGCCCATCGTTTCCTCTATTGCCATTCACCTTTCTGCCAGGGCCCCGCTCCGTCGAACCAACCCTTCGCTGCATGTTCATCACGTGATCAAGGAACCTCTTGTAATTCAGGATTATGTTTTACCCTTTCTAAAACATAATACCCTTTGTGATGAAATAATAGATAACAGATACAATTAACACATAAAATGCCCTTTGTGATTACAATTTTACTATTGAGATCAGGGGACTCCCTTCTTTTCAGCGGTGCAGGCCCGTCGATGAGGAGGAGCGAGGTGAGCGATCGCACAGGGCCCCCAAAAATCATGGGCCCCCCATCAAGAGAAAAACCCTTCGTACGTTGCCTCCCTTCGGTTGAAAGATCGCTAAAAAAACAGGAAAGGAAAGGAAACTTACGTATGTGTGTATGTGACTACGTGGTATCTTTGATTAATCTGCTAGGCTTCCACGTCTGCTAGTGCTAGATGCCCAAATAACATATTTACAAAAAAGAATGTTGGAGGCCCAATAGGTCGACCGGAAGATTGGATATGAATCGCTTGATTCCAGCGATTGCAGACAAACAGACAGCGAACTACCATCTAGGTCTCGCGAGCGGCGATCGGGCATTGACGAAGGCCCTGGCAGTCGTGCCGGCGCCGAGGTAGTTACCTCCGATCCAATCCCATTGCTGGTCGTCTTGCTGTGTGAAGCCGCAACAGGTGTGGACCACGGTTCCGTTCGTTGTTTCAATCAGGATGAGCCATCGAGGAACACATCCAGGCCAAACTACAGAGCGTGTTTTAATCTCCAAGTGCAAGGTTCTATTTTCAATTCATTTTCTTTCTATTTGAATGATCTATTCATATGACGACCGTTACTATTAGAAACTAAATAGATTTTGTTTGATCAATGATCACTTTTATAATTTGTTATGTTCTGTGTTCCTGAATCTTCATCATGTCTGCTAGAATTAGGATGCATGAATCTGGTGCTGCAAAGCGTAAGAAGAAACAAAAACTCGAAGTTGAGGCTCAATCTCTAACGGGTTCCCTTGAATCTTGATAGATATTTGGTGAAAGGGCCCCAACATAATTCTGAAAATCAAACTACAGATTTTAATGTTGATGATGGTATTGATGATAATGCAGCAGAGTTTGAGGCTCCTGATGCAGAAATTGATGATGGTAATATTGCCAATGAAGGGGGTGATGGTAATACTAGACGGATGCTCCTTTTTAGTAGGACATGAGGTCCGTTCATTGCTTTGCAATCCCTTTACCTTCTAGCATTAGTGTTGAAATATGCCTAAATAAGGTAGAAATAAAGCAGACTTGAAATTATGTAATAAAGTGAGAGTATTCTTTACACACATTAATAATTCCTTTATGTGATTTGTCAAAATTTTGGGCCACATTTTGTCCCCGAATTTCTGGAGACGGCCCTGCAACGGTGGTACCCCGTGACAGTTTGTTAGAATACAAACCAATACTGCTCGTTGGAATTGAAGGAATAAACGGCCCATGTGATTTCAGCGCACCGTAAAACAACTCTAGGCATGATCCTATCCGCGAGTATATGCTCTTTGCATCCATTCCACGACATAGTATGAAAGAGAAATTGAGATGTTGGCAGCCACAACCGTCAGTCCGTCTTTACGGTCGTGAACGCACCGTCATTCGTCATTCGTAGACACACAGAAAAAAGAACACACTGCCGTGCGTCTTTATGCTCGTGAACGCCCCGTCCTTCATAGTCCGGTGAAAATACGGGCCAGCGTTGGAGATGCCCTAAGCCCACGACCGTCCATCTTTATGCTGGTGAAAGCGTCGTCATCCGTGGGGAGAGAGAAAAAAACTTAGAAAGCTTCACACGCTCATCCGTGGTCAAAATGCAGGAACTAGTTTGCGGCTCTTCTCACTGCCGTGCGTAGGCAAGCCAATTTGGTGCATTAGCTAGCTAGCTCTACCCATCTTAGACGAACGATTACCACACGCACGCAACTTTGTTCTTCACGCTTTACCTTTCATCCTCAATTGGGATAAGCGTACAGTTGACGTAAACGGGATTAACACACGCACGTACGGTTAGTCACCGCACTTTTTCCACGGTTTGCACGAGTCGAGTGCGGCACGATGCGCGAAGGCGACCCTGCACCGCACCTTTTGCCCGTTCACAACCGGAGATTATGTATATGTGGTGCTCTGCCAATTTAGCACCGCACCGCGTGCACTGGCCGCGACGCTCTCGATCGGTTGGCACACGAACACGATCGTGTGTCCTAGTCCACACGCCTGCAGGTTTTGCTGCTTAAGTTCAGTCTCAGTCTCGGTGGGAACGAGTGGCGTGTGTGTGGTGCGTTCTATATATTGTGGTGGTGGTGGTGCTGCTGCTGAGGCCGTGACTGACCCTCCCACGGTCCCACTGGTGTCATGTGGTGGCCTGCTGAAATGAAAGCGCCTCACGTAACATAACGACGTGGCCATGCACCCAGACCGGCCCAGCCCGAGTGGTCAACATCTAGGTCGCCACTGCCAGACAGCCGCAGCGTTTTTACCTACGGACTGAAGCTTGCGCAGAATTTTTTAGCCAGGGCTGGGTCTGCTGGGTGCTCAAGTGGGACACTGGCCGGCCGGCCGGGTCATTTGGGACGCAGCGCAGTGTAGCTGGCCGGCCCTCAAACAAAAGGCAACGGTTCAACTTGGCACTCCATAAGAGCAACTCCAACGGGCTGACCTAAACAGACGGCGATTTCGTTTGCTTTTTGTTCGTTTTGGTCGGCCAGGCAGACACGGACGTCCGCTTCCGTGTTTGGGTCGGCGTATGCGCCCACCGTACGCCCGACCCATTTTGACGGCGCCGACAAAAAAAAAATGCATATTTCAACTGAAAATAACTTAATTAAACATTAAAACCGGCCAAGAAGGCCGGCGAGAGTCCACGCTTCCACATTAGCATTAAAAGGAAATTAGAAACAACCTAACTACGAGGCGGCGCGTTGCCCAGCGCACCCTAGCGTCGTCGTCGTCCTTAGGGTGAGGTCGATGAGTGTCGGCGGAGGGCCGGCCCAGGGGAACGCCGTGGCCCATGCGGCGGCGACGTAGTCCGAGGGCAGCTGTTCCGGCAGGGGTGGTGCCAGCGCGGGGGGCCGTGCCGCCGCCTGTGCAGCCGCGGCCTGGCGCGCCTCCTCCTCAGCCTCGCGCGCCTCCTCCTCGAGGTCGCACTCGAGCATCTCCTCGTACTCGCCGTCGCGGCGCTCCTCGGCCAGCCGTCGCTGGCGCCACATCTCAAGGTACGCCGTCTCCTGCGCCGGGGTCGCCCCCATCCAAACCGGTGGCGCGGACACCCACTCGCGCACCACTCCCGTCCAGGAGAAGCGTGCGATGGGCTCGGGCTCCGGCTCGGGCTCCGGCTGCGGCTCCGGGTCAGCCTTGACAAGGCGTCGGGGAGGGGACGGCGGGGCCACCGGCGGCACCACGCAATCGCCGGCCGCGGAGAGGGCAAGGGCATGCGCCATGGTCGCCTCGTACCGAGCTACCTCTTCTTCCGCCGCCTCCGACCTGCGCCGCTCGTCCTCCTCGCTCTTCCGGTAGACGGCCGCAAGGGCCGCCTGGTAGGCGTCCTCTGCTGCCTGGTCTTCCTCCTTGACGACGAGCGGCGGCGGCGGCATGCTGCGGTCGACCTCCCACACGCCGCACCGCCTCGCCTCCTCGTGCTCGAAGGCGAACCAGCGCGCCCAGTTGGGCGAGTCGAAGGCGTACGCCTCGTCGCGGCGCTGCTCCGGCGTCAGGAGCACCCGCCGGCGACACACCTCCTCTGCATGCGCCCTAGCCGACCGTGGCGCCGCCGGCATTGGGATCCTTTCCGGATCCAGATGCCAGTCGTGCGGTAGCGTCACGTCGGGGTACGGGAGCGGCACGCGTTGGCGCCAGTGCCACTCCGCCAGGTGCACGGGCACGTTCACCTGCTGCCGCGGCTGGCGAGCCGGTGCAAGCCGAGGCGCGGTGAACTCCGCGGGGAAGGGGACGACGAGGGCCTTGCCCTTCAACTTGCTGCTGCTGCCGAAGAAGAGCCCCATTTGGGTGGCTGGGGTGGCTAGGGTTTGCTTGCCGGCAACGGGGGAGCGAGCGTGGCCAAGATGGGGACGGGAAGTGGATGAGGACGGTCCCTCCACACGGTCGGCTTAAAAAAGGACGACCGTCGTCGCTGACGCGTGGGCCCGGGGTTATAAATTAAGCTGACCGGCGAGGGGGCGGGTAATTGGCCGACCGCCAGGTGGTGCTGCGACGGACGTCAAGAAGGCGTGCGTGGCGTCCATTCCGCGTCCGCGCCGATGCATTTGGGGCGCAAATTTGGGCCGCAAATGCGTCGGTGCGGACGTGAAGTGGAGGCGTTTTGGGTTTGGGTCGGCGCATTGGGCCTCTATTTTTGTCCACGCTGACCTAAACGGACGGCGACGGATGAAATTGGTCGCCCCCGTTGAAGTTGCTCTAAATGCAGGAGTTAGCAGTCACGTACTACTGCATGCCATTTAATCCCTGGTGTCTGTGACCAACTTGGCCTAATAAAATCAGGGAGCACGACAGCACTGTTTTTCTTCGAAGTTGTAGTACTGCTGCTCGGTGGAGAGTAAACGAGGCACGCACATGGCCGGGTGGGTGGGTCCAGCTTGACCTTGACCCTCAGTTCACCCAACGCGGAATGACTTGACTCCAGTATTGTTACTGTACGTCAGCTCATCGCGCTCTGTCCAGGCTCCAAGAACAGACCCTGTACGTGTACCTGTTTAAAAATCGACACGGACTTGTACTCCATCCGGTCCTTTTTATTCTGCATATTAGGTTTGTCTGAAGTCAATCTCATTCAACTTTGACCAAGTTTATATAAAAAATTATTGACATTTACATAACAACACCAATATCATTAGATTCATCTCGAAATATATTTTCATATTATATTTATTAGATAATATAGATGCTAATAATTTTTAATATAAATTTGGTCAAACTTAGCTAAGTTTAACTTTCGGCAAATCCAATGTGCAGAGTAAAAAGGATCGGAGGGAGTATAAGCTTAGCTGTTGTGCTTCACGAGGACGACTCAGCTCTTTAATCAACACAAATTTTCGCAGTCACTTCGTGGGCATGCGCGAGCTACGTCTGTGCAGTACGTCTTGTGCAGTCACCGGCAGGGGCATGCACGGTGGCTGGTTCTGCCGTTCTGGACTATGACCAGCCGCTACTGATAATACATGCTAGTAATTCGGTGGAAGAAACGTTGCTGTCCAAAAAAATCGGTGCAAGAAACGTCGCCTACCGCGTCGGCTCGTGCAGGGAACCGAGAGAAATTTAATCTGACGCCGGCCCGGCCGGTGGCCGCCCGGCCGAGCGCGACCGCACGAGCCATTTCCAAGCATGCCGCGGCCGGCCCGGCTGGCTGTAGCCTGCACCGTCCCACCAAGAGACAGACCCAACCACCGACTCGGTCCTCACTTCGCCTGACGCGAGTGAGCTTCTTGGACCTAGCCCGGCTGGACAACCCCACGTCGAATGACCGCACCGTCGCCGGACAACGACGCGCGCACAATGCTACGTGCTCCGCCGCGCTCCCGGCCCGGCCGCAGCCTGCGGTCACCACGCACGCAACGCAGCGGACGGCGCCGAACGCGTGAGGCGGGATTTGCTAGCTCGGGGCGCAGATTGGTTGCGGAGATGTGCCGATGTACGTGCATGAGGCTATCTAGGTTGGGGATTTCGATTCGATCCGGATCGTTCGTTCATGCATTGGTTGCGATTTTGTTCTCGGTCGATCGGAATCGGATGCAGCTGTGGGCAAGCTAGCTGCTTGCAGGGACCGTCCGACAAATCAGTCCAGCTCACCGACCGGCAACGGAGCCAACTAGCTAGCTTTTGGCATATGCCCGGCCGCCCGCGTACTCGCCATGTCTAGGCAGACGTGTTAACCATCCGCACCGGAGTGCCGGCCGCTGCATATATTAACGTCATCTTGTAGTTGTTGTGCACTAGGTTGTGAATTGTGATCGCGTGCGTTTATACAGATTGTGGCTCAGTCTCAATCGACTGGGACTTGTCTGAGTGATGTGATATAACATGTAAAAATCAAGAAAATAAACTAAAAAGCAAAATTTGCATGAATTTCAATGTAAGATCTCACAAAATATAGCATCGACACTGACTTGGTTAAGTCTCGACCGACTGAGATTTAGCAACATGGTTAACATTACTATATACATACTTCAGCACTAACCGCAAGCCTCAAGTACGACAAACTAATCAGTTTTGCTTATTATGCCTGAAAATGTAACTCGGATCAATCGACTTTGCCCAACACCCGAGGCCGAGATGTGGGCGCCGCGGTGGGCGGCAACGAGGCATTGGGATGCTGGCAAGACTGAGCCAAGAGCGACCTATAGACGGACACAATGCGGCAATGTCATCGCCGACGAAGGAGAGTCAGAGGTTGATGGTTTTGGGAGCACAAGAGGGGGGAGAGGGGAGCGTCATCGCCGGCAAGTCTGAGCCAAGAGCGACCTAGAGATGGACACAACGGGGTTGCATCATCGCTGACGAAGGAGAGTTGGAGGTTGATGATTTGGGGAGCACAAGGGGGGGGGGGGGGGGGGGGGCCGCGCCCACAGCGAAGACAGAAAAGAGGGGAGAAGGGGAAGAACAAGGGGGGGTGGAACAGGGGGGGGGGAGGGGGGGGGGGGGGGGGGGGGCCGCGCCCACAGCGAAGACAGAAAAGAGGGGAGAAGGGGAAGAACAAGGGGGGGTGGAACAGGGGGGGGGGAGGGGGGGGGGGGGGGGGGGGGCCGCGCCCACAGCGAAGACAGAAAAGAGGGGAGAAGGGGAAGAACAAGGGGGGGTGGAACAGGGGGGGGGGAGGGGGGGGGGGGGGGGGGGGGCGCGGGGAGGTTGCCGCCGATTAGATTATTCAAGGTTTAGAGGGAGGTCAGGCGTGTCAGCACGGCGGGTGTTGGGTGTCAAATGCCTACATAGCAGTTGTCCGGACGGCAGCAAAGCTTTCCGGTTTTGCTTGCGGTTTGTGGGGAGTTTAGACGTCCGGGCCATGTTGCGAACTTTTGGTGCATGGCGTTGGATGGCATAACGAGTAAGACAGCATTGTCCAGACCTTGAAGTTGCTCTATACTTGCCCCAGCTGGCAGAGGAAAGTGCATGTTAAAGAGGCGGGTTCCTTCCTCCCCATCGATTGCTCTGCACCCCATAGGTCCTACTACTAGGCAAGGAAGGGACCGGCGGGGCAGTGCGCGCAGATACCGGCCGGCCAGGAGAGACAGACAGCGAGGGCTCACTCTACTCGCTCTCACGTTACACTACCAACACAACACGGACCCATGTGTAACGCAGTAGCTGGTGTGGTGCGCCATGCACGGCGGCCCACCCTGCCAGTCGGCGGCGGGGCCCCGGAGCCGCGCGAGCGACAGCGACAGCGACGGGGCGGAGCATGCAGAGCCGCACACGAGCGCGCGCACGTACACCAAGGAAAAATAAACCAGGAAGCCAAGTGAATCGCGGGCGGGGCCGGCGACACCCCAGCGGCCAGCGGGCAGAGCAGATGCCAACGCAAGCGAGCTACGCAGGCAGGCAGGCAGGCAGGTTGGCAGTACGACGCGCCTTTCCATCATCCTTTCCTTTCCTTTTCTTCTTTACTCCAACGGCTCCGCTCTGCTCTGCTTCCTTCCCCGGATCACGGAGAGGGAGAGCGGCGCAGGTGAGGTGGGGCCCAGGTCCGTAACGGTTTCCAGCTTCGGCTCCCCAGCGCGGCGCGTCGCGTCGCGTCGCCGTTACGGTACGCAAAGCTAGCTGTAGGCTGTAGCTACTGCGGACGGCGCGGTGCGTCTCCGGTCCAACGCCGTACATGTACGTGCTCTCGCCGGCATCCTCTCTCCATGCATCGTCAATGGATTCGCTCGACTACCTAGGGGTGCAACGCTCTTTGCGTTGGGATAAGCTCATTTCATTCATCTGCTAAGCAGTTCATTCTCTCCAAAGTCAAAGTATCACTCGCCCTCCTCCGTGAACATGGCCGATCATTCCAAGCCCATGTCAACGCCAATCATTCCATCATCGGTTTTATACACATATAAGTAATTCTTAACGAACGCCGCCTATCCTTTTCTAATCTACTTATCGGGTATGTATTGGTGTTGGTGGAGGGGATTGCTTACAACAAATGCTTGCACAGACGAGATTAAGCTGGATCGACTTCGCTTTTAATTTGGGGCAATGCATTGCAGGCTGCCCCTCTCCTTTCGGTGACAGCAGACACAGCATGGCCAGCTGACTTTGGAATGAAAATTGCATTTCAAATTGATTTGTTTATATTTAAGAAAAGATAGTTTGTCTGCATAGGCAGACCGACAATAATGTATTTGCAAAACAAATGTCAATACTTACAAAACCACGGCAAGTAATTTGGAACCGAGAAAGTATTTAATCAAATACTTTGTTCATGATGTTTCGGGAAAAAAAAGTGTATTGTGTGGAGCATAACCGATGGAAGACGTTAACAGAAAGTTGGGCAACCAGTTGAGCTATAGCTAGCTCTCACGAGTCTACGGTGGAGACTGCGTGCACGTGACCCAAGTGCAGAGCACGTCGTGCCGAGTCCACAAAATCGTTGCGGCCCGAAATGAGCAATTCTACACGGGCGCACTCTCTTCGTGCCAAACATTTGGTGCCATATATATTCGTGCTACTAGTACCTTTCCAAGGGTAACCAAGGCAACCTAACAAAGCACGCAGGGTACAGCACGAAAGGTATACGGGCTTATGGGGGAATTAAACGTGCACTACCACCGCAAGAAATGCTTTTCTTGCCATGTACACATGCCCACATGACCATTTGCGCGTGAATGATGCCGTCGTTGATCCAGTCATGCGCATGGCATGATTTTCGGGTGCTGCCTTTTTCATCACATCTTGTTAGGAAGCACCAAAGTACATCTTGCACGTGACTCCATTTCCAACTCACGCCCTTTGTGTGTTTATTTAAAACAGTACAAACGTAAGGGCTCATAAATACACGCATACACTCACCCATATGAACGTACATACGCGCATTCTACTCGTATGAGCACCTTCGAGAGACTGAGCCGGCATATCATATTGGGATTTACAAAGTCATCGTAGGCGCCTCGTCATCGACGAACGTCTCCTCCCACTGAAAGTGCATCGCCGAAAATTCTGAAAATAAATCCAGGATTAATGCAAGCACCGGGACTTGAACCCTGATGGGCTTAGGATACCAGTGTCTCTCTAATCATCCAACCACAGGTTGGTTCGCCCCTTTGTGTGATTTTTGGGTGTATTCTTTGGACACAAGTACTACCCACTGCAAAAAGAAAAAGAACACTACTTTTTTTGCGGGTTAAAAAAACACTACAACCATTCAAAAGCAAAATATGAGCTAGATGTCACATGCGAATCCACTCGTATAATTTTTCGACATGTTCCACCAACCACTACGAAGGAGAGAGAGCAGGAAATTTCAGTTTTATCATGGAGTAATTGGCTGGTGAGCGAGCCAATGCCGCGTTGAACTGAATGCTAGGGTACTTCAACAAATGTCTATAAGCTAGGTTGATGGTACGTAAGGGTATCTCCAACGCCGACCCTTAAACCGCCTGCATACATTGGGAACACGCAGTCCGGACATGTTTTG
>LR880968.1:920706084-920717852 GCA_904067115.1 Aegilops sharonensis
GGGGCGTCAGACCGCCCTAGCCCACCCGAAACACCCACCTACCCCTACCTCTCCCGCATTTTCCATCCAACGTCCCCGCCGCTTGCCGCGCCGCATTCATGCCGGCCCAGAGCATGCAACGGCCGACATTGATGCCGAGCAACGCAACAGGATGTGAAGGCGGTGTCGACGGGGGCACGACCTCTCGGGATGTCGTCGCTTCAATGTGGACGCTTCGCCCCGAAAATCCAACCCCCGTCGCTGCGCTGCAATGAAGCGGGTTGACCGGCCGTTCTCATGGCATGCCCATGGCTATTTAAGTTGTGCGCTGGCGATGCACAGCAACACTTCCTTCTGTCCTCCGCCTCTCTGAATCCCTCCAACTCCGCTCGGCGATGTCGACGTCCTGGTTCTCCGTGTTGGCAGGCGGAGGCGGTGGCGACAGTAGTTCATCATCAGGCGGATCTTGGCGCCACCGTCCTACCTCTCCGAGACCCCCGGCACCTACGGCGGCCGGCTCCTCCGGCAAAGAGAAGATCGTCATCTCCTCTGGCAACGAGGAGGACCATAAGCCACAGCAGCACCGGAGCAGTGGCCACGCCTCCTCGCGGAGGCTGCTCTGACGGACAAAATTTCCCTCCTCTAATGGATAGAGGGGTTCGGTTAGGTCGGTTAGAGGAAGAAAACGAAAATTATCCCTCTAACACCAGATAGGTGATGGGTTACAGATGCTTTAAACTTTTTTCTCAAATGTTGCCACACTTGTGTTCCAATTTCTCTGTCAAGTTTGTCGGTTACCACGAATGAAAGCGTGGCAAACTATTGGCATCCCTAACCGAGCCACAAAATGAAGCGTGGCAAACAGTCGGCCATGGACCCAAGGTGGAGACGAGGACCAACATTCGCCGGAGTCAAGTTTTTCTCTTTTTGAAGCTTTCGCCGGAGTTAAGTTGAAGAGGGGATTGACTCGCCGGCGCGGCGAAAGAGACCTACTACCTTGGCCCGATGCATCCGAAAAGAATTCCGCAACACAAGAAGGGGATGAGCCGTGGACACAGTCTCCCAAGGCCGTTGGCGTAATACGGTAATCCGCGACGGAATCTTTTTTTTTGCGGGACCCGGCCTCTGCTCTGACTATCCACGACGGGCCCACCGTCAGAGACCATCCGCAACTTCCAGCGCGGCCCACGCACGCACAGCTAGCCGACTCGGCAGTCTAGTCGCACACCTTCCTCCGCTCCTTCCTCGCCTCCGCCTCGCCAATGGAGGCTCCTCCTCATCCATCTATAAATACACCACGTCTCCCTCTGGAACGAACCTGCAACCACCGCAGAGCAAGCCATCGAATCGAGTCGAGCGAACCAAACCCAATCCAAGCCAAGAAGAGTTTCCTCGTTGCTAGCGCCGCCAAGTAGACGACGACGACGACGATGGGCAAGATCAAGATGCCGTCCCTGTTCCGCCGCCGCTCCTCCTCCAAGTCGCGCTCCGCGTCGCCGCCGCCGCCTACTCCCCAGGAGGAGCAGCGGGAGGGCACCCGGCCGTCGTCGGGCGCGGGGTCCCCGGCGCGGTCGGCGGAGGAGGAGATGGAGCGGGTGTTCCGCAAGTTCGACGCCAACGGCGACGGCCGGATCTCGCGGCCGGAGCTGGCCGCCCTCTTCGAGAGCCTGGGCAACGCGGCCACCGAGGACGAGCTGACCCGCATGATGGCCGAGGCGGACGCGGACGGCGACGGCTTCATCAGCCTGGAGGAGTTCGCGGCGCTCAACGCCACCGCGCCCGGCGACGACGAGGAGGACCTGCGGCTGGCCTTCAAGGTGTTCGACGCGGACGGCAGCGGCGACATCTCGGCCGCCGAGCTGGCGCACGTGCTCCACGGCCTCGGCGAGAAGGCGACGGTGCAGCAGTGCCGGCGCATGATCGAGGGCGTGGACAAGAACGGCGACGGGCTCATCTCCTTCGACGAGTTCAAGGTCATGATGGCCTCCGGCTTGGCCGCCAAGATGGCCTGATCCGTGCATCCTCTTGTTGATTCAGCGATTTCGTCCACGCCTCCCTCCCTCCTTCCTCTCGCGTGCGGTGCGGTGCGGTGCGGATTAAGTGCGAATTAAGTGTACATAATTCAAGGATTAAAGGGCGGCCATTAGAGCGTGCGTGCGTGCGTTAGTAGATTCTTTGGTTTCTTTGTTTTCTTGGTGGTGCCGACCCGAGTAGCCAAGCTGAGCCGAACACTGGTATCCCAAAGCGGAACCCATTGGCCAGGGTCGTACCTCCGCCTCCGGGCTACCTGAAGAAGATTAATGTGGATGGAGGAATTGCCAAGGGCGCTGCCGCGATATGCCCGAGTGTACGTGGACGGCATCTCTCTGGGGTGGGTTTAATCCCCCCTCAATCACTGTCAATCCCCTTCAAAATCCACGAGATTCAGGAAACAAAGGAAGATGTGTAGCGATGTAGTAATACTTGCTCATGAGAGTAGGGGGATACCGTTCAACAAATGTTCGTTTAGTTTAGAAAAATACAATTCAAAAGTTGGTTGTGAAATTTTGAAAAAAAAATAAAATGTTTGTTGATTTTTTCATACAATGTCAATAAATGTCCTTGTAGTTTAAAAAATCATGTCAAATATTCGTTTTATACAATATTCGGTGTATGTTTGAAAAGAGTTAGCATGTATTTGAAAAAATGTTTAAAAGCATGTATTTCAAAATTGTACATTGAGTATTAAGAAAATGTTATGTACTAATAAAAAAATATAACGTGTATTGAAAAAGTAGACATGCCATATAAAAACCCCAAAAACCTTATGAAGAAAAAAACAAAGAAAACTAACATAAATAAATAAATAACCATTAATATAAAAATAAAGCCAATGACAATTGTTAAAAACGTAGTAAACAAAGAAAATAGTGCTTAAGTTAAAAAAAATAGTGCCTAGACTTCGCTAAAGGATCACACTCTACCTCTCGAGGAGCAAATAATTAACCTTCGGGAGCTTCACTTGGTGTGGGCTAGGAGTGCGCCACTTGACACGCGCTCAGCCACTGCCACGTGTCACGCTTTGGGAGCTTCCTTCGAATTTTAATTTTATTTTATTTTTCTGTAGGCATTTTCGGCTATAGATGAATTTTTTCGCCTTCTTGGACTTCCTCCCGATTTTTAGCCAAATTGTTTTTCCAAAAGTTTTTTTTTGCGCGGAAAACCCGCTTCTTGATCGGGTTGTGGTCTCCGGGCGAAAGCCTTGGTCTGTTCCAGGACCAGTGATGGCGGCGGTGTGGCGTCGTTACTCTATTGAGTGCATCACATGTGGAGACTTGGCTTGGGTTCTGTTTGCGGTTCTCCGGTAGTTGCCGCTGTTCGAGTTGATCTTCGTGCATGCTATGTATGCAGTAGCGGGCGAATCCAAGATGACGGCTTTCTCGAGACCGACCGAGTCCCGCTATCCACTCGCCGTCTCCTCTTAGGCATAGAAGGGTGGGTAGTGTGTCTGCAAGGAAATTTCGGTTGGAGTTGTTGCGCTTTGAGGAGTCCGGCGTTTGTTCTGACACGGCTAGATGATTGGTTTGGTAATTTTTGCGTTGTGTTTGTAATTGTCGCGGTGGAGTGTGGAGTTCCTGCTACACTTGTTTGAAGTAAGGTGTAGTTTCTTGTGCAAGTTTTCTGTCTTGTATAATAATATGGTACGCCCAGGCGTATTCTCCGAAAAAAAATCGCATGAATAGTCTTTTTTTTTTCGTTCTTAGAAAATGGAAAGCCTGAGTATTTATGTGTCGTTTCGTTTCCACAGAGAAGAGCCCAAAGCACAGCGATGTATTACATGGGCCTTTGCGCAAAAAAGGTATTACATGGGCCTAGAGCGGCCGATAAATTACTGTGGGCTCTCGGGACTCTGGAGCAGGAGGAGGGGCGGCCATTGTCTCAAAAAAAGAAAAAGAAAAAAGAAGAAGAAGAGGGGCGGCCATGGCGCTCGCATCGGGCTCCGGCGGCGGCGGCGGGAGCGGCTTCTCCGTGATGGTGATAGGCTCCGACTTCGCGGTGGACGCCGGCGCGGCGCTCCTCGCCTCCCCCGCCGACCGCGAGGAGTGGCACGACTGCGTCCCCGACCTCGCCGACGACTTCTCCGACCTCGAGGAGCTCCAGGTGGTCCGCGTGCAGGGCGCGGACAGATCCGGCCGGCCCGTCGTCCGGGTCGTCGGCAAGTTCTTCCCCGGTGCGCCCAACCCCTCCCGTTACTTTACCCTCCTCTCCTCATCCTGGGATTTATTATCGGGCGGTGGTTGGGGATTGCTGGTGCGCGTCTAGGGTTTGGCGCGAGCCATTCCACGAATTCTTTGCTGTTGGCTCTGCATTCTGGAGTAGCTATAGAGTAGAAGATGCATGCTATACTTAGGGTTTCAGCATATCAGCAATTAGCCATTCAGACTGTGATTGGTTTTCGAAATTGAAATAAATCTGGATGTTGGAGATGCACGTTCATTTCGATAGTAATCTGCTGTGTATGTGGCTTCTTTGCTAGTGGTACCATCCCCTGTTGGTCTAATTTCAGGTTTGGTAAGAGATTCAGTACTGCAAATTGGTACTTCCTCTGTAAATTACTACTACTAGTAATAAGTAGTGATCTAAAAGATCTTATATTAGTTTACAGAGGGAGTACTATTATTTCTCAAAATCAGTTGGCAGACTACGATCATACCATTTTATAAGGGAACTTACATGCCAATTTGTATGTAGTTTCTTTGCTAGTAGTGGATGGTTCCTTTCCATGTCATATTGGCTTAACATCCTCATGGATAACCTAGCATTATTTCTCAAAATCAGCTCACAGACACGATCACCATTTGACACAAGGGAGGTTCACAACTTCTACTACGCACTCGACTTTCCGATGCTACAAGCTTTGCCGCTAATGTGATGCTCCCTCCGTTCCAAAATAGGCGTCGTGGTTTTAGTTCAAATTTTGAACTAAAATCATGACCCTTATTTTTGAACGGAGGGAGTATTAGTTTCTACCGCTCCCTGTAACACTCAGATGGCATTTTATTTTTGTATTCCAGCTCCTGTTATAGATAACGGACGTCTGAAGAGGTATGTGTTTCATAAGCTCCGCACCGAGTTGCCAGAGGGTCCATTCTGCATCTTGTACGTACACACCACTGTACAATCAGATGATAACAATCCTGGAATGACAATCTTGAGGGGAATTTATGAAGAACTTCCAGACGAATACAAGGAAAGGCTGCAAATATTCTACTTCCTGCATCCCGGGCTTTATTCCTGGCTCGCCATGGCCACACTAGGCAGGCTCTTCTTAAGCGGAGGGTCAGTTTTCTCTCATACAGTTCTTGATCATTAAAAATGCTCAAACATGTTGGGTTGTTTTATAATGATAGCCAGAAAACCTGCATACCATTTCATAAGTAGCTTGCTTCCAACAACATAAGGAAACTAGTAAATAACTGTATACAAGCATTATGGTTTTTGTTTACCTTCTCTGGTTTGTGAATAATTTTGCCGAATAGGTTTCCAGGTTTGTGTTGTGCCATTCATGAATCTATACTTGTGACAGACAAATTGCAGAGACCATCAACTCATTCATTGCTTGATTTGTTACTGTTCAGTCTTGTGTACTTGACTAGATATTGATGGGAAGATAAAATACTGCTGTTTTACACCATTTATGTTGAACTCATATCATCTGAGTTTGCTTACTCATAACTATTGCCTCCGTACTAAAATATTGTATATGTTTTGGTAATATCTTGGTACGGCGGAAGTAGAAGACTGCTCACTCCTAGTGCAGCCACACTTTAGTCACCTTTCAGTATATACTTCCTCACTTATATTGGTTGTCTATTGCAGGTTGTATTGGAAAATCAAGTATGTTAGTCGGCTGGAATATCTATGGGGGGACATCAAAAAGGGTGAAGTTGAGATTCCAGATTTTGTGACTGAACATGACAAGATACTTGAGCACCGACCATTGACAGACTATGGTATAGAACCTGATCCTCTGCATCTCGCGGATATACCTGCTGCGGGGTACTCGCTTGGTAGGTATGAAGACAAATGGTCTCCTGAAGATCGTTGGCATTCTCGCAATTACATGTGACATTTTGGTGCTCTTGAAGGCTTTGAAAGTTCTGTGTATATATTTTATAGCAAATGGCGATGCACACCAGATTGTAATGGAAACTTTGTTTATAATAAGGTAGTGTCTCAAATTGTGGGCGTGTATGACATATTTGTAGAGACAATACCACCAAATGGAGGACAGATTGAACATACAAAATGATGTGATTTGATGTTGTCTTGAGTGTCAGATTAGCACTTTGTTTCCGTGTATGCAAGCACAAGTTAATTCATGCCAATTTTTTTTGTAACATCACACATCTAGACCAGGAAAATATGTCGAGAACTTGTTTGGAGTCTGAGATTAAGATCTCATAAAAATACCACCAAATGGAGGACAGATTGAACATACAAAATGATGTGATTTGATGTTGTCTTGAGTGTCAGATTAGCACTTTGTTTCCGTGTATGCAAGCACAGGTTAATTCATGCCAATTTTTTTTGTAACATCACACATCTAGACCAGGAAAATATGTCGAGAACTTGTTTGGAGTCTGAGATTAAGATCTCATAAAAATACCACCAAATGGAGGACAGATTGAACATACAAAATGATGTGATTTGATGTTGTCTTGAGTGTCAGATTAGCACTTTGTTTCCGTGTATGCAAGCACAGGTTAATTCATGCCAATTTTTTTTGTAACATCACACATCTAGACCAGGAAAATATGTCGAGAACTTGTTTGGAGTCTGAGATTAAGATCTCATAAAAATACCACCAAATGGAGGACAGATTGAACATACAAAATGATGTGATTTGATGTTGTCTTGAGTGTCAGATTAGCACTTTGTTTCCGTGTATGCAAGCACAGGTTAATTCATGCCAATTTTTTTTGTAACATCACACATCTAGACCAGGAAAATATGTCGAGAACTTGTTTGGAGTCTGAGATTAAGATCTCATAAAAATACCACCAAATGGAGGACAGATTGAACATACAAAATGATGTGATTTGATGTTGTCTTGAGTGTCAGATTAGCACTTTGTTTCCGTGTATGCAAGCACAGGTTAATTCATGCCAATTTTTTTTGTAACATCACACATCTAGACCAGGAAAATATGTCGAGAACTTGTTTGGAGTCTGAGATTAAGATCTCATAAAAATACCACCAAATGGAGGACAGATTGAACATACAAAATGATGTGATTTGATGTTGTCTTGAGTGTCAGATTAGCACTTTGTTTCCGTGTATGCAAGCACAGGTTAATTCATGCCAATTTTTTTTGTAACATCACACATCTAGACCAGGAAAATATGTCGAGAACTTGTTTGGGGTCTGAGATTAAGATCTCATAAATCATGTCTACACCATTTTATTGCGGAATTGTAGCAAGACTAACAATGGCTACCAGAATTATAAGAGGACTAATTTTTCGAGAGCTCTCGGCATCTTGTTGTGGCAGCGACAACAGCATTTATCAGTGTGCCGCGAAACGAACCCTTCTCAAGCTCATGAACGCCAGCTATGGTAGTTCCTGCAGGGGAAGTGACCTGATCCTTCAGCTGCCCTGGATGTTTACCCGTCTCGCTAACCATGGTTGCAGCACCTAGCACCTAAACAGCAAATCATATGACAAAAAGAGGCAATGAGAACATGTAGAAGATCAACAAATGACAAAAACAGGATACTGCAAACTTTAGGTCAGAATATCATAATTGTTGATATGGTAGAACGCAATTAATCATAATGCGCAAAGGAACTATACACATCCCAGCTTAATAACTATGCAAGATAATGTCCAATGGACTATGTCAAATAACAGAGTATGGAATGGATACGTACTGTCTGAGCTGCGAGACCAAGAGCAAGATCCCGAGGAAGCCCAGCAGCAACTCCACCATCAGCCATGGCCTCTATTGCCAAGAAAATGTAGGCCGGGCCACTACCACTGTATTCAAATAGATGGAAATGCATGTTAATTCTTGAGCCAATCACGGCCTACTCTTGGCATTGCTTCCTTAAAGTTTCATATAGAATATGTCACATACCTCAAGCCAGTAACCGCATCAAAATATTTTTCTTCGGCTGTCCAAACTTTCCCAATGGCACTAAATAAGCTTTTGACACGGTTTTCATCATTCTCGGTAGCCGTCTCTCCCAGACACATCACTAAGTACATGAAACAACATCAGCAAGAAACATATGTGTGAAAAATGGCATGTTTCTAGTGATACTGCCTCCATTTAGTAATTCCAACAGGCAACAAATTTTCTACCAATAATAGAGATTCATAACATCACAGAATGGTAGTCATTTTACTGGAAAAACCAAAGTAGATAATGTGTTGCACGTTTGAAATTCAAATTTACATTTGTAGATAATAATGAATCAATAAAGCAGACTGACTTTTGAAGGTTTTAAAAGTCAAATCCTTGACATTTCAATTAGGTAAACCTTGTCATTTCATTAGAGACGCTAGAAATAGAAAAGAAATTAGAGTCCACTTTTTTCTCAAGGTATCACTAAAGGGAGATCGCCACACAATTCTGGTCAACTGATAGCTTCACAATATCAGCATTATGTGTGTAGTTGATAGATTACAAGACAAGAAGTAAGTTTACAGGAGACAGATCCGCATATGTTTACCTGATGCTGCTTGTCCGACAGCAGAGGGGGTGTTTGGCATTACTCTAATAATTCTGCGCTGACCAGACCAATCCTAGGATTAAAAGAGCAAAAAAAACATAAGACAAAAACAGTCATACTATGTTGAGTAACTCAAGTGGTAGTCATATTCTTAGTTGGGCAAAAAAGTGCATGGCTCAACTTTGGTGCTTGTATGGAGGGTAATTTTACAAACGTCTAGTTCTGGTAGCTGCTTTTATTTTGGCAAATGGAGTACACGGTAAGGTGAATTTTACAAATCTATTCATAGCTCCGCAAACTATATAAATGGAGCATCAGCTTGGTAAGTTTTACTAAAAAAAAAGTCCAATATTGGTTTTTCCAGGATCAGCAAAGGCCGCAAAATCAAGATCAGGATTTAATACTGCAAATAAATCTAAAGACAGAAAAAAAAAGACGTGCTCGCGTGAAGCGAGATGTTTCATGTCCAGCTCAACCCATATAAAGAAACATGGCATCAGTTGGCTTCTTCTCGATTGGAATATGGATAAGAAATTATGTCATCACCAGTTAAGCAAGCTGAGTAAACCCTGAATGCAGACTGACTGACTGACCTGCAAATCTTTCATCTTGATGCCAGCAGCAATGGAGACCAGAAGCTTTTCTTCAGACAGCAAGGGCTTGAGCTCAACCAGAACCTGCTTCACTGCAATTTCATAATGTCATCAACGTGCAAAACAAAAGCCCAAATCGTTAAATCTGAGGCGTCAGCGATTGCTTTCAGGGACTAAGCAAAAAACGATCTCGGGAACAAACGCATCAGTGATTGATTGGCTTCATGGGCTGAAAATACTAGTTGGCGCACTTACCAATCTGGGGCTTGACGGAGATGACGATCACATCGCTGTCGTCGACAACCTACGACGAGAAGGAAAAAAGTAAAAGAAAAAACATCACGTGAGACATGGAGTGCGTGTCAAGCATGAACACGTGACGCACGGACGGACAGACAGACAGAGATCCCTGGCTGATTGGAGTAGAGGGCGTGAGGCGAGGTGAGTCAGATCGGGACCTGGGCGTTGGAGGCGAGGATGGTGGCGCCGAGGGAGGCGAAGGCGGCGGCGCGCTCGGGGCGGCGGTGGGGCGCGGTGCGGACGGCGGAGGCCGGGAGGACGCCCGACGCGGCGACGCCGCGCGCGATGCTCTCGGCCAGGTTCCCCGCGCCGACGAAGCCCAGGCGGAACGCGTCGCCGCCGTTGGCGGGGGCGGGGGCGGGGGCGGGCGCGGCGGGCTGGGGAGGCGCGGCCGCCATTGGGAGGAGGGGGAGGGGGAGGGGGAGGGGGGGAGAGGGACGCGGCGGCTGGAGAGTGGAGACTGTTTGGACTCGGGGAGGGAGTTGTTGGCGGCTGGCACACGGGTCTGCCGAGGCGAAGGACTCGGGGAGGTGGACGCTTGGAATGGATCTGTGGGTTTGGAATGGATCTGCTGCTGCTGTTTGGATGGATGCTCCTCGTTCGTTTGTTTGGATTGGACTGGATGGATACGCTCGACGGCTCCACGCAACAGCAAAAGAAAATCCATGGAGAGCACATCCAACGGTGCAAGCACCCGTAAACATCGTTTTGTACTACCTCTCTCGTCTTGAACCGAAAAAACGTTTTATATTTTGATTTGATACGGAGGGGTCGCACAACTCTTTTCGGTTGGCATTGCAGCTCCAATATATGCCCTTTTTCGCAATTCCATTAACCGTCTAGAATCTCACCCTTTGAGCTTCTCTTATGACCCCCGATTTCTTCTTGATTTATTGCGGCTCGTCTTGCCTGCCTTTCTCGAATCCGATCATAAGTGAGTGTTGTTTCAAGGGCCTCAACCATTTCGTCGCCAAGAATAGCACGGGTCTTGCCAATCTCCACGGCAATCTTTGGCCTGGTTTAGTTCATAAAGGTCCACTATGTAAAAGTAAGAAAATTGTATGTGATGATGGTGGAAATACAACTTAGAGATCTAGGGTTGGATGCTCTCACATGTTTTTTTTGGCGAGGGTCTCGCATGTTTCTTAATCCCCCCAATGGCCCTACATGCATCACTATTCATATGTACACATGCATGCTCTAGTGACGGGGCTAGCCAAAGCTAAGCTGACTATATGGCGACCAAATAAGAGCTTGACATTCCCGCCCAAAAAAAACATATTTGTAGGTATTGGAGTTGAGGGCATTCACCAGATTGAATGAATTCAGATTCAATTATAAACTCTGTCATCCTTGGCCTCCGGTGCGTACCCCATTACCGACTAAAAGATTTGGAAGGCAAACTCGAACCTCTCGTGACGAAAATTGGAAAACCTGTCAACCCTTGGAAGGAGGAAATTTCCTTTCTACACATAGGAAACTTGTCACTTAATGTCTGCCTCTCAAATCTTCCTCCTTGCATGATGGCATTGTCTTTCCTTCCTCATGGTACCATAGGGAATTCGGTAAATAGAGGCGTTATCGCCTCGTTAAATGGCCATAAATTTGTCGCCTAAAAGATTGTGGGGCTCTAGAGGTGCTCAACTCGAACTAATGAATATATCTATCACGGCTAGATGGATTTGGAAATTGTGTTCGGATCAAAATAGCTTACAAAAACCAATCATGTTGGCTAAGTATCTGGGTGCTCCCGACATTTTCTCTTCCTCGGGCTAGGGAAACTCTCAATTCTAATGCAGCTCACATCTTATCAAAAACTAGCTACTTCAACATGGGGGCAAACCAGTCCATTGGCAAAGGGTGGCGTAGCTGCTTTTGTGGACAAATTGGTGGCTAGGCGACACCACTCTCAAGGATCGCTTCCTACTGATGTTTGACATTTGCGTTGACCCTGCGACTTTGGTCTCATCTGTGTTCTCTTCCCATGGATGGCACCTGAACTTCCGTCGGTCCTTTTATCAAGAAGATATGTCCCAATGAAACTCAACCTCATCAACCTTCTAGATTCCACCACTTGGTCTGTTGAGCCATTCGATACTTACTCTGCCAAACTCCCTGCACAACATACTATCCTAAAGTATGTCTATTGCCCACTTTAGGGCTTGTTCGGTTTTGGGG
>LR880968.1:920755621-920768742 GCA_904067115.1 Aegilops sharonensis
TTCGAAAGAAGTCCAAATACCCCCCTGAACTGTCAGATTTCGAACACATCACCCCCCGAACCGCAAAACCGGACTCTTAATCCCCTGGACTGTCAGTTACCAGACAAATCACCCCCTGAGGCCGTTTTGGTGGGTTTGCCCACCCGGTTTTGCCTACGTGGAGGCTGTTTTGCCAGGTAGATTGACTGAGGCGCCTCTTTTGCGCGGGAATCAGCTTCGGGCGTTTCTGTTTCGCGCGGGAGAAGAATAAATCCCCCCCTCCCTTGCTAGGGTTCATCTCCAGTCCCCATTCCCTCTCTTCTCTCCTCTATTCAGCCTGCTCTGCCATGGCGAGCTCGAGCTCGTCCCGCGGTTCATCCTCCTCTAGGAACCGCCGTAGTTTAGGGCCGCCAATCCCCTACAGAGAGCACCCGATGGCCTACGAGCCACCGATTAATTGCGAGTGTGGATTCAAGATGCCAAGATGGATTTCATGGAGTGATGAAAATCCTGGAAGAAGATATCACAAGTGCAGGTTTCGGAAGGTATTTTTTTGTTGCGTTCTTATTCCATTTGATTAGCACTGTTTTAGTTGCTCATTTTGGATCCTTTTGCTGAAATTGCACAAGATTGGAGGCACTGATGGCTGTGAGGTGTACTGCTGGTTCGATGATCCGACAACACCATTTGTCAGGCGACTTATTGTGGACCTGCGCAATGTTGTATGGGAGAAGAGCGAGGAGAACATGAGGCTGATGGAAGATCTAGAGAAAGAGAGGTTTGAGAAGATGGAGAAGCAAAAACTTCAGGAGAAGATTGACATCCAAGCTGCTGAAATCAAGACACTGAAGATGAAGATTCAGTCTGATGCAGGGTTTTTTAGAAAGATTTTATGGCTTTTTCCTGTTGCACTTGCAATGGTTTTGTTCTGTTGCATTTTCTTTGTGTCGGGGCAGTGAAAGATTGCATTGTATCTATGCAGTACTGTTGCTATCTANGTTGTATGGGAGAAGAGCGAGGAGAACATGAGGCTGATGGAAGATCTAGAGAAAGAGAGGTTTGAGAAGATGGAGAAGCAAAAACTTCAGGAGAAGATTGACATCCAAGCTGCTGAAATCAAGACACTGAAGATGAAGATTCAGTCTGATGCAGGGTTTTTTAGAAAGATTTTATGGCTTTTTCCTGTTGCACTTGCAATGGTTTTGTTCTGTTGCATTTTCTTTGTGTCGGGGCAGTGAAAGATTGCATTGTATCTATGCAGTACTGTTGCTATCTATGAACCTTTGGGGCTGTTGTGCTAAGTGTCAACTTTGTCTGAAATGAGTACTAGTATCTTCAGTTTCACTGAATTTTGTCTACAGCAGTTTGTCTGAATTCAACATGATCACTGTTAAAACAGAGCAAGACATTGTTAAATTCAGTCTGTTAAAACAGAGCAAGTTTGACTGAATTTTGTCTACAACATTTAGTGTAAAACTAAAAGAGGCAAGTGTAGATGACCACTTGTACAAATTTTCAACATGATCACTGTTAAAACAGAGCAAGACACTGAAGTGCAAAAATGAATGCACTTGCACAGAATTGAAATTGTAGTAACCCAGCACAGGAAATGAATAACACTTGCACACAAAAATGTGCACCAGAATTTGAAATTGTAGCATATTGTTCTTCCATTCAAATAGCTCTAGAATAAAGTTTAACATCACCAAAAGCACATAATGCAGCAGTTTTGCATTGTCATTCATCATCCACCATCACTAAGTTTTACATGACCAAAAGCACATCATTTAAGATGATGTTTTACATCAACAAAAGCCCAGACTTATCACTGATGCTACACTTCACCAATGATGCATAGGTAAACTATCCCCTCCTTCCTGTTAGAAGCCACTCGAACCTCCCATCACCATAAGCTGGAATTTGTGAGGTGCTTGGCTGAGAGTTTGAAGCCCTGGGAGCCATAAATTGTCTTGGTGCTGTCCTTTGAGCTGCAGGTGCCCTTGCAGGTGCTTGAGCCCTTGGAGGTGCTGGAGCTGCTGGTGCCCTGGGAGGTGGCTGTGAACTCTGTGTTGGCTGGGATGTGGCTGGTTGTGAACCTGTTGTTGGCTGAGAGGATGGCCCTGCTTGCTGAGATGTTTTCCTGCCCTTGTTGCTTGCTTTCCTTGTTGTTTTTGCTGCCTGGTTCTACATAGCAACAACAGTGCATTAGTACAACATCAACAACAGTGAATATGTCCATTGTGCAACATGACAAGATGGAAAGGTATCTAGGATTATAAAATTGGAAGGGTAGTACATAGAAAGTACCTGAGGAGTGCCTGCAGCTTGTGTCCTTGCTCTGCTTCTCTTTGCTGCCTTTACATAGCCGTTATCCTGGTTTTTTTCTGAATGCTTCCTCTTATTGTGTTGTGTACTTCCACATACTGAACATGTCATCTTAACTCCTTTCCTTGAAATTTTGTTGCTTTTGGGCTTCTCTTGCTCCTCTCTAGTTCTTTCTGTCTTCTTCCTCCCAGGCTTGTTATTAACCCTAACAGGANACTGTTAAAACAGAGCAAGACACTGAAGTGCAAAAATGAATGCACTTGCACATAATTGAAATTGTAGTAACCCAGCACAGGAAATGAATAACACTTGCACACAAAAATGTGCACCAGAATTTGAAATTGTAGCATATTGTTCTTCCATTCAAATAGCTCTAGAATAAAGTTTAACATCACCAAAAGCACATAATGCAGCAGTTTTGCATTGTCATTCATCATCCACCATCACTAAGTTTTACATGACCAAAAGCACATCATTTAAGATGATGTTTTACATCAACAAAAGCCCAGACTTATCACTGATGCTACACTTCACCAATGATGCATAGGTAAACTATCCCCTCCTTCCTGTTAGAAGCCACTCGAACCTCCCATCACCATAAGCTGGAATTTGTGAGGTGCTTGGCTGAGAGTTTGAAGCCCTGGGAGCCATAAATTGTCTTGGTGCTGTCCTTTGAGCTGCAGGTGCCCTTGCAGGTGCTGGAGCCTTGGAGGTGCTGGAGCCCTTGGAGGTGCTGGAGCTGCTGGTGCCTTGGGAGGTGGCTGTGAACTCTGTGTTGGCTGGGATGTGGCTGGTTGTGAACCTGTTGTTGGCTGAGAGGATGGCCCTGCTTGCTGAGATGTTTTCCTGCCCTTGTTGCTTGCTTTCCTTGTTGTTTTTGCTGCCTGGTTCTACATAGCAACAACAGTGCATTAGTACAACATCAACAACAGTGAATATGTCCATTGTGCAACATGACAAGATGGAAAGGTATCTAGGATTATAAAATTGGAAGGGTAGTACATAGAAAGTACCTGAGGAGTGCCTGCAGCTTGTGTCCTTGCTCTGCTTCTCTTTGCTGCCTTTACATAGCTGTTATCCTGGTTTTTTTCTGAATGCTTCCTCTTATTGTGTTGTGTACTTCCACATACTGAACATGTCATCTTAACTCCTTTCCTTGAAATTTTGTTGCTTTTGGGCTTCTCTTGCTCCTCTCTAGTTCTTTCTGTCTTCTTCCTCCCAGGCTTGTTATTAACCCTAACAGGAGGGTCTGGTCTAGGGTTTGTAGATACAGGCCAATTCTCTTTGCCCTCTACTGGTTGTAGCACATGGTCATAAATCTGGTTGTATGTGCTGATGAAGTAACAAGGTGCAATGAAGTCATCAAGGCATAAACCACATGTGTATACTGCACTGATTGCATGACAACAGGGCAACCCAGAGAGTTCCCAATATCTACAAGAGCAAGTCCACTTCTCCAGGTCAACTGTGAACCTTCTGTACTCACCTTCCTGCACTTCAAATCCGTCTTTGCCATTCCATAGCACATTGCATCTTCCTGATCTCTTTATGTTAAGTTGCAACTTTTTGAAAATATTAGGGCATATTTTTCCACTCCACTTCTTAGGCTTTGCTCTGTTTTCTTGAATTCTAGCCATGACCTTCTTCCTTATGATCTCATGACTAGTAATCACAGGATAAAACCTTGCTCTCATGATGGAGTTGTTAAAGGACTCACACATATTGTTTTCCACAGAATCACAATATGAGCCAAGTTTGAAAATAGCTCTGCTCCAGTGTTCAGGATTGGTTTTCATAATATCTTGTGCCCCCTCTGCTGTTTTTTGGGCTAGCTTGGCTCTATGATAGTTGAATCCTGTTTTGTCAGAGGCTTTTGCACATGCCCAAAAAATTTTCTGATATATCTTCTCCCTATGCTGCTTTCTCCAGTTTGCATAGATGTGCCTGGCACACATTCTATGCTCAGCTTGTGGACATATTTCATTTACTGATCTGATGAGGCCCTTCTGCTGGTCAGAGATGAAAACCCATCCATCACCATGATTATTTATCTGAATGTCCTTTTGAAGAAGTGACAGAAACCAGTACCAACTGTCATAACTCTCAACTTCAACAGTAGCCCATGCAATTGGGTGCATCTGGTTGTTGGCATCTCTCCCAATGGCCGAAAGAATTTGTCCATGCACTGCCCCCTTCAGAAAACAACCATCTAACCCAACAACTCTTCTGCATCCAGTCATAAAACCTTTCTTGCAACCATCTAGACAGACATACATCCTCTCAAAGACATTTCTGTCATGTACTTCAGGGTCTAATGTGACTGCAACAGTACTTCCAGGATTGCTCCTAAGTAACTCAAGGTGGTAGTCAAATACCCTGGAATACTCACCATTAGTTGAATCTATGAGCTTCTCCATGACAAGCTTCTTTGCCCTCTTGCATTTGGATATGTTCACATCTGCTAGCAAATCTTCTAGTACAGCTTCTTGCATTTTCTCCACCCTCCATGTTGGGTTGTCTCTGATTTGTCTAAAATATTTCCTAGCAATTACAGTACTGGTCACCAGCTTATTGTCTCTCCTGGGCACACAAGTGTGGACATTGTTGTACCTGTGAACTATCAACCAGTCAGATTTGCTATTTATTGACCCATATATGCTCCACTTGCAACCAGTCCAGCTACACTTGGCACTCACTCTCTTCTTCTCATCTNAGCTCTGCTCCAGTGTTCAGGATTGGTTTTCATAATATCTTGTGCCCCCTCTGCTGTTTTTTGGGCTAGCTTGGCTCTATGATAGTTGAATCCTGTTTTGTCAGAGGCTTTTGCACATGCCCAAAAAATTTTCTGATATATCTTCTCCCTATGCTGCTTTCTCCAGTTTGCATAGATGTGCCTGGCACACATTCTATGCTCAGCTTGTGGACATATTTCATTTACTGATCTGATGAGGCCCTTCTGCTGGTCAGAGATGAAAACCCATCCATCACCATGATTATTTATCTGAATATCCTTTTGAAGAAGTGAAAGAAACCAGTACCAACTGTCATAACTCTCAACTTCAACAGTAGCCCATGCAATTGGGTACATCTGGTTGTTGGCATCTCTCCCAATGGCCGAAAGAATTTGTCCATGCACTGCCCCCTTCAGAAAACAACCATCTAACCCAACAACTCTTCTGCATCCAGCCATAAAACCTTTCTTGCAACCATCTAGACAGACATACATCCTCTCAAAGACATTTCTGTCATGTACTTCAGGGTCTAATGTGACTGCAACAGTACTTCCAGGATTGCTCCTAAGTAACTCAAGGTGGTAGTCAAATACCCTGGAATACTCACCATTAGTTGAATCTATGAGCTTCTCCATGACAAGCTTCTTTGCCCTCTTGCATTTGGATATGTTCACATCTGCTAGCAAATCTTCTAGTACAACTTCTTGCATTTTCTCCACCCTCCATGTTGGGTTGTCTCTGATTTGTCTAAAATATTTCCTAGCAATTACAGTACTGGTCACCAGCTTATTGTCTCTCCTGGGCACACAAGTGTGGACATTGTTGTACCTGTGAACTATCAACCAGTCAGATTTGCTATTTATTGACCCATATATGCTCCACTTGCAACCAGTCCAGCTACACTTGGCACTCACTCTCTTCTTCTCATCTTTGGGAAATATCAAATGATGGAAATTCTTCAGACCATATTTAACCAGTGCATTTTTGAATTGCCTGCTATCTGTAAAAGCCATGCCAACCTCAAACTGGGGTGCTTCTAAAGTGTCATCATACACCTTATGGTTGGTCTTTCTCCTTCTAACATCATTGACCTCTCCATCACTAGCCTCATCATAAGAAAGATCATCATCACTTTCAAAATATGGAGTGTCATCTGCATCATCATCCAGCTTACATGTTTCTGGTACAATGAACTCATCAGGAACATTGCAAGCTCTTGCTTCTTCCTCCCCTAGCATATTCTTTCTCTTTTTCAACTTGAATTCTTTAGCATACGTTCTGTACTCATTAATTTCTTCATCTTCAGCAGAACTATTGCTCTCTGCAGGAGGCACAACATAGTCACTATCACTGTCACTGTCTGAGTCACCTGAAATCTGCACCTCCTCGGTTGCAACACCTTTTCCTCTCTCAAACACTGAACTTGCAGTCCTGAACACAGGCAATTTGGCCCTGCATTGATCCACTTCTGCATTTCTTTCACTTGCTTCAGGACTTTTTTCAGCAAGAATGGTAGCATATATGTCAATCACACCACCATCAGTCACATGCTTTGCCATCATCTCCACTGATTGCTGATCATCCAGTACAAGCAAAGCATTTGCCATATCATCACCTGGATATTTCCACTGCAACTTAGTGTTTTCTAGAGCAAAAACAGAGCAGGATACATGATCTGCAAGCTTCTTCTTCAGTTCATATAGTGACAGCATTGGATGCTCAATTGTGGATAGCCCTGTTTTGCCTCCCAAATAAACCCAATCCTTTCCATCATGCTCAAAATCTCCACTGAAGTGGAATCTGACACAAAGATAGTCCAGTGGATCCATTTCCTAAACAAAAATGAGACAATAAACAACCCTAAGTAATTGAGCAGATAATAAACAGGTACTGCACATCATATAACCCTACATCAATTATAGAGCATATGCACATCAATTTCAAAAGACATACTGAACTTTTCTCAAAAAAAAACTGTCTTTTTTCTTCAGATCAAGAAAACCCTAAATCATTTAAATAGGCACATCGATTTCATATACAGAAGTCCTAAACCAGCACCCTCTAGCAACTGCTTCCACCATGCTGTCAAAATCGAAATTTCCTCAACATGATGAACTAAACCCTAGCCCCCAAATCAAATCCTCTGAAAACCCCTAACTGACAGGCCTAATGCGAACAAAAAGGCAAGATTTGTAGGGCAATGTTGGGGCGCACCGACCTGATCGTTGCTGCCGGTCCAGTTGTTCAGACCATGCCGACGATCGTCGCCCGCACCGCCGTGGTCGCCCAAATCGCCGTCGTGTCGTCAGAGCGAGAAGACAGGGGAGCGGGAGGTGAAAAGGCGAACGGAGCGGTCGAGGCAGGGCGAGGGGGTGGATTAGACCTTCTTTTCCAACTATTGTCGATGTGGCAACCCCCTCAATTAAAGCGCTCAACTGCCCGAGCCACATAGGCAAAACCGGGTGGGCAAACCCACCAAAACAGCCTCAGGGGGTGATTTGTCTGGTAATTGACAGTCCGGGGGATTAAGAGTCCGGTTTTGCGGTTCGGGGGGTGATGTGTTCGAAATCTGACAGTTCAGGGGGGTATTTGGACTTTCTTCGATTCCCTTCCTATCTTCTCTCCTCTTCTCTCTGTCCAGCGGGGAACGACAATCCAGTCCCTCTCAATGGCCGCCGCTGCTTCAAGGCCTCCCGCAGAGCTCTCGATCCAGATCAGATCCAGGCCACCACCGAGCCCCTCGACCGCCTCCTCCTTCCTCTTTGCCCTCGCGCACGCCGCCCCACCGGAGCTCCAGTGCCTCCCCGCAGCGCCTCCTTCTCCCTCCTTTCTCCTTCTTACTCTCTTCCCGAGTAAATAGCATAAAACTACTACTTTACGGGTTAGGGTTTCGAAAAACTACCGAATTTATTTTTTTCACTGATAACTACCAGGGGTTGGCTGTTTCAGAAAACTCCAAATTCTTTTTGTTAAAAAATTAAACATGTTTATGACAGGTCGGGCCCGCCACTAAACGCACCGTTTGTTTGACCGTTAACTGACTTATGGGGTCCACATGTCAGCTCCTCATCCACAGATTTTTTACAGATTAGCCCCTACAAATATTTTAGAAAAGCAAGGCTCCCTGGAATCTTTGACGACGATGCTGCGGACGCGCTCGGCACGACCAGCTCCAACCTGACGCTGCTGTACATCATCATGGCTGTCCTCGTCGGCGTCGTGCTGCACCTGGCCGTCCGCATCTTGTTGAAAACACAAACATGGTGTAATCGCGCGTTGTTGGTGCCGGTGACGGCAACCTGGACATGATCCTCTCCTTCGGTTCGCTCGTCGAGCCGCCGATCCTCAACGGCCTCAACGGCGATCGCGCCAAGATGTCCGCCAGGATCCTCGAGGGCGTAGGCCGCTCCGGTGACACGCTGCACCGACGCAACTGCGGCAGCGGCGGCGACAAGGCTGCATCGCCCGGCCGCGCGCTCTCCGGCTCCGCGCGGCACACCGGGCAAGACGAGTGCACACGCAGCCATGTGTCGATGCAGCTGCTGTGGAAGAAGTGTCTGCACGCGGGCAGCACGCGCACCACGTCGCCGTCCTCCAGGTCCTGCAGGCACACCACGCACGCGACCGACGTCGCTCTCCCCTTGCTGCCGCTCCTCCTCTTACCGCCGCCACTCGTGCAGCCGCCCTAGCTGCCCTGGGGCGACGGCGCCGGCGTCGCTCGCGCTCTGTAGGTGAAGGTGGGGAGCGCGGCGATGTCCTCCAAGCTCAGCCCGGGGCGGAATGCGGAGGAGCGGCCGGGGTTGATCTCCGGTGATCACCGGTGGCGGGCCGTGGGCGGCTCGCCGGCCAGAGGAGGCGACATCGCGAGCTCCGGGCAGACCTACATCAATGGCTGTCGTGATGTGGCAGGGACCCGATTGCTTTTTTTACAAACTTACAAGGACCTGATTGCTTTTTTAAAATTTGTGTGCAGGCCTACCCCTAACGGTCAAACAAACGGTCAAAGTAACATTTCGTTTAGGTGTAGGTCCGACCTGTCATAATCTCGGTTAATAGATAAGCATTTGGCGATTTGAGTTTTTTGAAACAGTCGATCACTCATTTGATAGTTATTTGAGAAAAACTGAAAACCGATAGTTTTTTGGAACCCTAACCTGTAAAGTAGTAGTTTTATGCTATTTACTCTCTCTCCTCCTGCATCTCAGACCTTTCTTTTTCTCTATGGCCATGAGCAGAGGAAGCAAGCAGGGAGCCTCGCCGCCGCCACCACCACGGCCGTCGTCGCGCCGCCGCCGCCTCCGAGTTCGCCGATCGTTGGCGAGCATCTGTGCCGCGACCGGCGTTGCGACCCTCTGCCTCGCCTCCATCATACGTGAGGATGAAGACGACAGCGCGCCATCGACCCGTCCTGGGCCGTCCCTCGCCACGCTCGCGTGGAGCGCACCTGCGCGTGGACCGCCGGTCGGGCAAGCCGCCCCTCGCCGACGGGAGCGCCGGTGCTGCTCGCCTGAAGCATCTGATGGCGGCCCATACGTTGCTCCGTGGATGACCGGGACTCCTCTTTGCGTTCATTCTTATCCCCATCTGCATCTCTGTCATTTTATAATTTGTAAATCATCACCCCGGACGTTGTTGGTTGTGCTAATTTGATTTCGTTGTGAAGGCCATTGGCCTCGCCAAGCAGCAGGAGGACCTGCGGGCTAGGCTCGCCTGCCGCAAGCGCGCCCGCGAGCTCCCCCTCATGCCGGCCAAGGCCACCTCCGGCTACTTCCTGTCTGCCGCGCTCTCCAATGCCTCGACCCATTCTTGGGCTCACGCGGCGCGGACGCCCGCCGCGACGCATCACCCCTTCCTTGGCTTCTTCAGCGTGCACGCCGGCGGCAAGCGGCGGCGTGTGCCCGGCGGTGGAGGCCGGCAATGGATAAGTGGCAGTGATGGCCGGCAATGGATAAGTGGCAGTGGTGGCAGGGGGTTTTCTGTAAAAATAAAACATTATCTCATCAGGAACACACTTAAAGTAGGACTGTGAGTTGAATTCTCAGAAACGAAGGGACTTTTATGCAAAATAGCCGACGACGTACGACCAGAAACACTATTTGCTTTATTAAAAATTAAAATTAAAAAAATTAAAATTAAAATATTAATAAATTAGGGAATTAGGGATTAGGGATTATGGATTATGGAAAGATGTGTTAGCTTGTCCGTCTGCATCACCTATTTATTTATTAATTTTGTGGCTGCTTATTGGCCCTTATAGAATGTTATGAAAAAGCTTACTATATAATTGAACTTCCTAAGCACCATGCTAAAATTATCTTCAAAACTCTGGGAAAACTGAATTACGGGGCAATGTAGTCTCTCGTGGGGCTCTTAGCACCCCCCTCCCCACGCACACACCACACCAAGATAGCTAGATTATTAGCTCCTTTTATTTGCAGCTAGTCTTCGCTTTTGTGTGAGCTATTCATGTAGAGTTGATATCCCCAGCAAGACTCTCATGCACTGTGTTGCCTAGTTTCGGCCAACACTATGATGTCTTTTATTTATCTAAAAAATTGCAACTCGATGAATACCTAGTTCTCTGACCGCCTCAAAGACTTTGACACAAGCACTAGTTTTGACCTGGGATCAGGCGGGCATGCGTGCATAGTTTTTCATCACCTGTTAGATATCGTTTGTTCCCCAGCTAGCACTTTCTCTGAATTCGTGAACCATGCTTTCTCAGGAAGACACGAATTTACTTTTTTCGAACCATGCTACAGAATTGCATGTGCATTCGATAAGTACTTCCTCTGTCTCATAATATAATATAAAAACGTTTTTGAAATTAATGTAAAAAACGTTCTTATATTATGGGACGGAGGAAGTATATCATATAAAGCCAAAGAAGAGATTACATTTGCCTGAAGCACATGCAACTCAAGGACGGATCCAGCAAATCCTCGAGCCAAATCCACGGCGGGGGAAACAGAAGAGCCCATGACCAAGCGACGAACCACCACATGACCACAACAAATCCACTCACATCCGGAGATGTGGATGAAGCCAACCAGGACCACATCCACGATCACGACCAAAACAAGGAGCGGGGGAGGCAGGTTTTCCAACAGGGCTTGGCTTTCTCGCCGGAGCTCACCTTGTGAGGGCCGAATGTAGAATGTCTTTTTCTTATGCTTCATACTCCCTCCGTAAAGAAATATAAGAATAACTAACATAACATGTATATAAACACAAAGAGCATGTAAACTACAGTAATTAACTAGCTAGCTTGCATACATAGTCCATGGAGCCTGAGGCAAAACTAAAACTTAAAGCCGGGTATAGTCTGCTGCAACAGACGAGATTATTCATCATGTTCGTCTGCGTACTCTTGAGCCATTTGTCTGCAGCAGGAGCATCCGCCACCGGTCGACCAGCGCGGCAGCCGGAGGTCCCGGATCCTGCTCTCGCACCTGGCCACGAGCCTTTTTCCCGTTGCTTCAAAGGTGTAGCAGCCGCCGGCGTCGAGCAGCCGGAGACGCGGGCAGTGGTCGAGGACGGCGCACAGCATAGCGTGGTCGAAGTATCCCGCCGCCACCACGAGCTGCTCCAGAAGGGGCAGCTTCTCCATCGCCGTCGTGCCAAGCTGGCAGCCGTGCATCTCAAGCATGCTCGTCACGTGGAGGCTCCTCAGCAGCGGCGCGCTGCACGGAGATCATGCACGCTCCTCGGTTAGATCACGTGTTGGTAGATCGATCTATTGCTAATTGGAAGTTTGATCGGATTACGGTGGCGTACGTACTTGTCGGCGAGGTAGACGAGGAAGTCGCCGTCGACGCGGCCGCGGAAGGACTCGCACCGGCCGGCGCTGCGATCCACGGCGGCGCGCGCCATCGCCTTCCACCCCGCCGGAGCGTCCTTGTCCCCGTCCTCGTCGGAGGCGAGGTCGATGCGCCGCCACAGCAGCGGGTCCTCGACGGCCGCGCGCCGCCACGACGCGCACGCCAGCGCCGGCCCCGTCCTGCTGAGGACGTCGGTCTGATGAAGCCGCCCGAGGATCGCGCGCAGGGCGGTGCCGGGCAGCGCCGCCCAGTCCCTCCAATCTGCTGGCCGAGAAGCAGGACGCTCCTTCTTGCCGTGGCGGGGACAGGACAAGGCCTGGTCGGCTTTCCTCTTCCTAGTCTCCATGACCATGATGATTTCTTTGAGATTTCAAAAGATGGGAAGCAATGGATCCAATAGATCAAAAGTTTTTATAGCCATCGGTGATCGTACATCGGCAAGTCCCTCCGGAGGGGAAATAAATAAATAAATCTGGACGCAATCCCTCGTCCGCAAGTCTCTCCCCAAAAACCGGAGATCGTTCAACTAAAGCAACTGAAACCTGGAGGAAGAAAAAGGACTCATTCAAGCAACTTCGTGTGCCCGGCCCGAACGGCTGTCTCCAATGCCTGGACATAATCATGGATTCACGGGAGTCGAACAAATGTGATGTACTCCTACAAAACAATGCTTGCATGCATGTATTCTATTTTATTTTTACGCAAATGATCGGATTTATTATAAAGATGGTCAGGTCTAGGGAGCGTCGACTCTCCCTAGCGCTCCGGAGCAGCCGGCCGAAAAAGAAAATTTCTGGTCTTTAATCTATAAAAGAAAATATTTTGTCCCCCTAATAATCTATAAATATAAATAGTATGTCCCCTAAATCCAGTTTTATGTGAAAAGGATTAAATCCATTATACAGACTCACCGGACATACAAAACACCTCAAACATAATAAAAAAAGTACATCAAGGTCCATGGACCATCAAACGACCATTGCCGTCGTCAGAACGAGCCGCCCACGCGCCGCTATCGCCGCTGCTACACTAGTAGAAAAAGGGTCATCTGTACTGGCTGGTAAGGGCCTTTTGTCCCGGTTGTTGAACCGGGATTAAAGGGTCGTTACTAATGCCCTAGCCCATTAGTCTCGGTTCTTACACGAACCGGGACAGATGGGCCTCCACGTGGCCGGTACGGCGAGCCCAGGCAGGAGGGCCTTTGGTCCCTGGTGGCATCAACCGGGACCAATAGGCATTCAGGCGTCAGCATTTCAGGGGCTGG
>LR880968.1:920798883-920816974 GCA_904067115.1 Aegilops sharonensis
GAAAGCATAAGCAACATACTAAACGATCAAGTGCTAAGCTAACGGAATGGGTCAAGTCAATCACATCATTCTCCTAATGATGTGATCCCGTTAATCAAATGACAACTCATGTCTATGGTTAGGAAACATAACCATCTTTGATTTAACGAGCTAGTAAAGTAGAGGCATACTAGTGACACTCTGTTTGTCTACGTATTCACACATGTATTATGTTTCCGGTTAATACAATTCTAGCATGAATAATAAACATTTATCATGATATAAGGAAATAAATAATAACTTTATTATTGCCTCTAGGGCATATTTCCTTCAATTCGTGTGTTGCCCAGGACAACTGCTTAGTAGTTGATGTGCAACTTTCCCCCTACCCGTGGTTGTGCTTTCATTGTTTGCTGCATCAGTCAACTATCTAGCAGTGAATGTGCAACTTTGGATACAGCCACAGCCAACTGTCTACCATTGATGTGCAAGTTTTCTTCATACCCCGTGGATGTGTAATTTTCCTACTAGAACTCGGCCCAAACCACCCCTCTGGTGGGATGTGAAACTTTAGCTCCATGTTTATATGCAACTTTTCACTACACTTATGAATATGCAACTTTTCACTACACTTATGAATATGCAACTTTTCACTGCCGTCATGAATGTGTAATTTTCACCATCCAACTATCCCTGCCTGTGAGATGTGCAACTTCATATGTTGCTCTGGTCAACTGCCTAGCCGACTTTGTGCAACTTTGTTTGTTGCCCCCCAACTGATACTACACAGCCACAAGTAGAGAGGGGAAGGAGTTGCACATCGAGTAATAGGAAGTTGGCTCGAACAATAGACTAAGTTGCACATATCGCTAGTAGGGGAGGTGCAACTGTAAAAAAAACTACACATCCACGAGTAGGGATAAGGGTTGCACATTGACTATTAGATAATTGGTCGGGGCAGTAGACTAGTTGCACATCAAGTTTTTATGGTTGCTAAGTTGCAACCTCATATGAAGTTAGATCATGCAGCTCCAAAAACTGGTTTTGAAAAAAGTTGCACCATGTACTACTAAAGTTGCACGATGCAGTATTGAAGTTGCATCATATAGCACCAAAGTTGACATAAAAAAGTCCATCAAAACATACTCATGTAGGATCTAAATTCAAAGATCTAGCCGTGAAGAATCCGACGGTGAAGACATATTTGAATTCCGACGCGCGGTTTGAAAAATATGACATTTTTAAAAATTCGAAAAGCCAAAATAAATACACGTGTAGCTGTTTCTTCCGGAACTGTACTAACCACTGTGAACACATTTAATGCTAATAACCACATGCACTAGCAGACAAAAAAATAACACATGCATGTGTGTGAATCCCGACCGCTCGTTTTCTCCAAAAAGTGCACGTGCACTTTGAAGATTCTAGGTACTATAAAGATTCACCGGAAGTACAAAGCACCCCAAACATAATATTACACCAGGGTCCTGATACGTCTCCAACGTATCTATAATTTTTGATTGTTCCATGCTATTATATTACCCCTTTTGGATGTTTATGGGGTTTATTTTACACATTTATATCATTTTTGGGACTAACCTACTAACCGGAGGCCCAGCCCATATTGCTGTTTTTTTTTGCCTATTTCAATATTTCGAAGAAAAGGAATATCAAACAGAGTCCAAACGGAATGAAACCTTCGGGAGCGTGATTTTTGGAACAAACGTGATCCAGACGACATGGAGTGCAAGTCAAGAAGCAACCAAGGCCTCCACGAGATAGGAGGGCGCCCCCCCTATAGGGCGCGCCCCCTGTCTCGTGGCCCCCTCGGGCGGCCACCGACGTACTTCTTCTTCCTATATATACCTACGTACCCCGAAAACATCCAGGGGCGCCACGAAACACAATTTCCACCGCCGTAACCTTCTGTATCCGCGAGATCCCATCTTGGAGCCTTCGCCGACACTCTGCCGGAGGGGGAATCAACCACGGAGGGCCTCTACATCAACATCCTTGCCCCTCCGATGAGTTGTGAGTAGTTTACCACAGACCTACGGGTCCATAGTTATTAGCTAGATGGCTTCTTCTCTCTTTTTGGATCTCAATACAATGTTCTCCCCCTCTCTTGTGGAGATCTATTCGATGTAAACTCTTTTTGCAGTGTGTTTGTCGAGATCCGATGAATTGTGGGTTTATGATCAAGTTTATCTATGAATAATATTTGAATCTTCTCTGAATTCCTTTATGTATGATTAAGTTACCTTTGCAAGTCTCTTCGAATTATCAGTTTAGTTTGGCCTACTAGATTGGTCTTTCTTGCCATGGGAGAAGTGCTTAGCTTTGGGTTCAATCTTGCGGTGTCCTTACCCAGTGACAGAAAGGGTTGCAAGGCACGTATTGTATTGTTGCCATCGAGGATAACAAGATGGGGTTTATATCATATTGCATGAGTATATCCCTCTACATCATGTCATCTTGCTTAATGCGTTACTCTGTTCTTATGAACTTAATACTCAATATGCAGGCAGGAGTCGGTCGATGTGTGGAGTAATAGTAGTAGATGCAGGCAGGAGTCGGTCTACTTGTTATGGAAGTGATGCCTATATACATGATCATGCCTAGATAATCTCATAACTATGCGCTTTCTATCAATTGCTCGACAGTAATTTGTTCCCCCACCGTAATACTTATCCTATCTTGAGAGAAGCCACTAGTGAAACCTATGGCCCCCGGGTCTATCTCTTATCATATTTTCTTTCAATCTTCTTTTACTTGCATCTTTAATTTTTGCATCTATATTATAAAATACCAAAAATATATTTATCTTATCATACTATCTTTATTAGATCTCACTTTCGCAAGTGGCCGTGAAGGGATTGACAACCCCTTTATTGCGTTGGTTGCGAGTTCTCAGTTTGTTTGCGTAGGTGCGTGGGACTTTTGAGGAGCCTCCTACTGGATTGATACCTTGGTTCTCAAAACTGAAGGAAATACTTACGCTACACTTGCTGCATCACCCTCTCCTCTTCGATGAAAACCAACGCAAGCTCAAGATGTAGCAAGAAGGATTTGTGGCGCCGTTGACGGGGAGGTCTTCGCTCAAGTCAAGACATACCAAGTACCCATCACAAACCCATCTCCCTCGCATTTACATTATTTGCCATTTTCCTCTCGTTTTCCTCTCCCCCACTTCACCCTTGCCGTTTTATCCGCCCTCTCTTTCCCAATCTCCTCCTCTCTTTTTTGCTTGCCGTTTTTCTGCTTGCTTGTGTGTTGGATTACTTGTTGCCATGGCGCAAGATAATACCAAATTGTGTGATTTCTCGAATACCAATAATAATGATTTCCTTAGTACTCCGATTGCTCCTCTTAATAATGATGAGTCTTGTGAAATCAATACCGCCTTGCTGAATCTTGTTATGAAAGATCAATTCGCCGGCCTTCCTAGTGAAGATGCCGCTACTCATCTAAACAATTTTGTTGATTTGTGTGATATGCAAAATAAGAAAGATATGGATAACAATATTGTCAAATTGAAGTTATTTCCGTTTTCACTTAGATATCGTGCTAAAGTTTGGTTTTCGTCTTTGCCTAAAAATAGTATTGATTCGTGGAACAAGTGCAAAGATGCTTTTATCTCTAAGTATTTTCCTCCCGCTAAGATCATCACCCTTAGGAACGATATTATGAATTTTAAACAACTTGATCATGAGGATGTTGCCCAATCTTGGGAAAGAATGAAATTAATGCTTCGCAATTGCCCTACTCATGGTTTGAATTTATGGATGATCATACAGAAATTTTATGCCGGTTTGAACTTTGCTTCTAGAAATATCTTAGATTCGGCCGCGGGAGGCACCTTTATGGAAATCACATTAGGAGATGCTACAAAACTTCCTGATAATATTATGGCTAATTATTATCAATGGCACACCGAAAGATCTTCTAGTAAAAAAGTGCATGCTATAGAAGAAATCAATGTTTTGAGTGGAAAGATGGATGAACTTATGAAGATGTTTGCTACTAAAATACTCCTCTTGATCCCAATGATATGCCTTTGTCTTCCTTGATTGAGAATAATAACGAATCTATGGATGTGAATTTTGTTGGTAGGAATAGTTTTGGCAATAATGCTTATAGAGGAACTTCTAATGCTAGACCGTTCCCTAGTAATCCCTCTAATAATTATGAAAATTCCTACAATAATTCTTATGGTAATTTTAATAAGATGCCCTCTGATTTTGAGAATAGTGTGAAAGAATTTATGATTTCTCAAAAGAATTTTAATGCTTTGCATGAAGAAAAATTGCTCAAAGTTGATGATTTGGCTAGGAACGTTGATAGACTTTCGCTTGATGTTGATTTTCTTAAAATTAGTTCATCCCCTCCTAAGCATGATATCAATGAGTCTCTCAAAGTAAGGAGAATTTCCATTGATGAGTGCAAGGAAAGAACCGGTAGATTGCGTGCTAAAAAAGAAAGCTTTATAAAGGCGTGTTCTTCTAGTTTACATGTAAATAATGATGAGGATCTTAAAGTTATTGATGCGTCTCCGATTAGATCTATGTTTTGCAATATGAATTTTGATGATTATGGCACTGATGATGAATCAAGTTTGCCTAGAAGGCGTCCCAAGAATTCGGAGTCTTTAGATCTTAATGTTAAATTTGGTAAAAGTGAGATTGGAGAATCCTCAACTTCTAATAATGTTGAACCTACTATCTCGGATTTCAAGGAATTTGATTATGATAATTGCTCTATAAAAGGTTGTATTTCCTTGTTGCAATCCGTTGTTAATTCTCCTCATGCGTATAGTCAAAACAAAGCTTTTACCAAACATATTGTTGATGCCTTGATGCAATCTTATGATGAAAAACTTAATTTGGAAGTTTCTATACCTAGAAAACTTAATGATGAGTGGGAACCTACAATAAATATTAGAATCAAAGATTATGAGTGTTTTGCTTTGTGTGATTTGGGTGCTAGTGTTTCCACGATTCTGAAATCTTTATGTGATATTCTAGGTTTCCATGATATTGATGATTGTTCTTTAAATTTGCACCTTGCGGATTCCACCATTAAAAAGCCTATGGGAAGGATCAATGATGTTCTTATTGTTGCAAATAGAAATTTGGTGCCCGTAGATTTTATCGTTCTTGATATAGATTGCAATCTTTCTTGCCCTATTATTCTTGGTAGACCTTTCCTTAGAACGATTGGTGCGATTATTGATATGAAGGAAGGGAATATTAGATTCCAATTTCCATTAAAGAAAGGCAAGGAGCACTTTCTAAGAAAGAAAGTCAAATTACCTTATGAATCTATCATGCGTGCTACTTATGAGTTTAGTGCCAAAGATGGCACTCGTTAGATCTATTCTTGCTTTTATGCCTAGCTAGGGGCGTTAAACGATAGCGCTAGTTGGGAGGCAACCCAATTTTATTTTCAGTTTTTTGTTTTTGTTTCTTTTTAGGAATAAATAATCCATCTACCTTCTGTTTATATGTGTTTTTATCTTTTAATTAGTGTTTGTGCCAAGTTAAACTATAGGATCTTCTTGGATGATAGTTATTTGATCTTGCTGTAATTTCCAGAAACTTTCGGTTTACAAAAAAAATTGTTAAAAATCACCAGAATGTGATAAAATAGTGATTCCAATTGCTTCTGATCAATAAACAAATTGCCTAGGTCGTCTTATTTTGGCTGAATTTTTTGAGTTCCAGAAGTTTGCGTTAGTTTCAGATTACTACAGACTGTTCTGTTTTTGACAGATTCTGTTTTTCGTGTGTTGTTTGCTTATTTTGATGAATCTATTGCCAATAAAATAGTTTATAATCCATATAGAAGTTGGAATACAGTAGGTTTAACACAAAATTAAATAAAGAATGAGTTCATTGCAGTAGCTTATGTGGTGGTTTTGTTTTCTTTCACTAACGGAGCTTATAAGATTTCCTGTTGAGTTTTGTGTTGTGAAGTTTTTAAGTTTTGGGTAAAGCTTTTATGGACTATGGAATAAAGGGTGGAAAGATACTAAGCTTGGGGATTCCCAAGGCACCTCAAGATATTCAAGAATATCCAAAAGCCAAAGCTTGGGGATGCCCCGGGAAGGCATCCCCTCTTTCGTCTTCGTTCATTGGTAACTTTACTTGGAGCTATATTTTTATTCGCCACGTGATAAGTGTTTTGCTTGGAGCGTCGTGTATTATATTAGTCTTTGCTTTTTAGTTTACCACAATCATCCTTGCTGTACACACCTTTTGGGAGAAGCCTATTTGATTAGAATTTGCTAGAATACTCTATGTGCTTCACTTATATCTTTTGAGCTTGATAGTTTTTGCTCTAGTGCTTCACTTATATCTTTTAGAGCACGGTGGTGTCTTAATTTTGAAGAAATTTCTAGTCTCTCATGCTTCACTTATATTATTTTGAGAGTCTTTTAGAACAGCATGGTATTTGCTATGGTTATAAAATTGGTCCTAGAATGGTAGGCATCCAAGTTGGGTATAATAAAAACTATCATAGAAAGTGAACTGGATGCTATGATCAATTTGATACTTGATAATTGTTTTGAGATATGGAGGTAGTGATATTAAAGTCATGCTAGTTGGGTGATTATAAATTTAAAGAATGCTTGTGTTGAAGTTAGCAAGTCCCGTAGCATGCACCTATGGTTAAAGTTGTGTAACAAATTTGAAACATGAAGTGTACCTGGCTTGTGCATCCTTATGAGTGGCGGTCGGGGACGAGCGATGGTCTTTTCCTACCAATCTATCCCCCTAGGAGCATGTGCGTAGTACTTGATTTTTTATGACTTCTAAATTTTTACAATAAGTATATGAGTTCTTTTGACTAATGTTGAGTCCATGGATTATACGCACTTTTATCTTTCCACCTTTGCTAGCCTCTTCGATACCGTGCATCGCCCTTTCTCACCTTGAGAGTTGGTGCAAACTTCGCCGGTGCATCCAAACCCCGTGATATGATACGCTCTATCACACATAAACCTCCCTATATCTTCCTCAAAACAGCCACCATACCTACCTATTATGGCATTTCCATAGCCATTCCGAGATATATTGCCATGCAACTTTCCACCGTTCCGTTCATCATCATCATGACATACTTTACTTCTGTCATATTGCCATTGCATGATCATGTAGTTGACATCGTATTTGTGGCAAAGCCACCATGCATTATTTTTCATACATGTCACTCTTGATTCATTGCACCATCCCGGTACACCGCCGGAGGCATTCATATAGAGTCATATCTTGTTCTAGTTTTGAGTTGTAATTCTTGAGTTGTAAATCCATAAAAGTGTGATGATCTTCATTATTAGAGCATTGTCCTAGTGAGGAAAGGATGATGAAGGCTATGATTCCCCCACAAGTCGGGATGAGACTTCAGACTTCAAAAATAAAAAAAGAGAAAAAAAGAAAATAAAAAAAAGAAAGAAAGAAAAAGAAGAAAGAAGAAAAAAATTGAGAGAAAAAGAGAGAAGGGACAATGCTACTATCTCTTTTTCCACACTTGTGCTTCAAAGTAGCACCATGATCTTTATGATAGAGAGTCTCCTATGTTGCCACTTTCATATACTAAGTGGGAATTATAGAACTTGGCTTGCATATTCCTAGGATGGGCTTCCTCAAATGCCCTAGGTCTTTGTGAGCAAGCAAGTTGGATGCACACCCACTAATTTTCTTTTGTTGAGCATTTATTTATAGCTCTAGTGCATCCGTTGCATGGCAATCCCTACTCCTCATGTTGACATCAATTGATGGGCATCTCCATAGCCCGTTGACTATCCTCGTCAATGTGAGACTTTCTCCTTTTTTTGTCTTCTCCACACAATCCCCATCATCATATTCTATTCCACCCATAGTGTTATATCCATGGCTCACGCTCATGTATTGCGTGAAGGTTGAAAAAGTTTGAGATTATTTAAGTATGAAACAACTGCTTGGCTTGTCATCGGGGGTATAGAAGTTGGGAACTTCTTTGTGTGACGAAAATGAAGCATAGCCTAACTATATGATTATGTAGGGATGAACTTTCTTTTGCCATGTTATTTTGAGAAGACATGATTACTTTGATTAGTATGCTTGAAGTATTACTATTTCTTTTATCAATACGAACTTTTATTTTGTATTCATCTGGATCTGAACATTCATGCCACAATAAAGAAAATTACATTATGAATTATGCTAGGTAGCATTCCACATCAAAAATTCTCTTTTTTATCATTTACCTACTCGAGGACGAGCAGGAATTAAGCTTGGGGACGCTTGATACTTTGGAGTTTTTGATTGTTCCATGCTATTATATTACCTCTTTTGGATGTTTATGGGCTTTATTTTACACATTTATATCATTTTTGGGACTAACCTACTAACCGGTGGTCCAGCCCATATTGCTATTTTTTTTGCCTATTTCAGTATTTCGAAGAAAAGGAATATCAAACAGAGTCCAAACGGAATGAAACCTTCGGAAGGGTGATTTTTGGAACAAACGTGATCCAGAGGACTTGGAGTGCAAGTCAAGAAGCAGCCGAGGCCTCCACGAGATAGGAGGGCGCCCCCCTATAGGGCGCGCCCCCTGTCTCGTGGGCCCCTCGGGCGGCCACCGACGTACTTCTTCTTCCTATATATACCTACGTACCCCGAAAACATCCAGGGGCACCCCGAAACACAATTTCCACCGCCGTAACCTTCTGTATCCGCGAGATCCCATCTTGGAGCCTTCGCCGGCACTCTGCCGGAGGGGGAATCAACCACGGAGGGCCTCTACATAAACATCCTTGCCCCTCCGATGAGTTGTGAGTAGTTTACCACAGACCTACGGGTCCATAGTTATTAGCTAGATGGCTTCTTCTCTCTTTTTGGATCTCAATACAATGTTCTCCCCCTCTCTTGTGGAGATCTATTCGATGTAAACTCTTTTTGCAGTGTGTTTGTCGAGATCCGATGAATTGTGGGTTTATGATCAAGTTTACTATGAATAATATTTGAATCTTCTCTGAATTATTTTATATATGATTAAGTTATCTTTGCAAGTCTCTTTGAATTATCAGTTTAGTTTGGCCTACTAGATTGGTCTTTCTTGCCATGGGAGAAGTGCTTAGCTTTGGGTTCAATCTTGCGATGTCCTTACCCAGTGACAGAAAAGGGTTGCAAGGCACGTATTGTATCGTTGCCATCGAGGATAACAAGATAGGGTTTATATCATATTCCATGAGTTTATCCCTCTACATCATGTCATCTTGCTTAATGCGTTACTCTGTTCTTATGAACTTAATACTCTAGATGCAGGCAGGAGTCGGTCGATGTGTGGAGTAATAGTAGTAGATGCAGGCAGGAGTCGGTCTACTTGTTATGGACGTGATGCCTATATACATGATCATGCCTAGATAATCTCATAACTATGCACTTTTCTATCAATTGCTCGACAGTAATTTGTTCACCCACCGTAATACTTATGCTATCTTGAGAGAAGCCACTAGTGAAACCTATGGCCCCCGGGTCTATCTCTTATCATATTTGCTTTCAATCTACTTTTACTTGCATCTTTAATATTTGCATCTATATTATAAAATACCAAAAATATATTTATCTTATCATACTATATTTATTAGATCTCACTTTCGCATGTGGCCATGAAGGGATTGACAACCCCTTTACTGCGTTGGTTTTGAGTTCTCAGTTTGTTTGTGTAGGTGCGTGGGAATTTTGAGGAGCCTCCTACTGGATTGATAACTTGGTTCTCAAAGCAGTGGGAAATACTTACGCTACACTTGCTGCATCACCCTCTCCTCTTCGAGGAAAACCAACGCAAGCTCAAGACGTAGCAGGTCCATGGAGCACCGAACAACCATTGTCACCGCAAGAACAAGCCAATGACGCGTCGCTGTTGTCGCTCCCGTACCAGAGCAAGCCTGACCTTGTCGACGACAGCCGGGACGTCTTCATGCACGTGCCCTTAAGGACCAGCATCTCGAAGCCGCAGTCGTCATTGTTAAATCCTTGAATCGAGTTGGAGAACCAGACACCAAATCAAAGAACATGCTAGTTAGGATGCCAACGACATGGCCGACCTTTGTGCCAAACATGCTACTTCCTTAGCAGGATCCAAGTGTTGGATGGATGCTTGTCCACCGTTCATTGTAAGTAGGGATGCCAACGGCACGGCCGACCTTCGTGCCAAACATGCTACTTCCTTAGAGCATCTCTAACAGTCGCGGTAAATATCGCGCGCGCGGGGAAAAGTGTGTTTTAGCGCGGGCGGAGCGGTTTCGCGCGCTCCAGCAGACGCGGGAGATTATGCCGCGCGGCAACAAATCTCGCGCGCGTGAAAAAGCGGCTCGACGAACAGCGTCCGCCGCGCTCTATTAAACGCGCGCCCGAGCCGGTCAACCGAACACTTGAGCGCCCCGCCGCCTTCTTCTTCTTCATCGCCGTCCCCTACTTCCTCGCATCCAGCGCCCCGCCGCCGCTGCCGTGCCCTTCTCCCGATGCCACTGCGCCTTCTCCCTCGCCGCCGACATGTCGCCGCGCGCCCGGAGCAGCTCCGACTACCGTGGCGTCTGCGTCCACCCCTCCGACATGTTCTACGCGGAGATCCGCTTCAGTGGTGTGCGTCTTGGTCTTGGGACATTTGAGCCCGTCCACGAGGCCGCCCGCGCGTACGACGCGGCGGCGTGGCACCTCTTGAGGCCACACTCGCAGATGAACTTCGACGACGCGTGAACGTGCAGGACCTCGCGCCTCCACGACGAGGACCGCCACGAACACCATAGGCGGGAGCGCCGCCTCGTCATCATTGAGGCAGACAAGCACGCCATGGCGGAGTGGCGCCAGCGCTACCCGCAGGACGTCGCCGCCGAGAAAGCCTTCTGGGTGGAGAGGATGGCAAAGCGAGCCGCGGAACGGGCGGACAGGCGTCGGCGGAAGGCAGGCACCGGCGATATTGCAGTGCGAACTAGGACATGCCTCGATCTTTGACGACAATGATCCTCGGTGGGATGACGCGTTTCTATCATCGTCGGAGTACACCACTGAGGAGGATGACTCCGAGTAGTTTCTAGTTTATTTGCACCCTAGTATCGTTTATTATCTATTTTTATTTCTATCGTAAGACTAGTTTGTGGTGTTGGGTTGAACTATGCTATTTGTATCGTTGAATTTCATTATCTATATGCTGTTTTAAATATGTTCGTATGTGCTTTGGTTGCTCGTGCGCGCTGTTTTTTTCAGCGCCTGTTGAAGTGGACGCTGAAGCCAACGCTCAGTCGTGCAAAAACATGCTATTTCAACGTTGTAAAACTTATTTTAGAGCGCTTGCCCACCTGTTGGAGATGCTGTTAGCGAAGAGTGTTGGATGGATGCTTGTCCACCCTTCATTGTAAACGGCCTTAGGGCTGAGTGTAATCAAATTTCAGTCATGCAATAAAATTCCCATGTTTGGCGTAAAAAAAAGTAAACTAACAAGTGTGAACATATTTAATGCAATAACCACATGCACTAGCAGACAAAAAAAAATAACACATGCATGTGTGTGAATCCCGACCGCTCGTTTTCTTCAAAAAGTGCACGTGCACTTTGAAGGTTCTAGGTACTATAAAGATTCACCGAAAGTACAAAGCACCCCAAACATAATATTACACCAGGGTCCATGGACCACCGAACAACCATTGTCACCGCAAGAACAAGCCGATGACGCGTCGCTGTTGTCGCTCCCATACCAGAGCAAGCCTGACCTTGTTGACGACAGCCGGGACGTCTTCATGCACGTGTCCTTAAGGACCAGCGTCTCGAAGCCGCAGTCATAGTTGTTGAATCCTTAAATCGAGTTGGAGAACCAGACACCAAATCAAAGAAGATGTTAGTTAGGATGCCAACGACACGGCCGACCTTTGTGCCAAACATGCTACTTCCTTAGCCGGATCCAAGTGTTGGATGGATGCTTGTCCACCGTTCATTGTAAGTAGGGATGCCAACGGCACGGCCGACCTTCGTGCCAAACATGCTACTTCCTTAGAGCATCTCTAACAGTCGCGGTAAATATCGCGCGCGGGGAAAAGTGTGTTTTAGCGCGGGCGGAGCGGTTTCGCGCGCTCCAGCAGACACGGGAGATTACGGCGCGTGGCAACAAATCACGCGCGCTCGAAGAAGCGGCTCGGCGCGCAGCGTCCGACCTCCTCTATTAAACGCGCGCGCCCGAGCCGGTCAACCGCACACTGGAGCGCCCCGCCGTCTTCTTCTTCTTCCTCGCCGTCCCCTTCTTCCTCGCAACCAGCGCCCCGCCGCCGCTGCCGTGCCCTTCTCCCGATGCCACTGCGCCTTCTCCCTCGCCGCCGACATGTCGCCGCACGCCCAGAGCAGCTCCGGCTACCATGGCGTCTGCGTCCACCCCTCCGACATGTTCTACGCGGAGATCCGCTTAAGTGGCGTGCGTCTTGGTCTTGGGACATTCGAGACCGTCCATGAGGCCGCCTGCGCGTACGACGCGGCGGCGTGGCGCCTCTTGAGGCCACACTCGCAGATGAACATCGACGACGCGCGAACATGCACGACCTCACGCCTCCATGACGAGGACCGCCATGAACACCGTAGGCGGGAGCGCCGCCTCGTCATCATCGAGGTGGACGAGCACGCCATGGCGGAGTGGCGCCAGCGCTACCCGCAGGACGTCGCCGCCGTGAAAGCCTTCTGGGTGGAGAGGATGGCAAAGCGAGCCGCGGAACGGGCGGACAGGCGTCGGCGGAAGGCAGGCACTGGCGATATTGCAGTGCGAACTGGGACAAGCCTCGATCTTTGACGACAATGATCCTCGATGGGATGTCGCGTTTCTATCATCGTCGGACTACACCAACGAGGAGGATGACTCGGAGTAGTTTCTAGTTTATTTGCATCCTAGTATCGTTTATTATCTATTTTTATTTGTATCATAAGACTAGTTTGTGGCGTTGGGTTGAACTATGCTATTTGCATCGTTGAATTTTATTATCTATATGTTGTTTTAAATATTGTTCGTATGTACTTTGGTTGCTCGCGCGCCGTTTTTTTTGCAGCGCCTGTTGAAGTGGACGCTGAAGCCAACGCTCAGTCGCGCAAAAACATGCTATTTCAACGTTGTAAAACTTGTTTTAGAGCGCTTGCCCGCCTGTTGGAGATGCTGTTAGCGAAGAGTGTTGGATGGATGCTTGCCCACCCTTTATTGTAAACGGCCTTAGGGCTGAGTGTAACCAAATTTCAGTCATGCAATAAAATTCCCATGTTTGGCGTAAAAAAAGTAAACTAACAAGTGTAAACATATTTAATGCTAATAACTACATACACTAGCAGACAAAAAAAATAACACATGCATGTGTGTGAATCCCGACCGCTCGTTTTCTCCAAAAAGTGCACGTGCACTTTGAAGATTCTAGGTGCTATAAAGATTCACCGGAAGTACAAAGCACCCCAAACATAATATTACACCAGGGTCCATGGACCACCGAACAACCATTGTCACCGCAAGAACAAGCCGATGACGCGTCGTCGTTGTTGTCGCTCCCATACCAGAGCAAGCCTGACCTTGTCGACGACAGCCGGGACGTCTTAATGCACGTGCCCTTAAGGACTAGCGTCTCGAAGCCGCAGTCGTCGTTGTTGAATCCTTAAATCGAGTTGGAGAACCAGACACCAAATCAAAGAAGATGTTAGTTAGGATGCCAACGACACGGCCGACCTTTGTGCCAAACATGCTACTTCCTTAGCAGGATCCAAGTGTTGGATGGATGCTTGTCCACCGTTCATTGTAAGTAGGGATGCCAACGGCACGGCCGACCTTCGTGCCAAACATACTACTTCCTTAGAGCATCTCTAACAGTCGCGGTAAATATCACGCGCGCGGGGAAAAGTGTGTTTTAGCGCGGGCGGAGCGGTTTCGCGCGCTCCAGCAGACACGGGAGATTACGGCGCGCGGCAACAAATCGCGCGCGCGCGAAAAAGCGGCTCGGCGCGCAGCGTCCGGCGTGCTTTATTAAACGCGCGCGCCCGAGCCGGTCAACCGCATACTGGAGCGCCCCGCCGCCTTCTTCTTCTTCCTCGTCGTCCCCTTCTTCCTCGCATCCAGCGCCTCGCCGCTGCTGCCGTGCCCTTCTCCCGACGCCACTGCGCCTTCTCCCTCGCCACCGACATCTCGCCGCGCGCCCAGAGCAGCTCCGGCTACTGTGACGTCTGCGTCCGCCCCTCCGACATGTTCTACGCGGAGATCCGCTTCAGTGGCGTGCGTCTTGGTCTTGGGACATTCGAGACCATCCACGAGGCCGCCCACGCGTACGACGCGGCGGCGTGGCGCCTCTTGAGGCCACACTCGCAGATAAACTTCGACGACGCACGAACATGCAGGACCTCGCCCCTCCACGACGAGGACCGCCACGAACACCGTAGGCGGGAGCGCCGCCTCGTCATCATTGAGGCGGACGAGCACGCCATGGCGGAGTGGCGCCAGCGCTACCCACAGGACGTCGCCGCCGAGAAAGCCTTCTGGGTGGAGAGGATGGCAAAGCGAGCCGCGGAACGGGCGGACAAGCATCGGCGGAAGGCAGGCACTGGCGATATTGCAGTGCGAACTGGGACATGCATCGATCTTTGACGACAATGATCCTCGGTGGGATGACGCGTTTCTATCATCGTCGGACTGCACCAACGAGGAGGATGATTCGGAGTAGTTTCTAGTTTATTTGCACCCTAGTATCTTTTATTATCTATTTTTATTTGTATCGTAAGACTAGTTTGTGGTGTTGGGTTGAACGATGCTATTTGTATCGTTGAATTTTATTATCTGTATGTTGTTTTAAATATTGTTCGTATGTGCTCTGGTTGCTCGCGCGCGCCGTTTTTTTGAAGCGCCTGTTGAAGCGGACGCTGAAGCCAACGCTCAGCCGTGCAAAAACATGCTATTTCAACGTTATAAAACTTGTTTTAGAGCGCTTGGCTTCCTGTTGAAGATGCTCTTAGCGAAGAGTGTTGGATGGATGCTTGTCCACCCTTCATTGTAAACGGCCTTAGGGCTGAGTGTAACCAAATTTCAGTCATGCAATAAAACTCCCATGTTTCGCGTAAAAAAAGGTAAACTAATTTAATTAGCTAGCTTGCGCGAACTAGAGCTGAAAGCCGGGCTCATAATCTGCTGCAACAGATGAGATCATTCATCATGTTGGTCTGCGTACTTTTGAGCTCTCTTTCTGCAGCAGTAGCATCCGCTGGGCTGCTGGCGCGGCAGCCGGAGGTCCCGGATCCTGCTCTGGCACCTAGCCACGAGCCTTTTCCCAGTTGCTCTCAACGTGTAGCAGCCGCCGGCGTCGAGCAGCCGGAGACGCGGGCAGTGGTCGAGGACGGCGCGCAGCATACGCTTGTCGAAGCAGCCCCTCGCCACCACGAGCTGCTCCAGGAGGGGCAGCTTCTCCATCGCCGACGCGCCAAGCTCGTTGTGGTCCATGTCGAACGAGCTTGTCACGCGGAGGCTCCTCAGCAACGGTGCCCTGCACGCACGCAATGCACGGTGCTCCTCAGTTAGCTAGCTCACGTACGTGTTGATCGATCGATCGATCGGTCGACTGGTTTCACGTTTGATCGGATCAGAATCGGACGGCGTACCTGTCGGCGAGGTAGACGAGGAAGTCCGAGCTACGATGGCCCCATTACAGCGGAAAACAATCGTCCTCGCATCGTGATTTACCCGGGCAGCTGGGCCGGTTACCGCTGGTTAATTAGCTAACGGGCTTCTTTAAAGTTCGGTGAGACAAGCCTTCTTCCCTGGCGTTGGATTACTCAAGTCAAATGAGAACTAGGCCTACTGGCTACTGGCCTAGCAAGCAGTCTATTCGGTTGTTGCCTCCCAGACGAAAAGAACCACACGATCGCTGGATCGCTCCATCTCCCCATGATGTAGCTTTTTTCTTTTGAGAAAACCCCACGATGTCGCTGTTCAGCTGTGCCAGACGGCGGCACCCTAGGTCGATCGGAGACAGACGGGCGTGCGGCGGCAAGTGAAGGTTGGCCTTGGTTGGGCGCGTGGCCGTCGGTGTACTGAGCCGGAGCGGATCCATCCCAGGATTGACTTGCATCATCGGCCGGTGGCTGCTTGTTCACTCCTCGGTGATTTGGTGAGATTGCTAACTAATTTGAAGTTTAAACGACTCATTAGGATTTAAATTTTTTATGTTAGAGCATGGGGTCTTGATCATCAGGATATATATTACTCTGTAAACAATGTATAGAGATCTAAAATATCTTATATTTATCTACAAAATGGAGTAGTTCACTTTGAAATTACATTTGTATGACTATTATGTTCATCATTTTACTTGATTATTATTAATGTAGATTTGTGATACATGATTTCAGTGCTGTTTTATATGTTGTATATCTGAACCAACATTTTTTTACTGGTTGAAATTTTCGGAAACCGACTAGTTATCGGATATTTCCTCGGACCACAATTTTTGTTTGCTACACAAGTTCAGGTAGTGTCAAATAGAACCCATATGCATATTGTAACACAACATAGCGCCTAGCTCGGTGAAAGTGCTTTCGAGGTCATGGGATCGACTACCAATCTTGCCAGCTTGATTTTGATTTTAACGTTGTTGGTGTTTTAAGAAATATGGCCGCAATGGGTTAGGGATGACTCAAACCCCATTTAAATACTTTTAGGTAAAAACTTGGAATTTTTTCGAAAACCTGTTCTTGCAACCCCTACTAGACCCTCCTTCTTGCCGTGGCGGGGACGTGCGCGGCGACGGGACGAGCCCTGGTCGGCTTTCCTCTTCCTAGTCTCCATGACCATGACGATCTCTTTGAGATTTCACGTGCACGTATTGATAGATCAAAAGTCCTCACCCTCAAAAAAGATAGATCAAAAGTCTTTATAGCCATCGGTGATCTTACATTGGCAAGTCTCTCCGGAGGGGAAGAGAATTAAAATCTGGACGCAAGTCTCTCCCCCAAACCCGGAGATCGTTCAACTAAAAGAACTGGAACCTGGAGGGAAAAAAAAGACTCATTCAAGCAACTTGCTGTGCCCGGCCCGAACGGCTGTCTGCAATGCCTGGACATATATAATCATGGATTCATGGTAACCCAATTTACAATCACTCCAATAAAGGTGCTGTAGAAAACAATGCTTGCATGTACTAGTCTGCAACTCTGCATATAATTTTTGTCTGTAGAAAACAATGCTTGCGTGTACCCATGTCGAACGAGCTTGTCACGCGGAGGCTCCTCAGCAACGGCGCCCTGCACGCACGCAATGCACGGTGCTCCTCAGTTAGCTAGCTCACGTACGTGTTTATCGATCGATCGATCGGTCGACTGGTTTCACGTTTGATCAGATCAGAATCGGATGGCGTACCTGTCGGCGAGGTAGACGAGGAAGTCGCCGTCGACGCGGCCCCTGAAGGACTCGCACCGGCCGGCGCTGCGGTCCACAGCGGCGCGCGCCAGCGCCGGCCCCGTCCCGCGGGGGACGTCGATCTGATGAAGCCGCCCGAGGATCGCGCGCAGGGCGGTGCCGGGCACTGCGGGCAGCGCCGCCCAGTCCCTCCAATCTGCCGGCCGAGAAGCGGGACGCTCCTTCTCCTTCCTGCCGTGGAGGGGCCGTGGGGGGTGACGTCGGCGGGAAGACGACCACACGGCCTGGTCGGTCAGGGCGCGAAGGCCAAGGCACCGCGGGAAGGCCAAGGCGGCTTTCCTCTTCCTAGTCTCCTTGACCATGATGATTTCTTTGAGATTTCACGTCTACGATATCGGCGAGGAGATGATTAGAGATGGCAATGGATCTTTTTGGATACAAGAGATCGGAAGTCTTTAATAGTCAATCGGTGATCGTACATTGGCAAGTCTCTCCGGAGGGAAAAGAAATAGGAATGTTATCTGGCGACCGTTCCTCGGGAGGAAATCGCTGGTGAAGCCTCTCATAGCCACAGGATCAACATCCACTAGTAGAAAAACACCTATTAGTCCCGGTTCGTAAGGGCCTTTAGTCCCGGTTCATGAACCGGGACTAATGAGTCGTTACTAATACCTCCCCCCTTTAGTCCCGGTTCTAACACGAACCGGGACAGATGGTC
>LR880968.1:920898234-920910755 GCA_904067115.1 Aegilops sharonensis
GGTGAAGAATATATGCTCTGGGGCCTAATTACTTAGATCGAATGAAATATTAGCATAGTAAAGAGCAGAGAGCAGGAGAAACCAATGTGTAGACAATTAGTATGGAGAGGCTAGCTGGTACTCACCTGTGCTTTTCTGGGTCGATTAGGAATTTAGGATGCTGATCTTTAAAACTGAGGTAGTGCAGTACAACAATCAATATAAGATAGGAAGTGAGCCTGGTAGAAAATGATGTCGGCGGCGCTAGATGACCCGCGGACGCAAGAAGCCAAGAATCCAATTAAAACCAATAATTCTATGGGTATTGGGAACCATTATATATGTGAATACCTTAAATCAATCAAAAGAGAAATAAAGAGCCTGATTTAAACCATGATTTATTTGCCCATAGACCATTACATTATTGGTCGGACAAAAAACAAATGCTTTGATGCTATATTGTTCCAAAATGGGTTCAGTATCACAAAGCAAAGGAGATCCACAGACATACTGCAAGTATATCTTTCAAGCTTCGAAAAATTAGATACGGATCAAAAGAGGCTATCACATCATCCTGGTCATTAACATCAGAACCATAATTTTGGATTTCTAAAGTTGCAAAATACTTTCTGGAAGCTGTTGTATTGTCAATTCACATTTATCCTACAACATCCATAGATTATACAACAAAATGGAGAAGGAAAAACAAATGAAAACATACAAATTAACATTAGCAAGACGAGCGGTAAACCTGCTCGAAAGGTAGTCATCATCAACAATTCTTGCTTCAATAATGACAACCAACCATCACATATATCCATCCATGATACATAAAGGGGGGAGTAAATTACCTTGGATGAGAACGAATTAATTGTCAGGTTGCTGCAGTTGCCAAAAATGCCCCAGTTTAATACATGGATTCTGTCAATGCAACTCGCATAGTCACCTGGGTACACAGAAATAGACAAAAATAATGCATCAATTAAAAGGAACCAAAACAAGCAGAGCAGATCACGGGAAAGATAGGGTGGGGGAGAGAGAGTTAAATCAAGGGAAGGAGGAGGGGAGTGGGGAGTACCTATGCATGGGGAGGGGGAGGCTGGCCTTGCCCGCATCCATCCATGGTGGCAAAGGCCTCGAGCAAAAGAATGGCGACGGTGACGGATTTGACGGCCTCGGGCTGTAGTTGTCACGGAGAGAGCCGCGCACATGAAAGAGCACAACTAGGGTTGAAACAGAGAGGAGGCGGATCCACCACACCAGTACGTCGGGTTGACGACGAGGAATATCCGGTAGGTTAGCGCCGCTCACCTGCGAACGCAGCGGCGACGACGGGGCTGGCGGATCTACGAGCGCCATGGCCATGGCCGTCACCTGACCCGCTCGCTCTCCCTCTCCTCTTCCCTTCCCGTCGCCCGACCCGCTCGCTCTCCCTCTTCTCTTCCTTCCCTTCCCTTCTGAAAACGGGAGGGGGAGGTTGCAGGCGGAGGCTGGCCGGAGGAGACGGGCGTGAGTGGCGGCGGCTGGCCGGGTGGAGGAGGTGTGGCGGCGACTGGCCGTGTGGAGGAGATGACGGCGGCGGGGCAGGGAGGCGGGCGCGGTCTAGCTAGGGTTTGGAGGGAGAGAGAGGAGAGGGGCGCGACGCGAGTGCGGGATGGGCAGAATGCTAGGTTACCTCCACTGGAGCGGCTGCCTTTTATACCCCCGGATGCAAAATGACGAAATGCCCTCGGCGGGGCACGAAAATAACAGGCGGTGGCACGAGTACTGTTCATGGCGAATTAAAGGCGACATGGCTGCCTTCGTTTTGACTACCACTTCTTCAGGGTTTATATGTTCAATGTGCAAGCTGGTACCGTCTTGGTCTTTAAAAGGTGCCCCTCCTTCCCCGGTGTCTTTTCATAGATGCCTTCACAACGGTATGACCCAAATATATCGCTCTGTGTGTAACATATAACAGACAATCATGTAGATTGGTTATATATATACTCTTTAAAATCCTTGTATGAGATTTGAAATTTAAATACCCAGGACATGAGTTCTTCTCGTTCTCAGTACATAGGAGTAGGAGGCATGAGGAACTTTGTAAAATCGAGTTCAGGACTAGGAAGTGCAAAATTATGCGGTGATGGATTTCCAATCGGAGTGTAAGCTACCGGCCGAAAAGAACCTTGGGTCGTGCCCAATGCCCCTGCACAATGGCTCAACAATTTCTCGTGGTCCGACTACTCTCCTCCATTTCCTTGCCAATATACTATTTTGTGTGGTGCCTATCTTTTCATCCGTGCATGTATGGATAAATAAAATTGTTCACAAGAAGAAGAGAAAAAGCGTAGTTCGCTTGCTTAGCTTGTCCGTGCGATACCGCGTGTCGTGATGGGTTGATCGATGCCTGGATGGTTGCTTTCGTCTTCTTGTTGGCACATCCGTTGGAGAGACGGGTACTCTATCAGTGTTTGATCTGGTCTCGCGAGCGGAGGTGAAAGGAGTGGCTCAGCTCCACCTTCCTTTTGTCGCAGCGCCGGAGACGGGCAGGTCGCGATCCACACCAGCAGCAAGCTGACCGGGTCATGTTAAATTTCTCGTCTCCTCGATCGACGCCGGCAGCCTCGAGACCTCGACCCACACGACACGACGCGTTGGCAAGCAAAGGACAGAAAGTCTGCATCCAAGCCAAGCCGAGCCTCGTTGCTCCAGCCAGTTTTTTTTTTTTTTTTTTTTTGGACTTGGCTCCAGCCAGTTTTACCGTCGCCTGACGCGCGCGGGCCACGCGTCACGCAAGACAAGGCTCGCTTTGCTCTGTGTCAACCAACACTTGGAATCCGTCGAGCCCGGTGGTGCAGCACCAACACGACCGTGCAAATCGAAACTACTAGTACTATCGAGTCATGCGGGAATTTTTTTGTGTGTTCTTTTGGGGTGAGTCATGCGGAAGCTATATCTCGCCTAATGCAAAACCGAGCAAAACCAGATAGCCTGTTGGGCCGGACATCTGGCGATCGCCTGCTGCGAGGCCGTACTTTGTGCCTTTCTTATGCTTTTTTTCTCTTTAATGCACATCTGCCTTTTTCAATACATGTTGTACATTGTTTATACCTTTTGAACATTTTTTTGATAAACGTTCAATATTTTTTTAAATACATGTTTTGAACTTTTTTGAATGCATGATAAACATTTTTCAAAAAAACGTTGAACATTTTATTTAATGATACGAAACATCTTTTATTTGTGAAATACGAAACATGTTTTCGATCTACTTAATTTTCCTAAAAAGTATATAAATATTTTATTTAAATCTCACAAACATATTGTTGAAACACGTGAACACAGCTGAATTTTAACCAGCGAGACGCCGCCGCCGCTTAACCCTACATGTCACAACTTCCTCGATGTTTTCATCATGGTGCCTCCCGCCTTAAACCGCACTCAAGCGGCCCGACGCATCTCCTGCCACGCTCTGTCCCCTTCCATAATCATTTTCTGTCAAAATTGGTTCAACTTGATTGAATGATGAATTTCTGATCCAAATTGAAAATAATATCAGATTCCATTTGTAACCAAATTAAGGAACCAAGGTTGTGAGAGGATTTGGTATCATCCATTGGTACCGAGAACGAAAAATCATAGCCGTTGTGGAGGTTCAATTAAGAAAGGGAGAAATTCAGTTATGCATCTTCAATCATGTGAGAAGCTCTTAGTCAAGTATGTTTGACTTAGAGTATTATTGGGCACCAGCCACCAAGTGTGCTGAAAAACATTTGTGTTGTCATGGGTAACTACTGCCAATGTGTAAGTAACCGGGGGTGCTACACCATTGCAAGGTAACCGCCAAAAAACGTGTCTACGAATTTTGCAACATAAGTCTAGCTAGCGACAATGAATTTTAATCATCGGATTCCTGATTTTAATCGCTCTCTTCTTCCCGTATTTTACCGTATGATCAAACATAATTTTCTTTGCCAATGACTTCATCAGCCAATTCTTCTTAAGTTTATAAATGTGGAATATTGTTTTGGTCGATATACAAAGCTAACATGTGGGTGTACCAATTTATAGCCCTTGCAGCACAAACACGGCGATTGCAATGTAAAGATTGTACCATGGTTTATCAATTTTCCTCGTCCATTGCTAATATATTTTGTGTGGTGCCTATCTCTTCACCCATGCATGTATGTATGGATCAATAAAATTATCCACAAGGAAAAATGTAGTCCCCTTGCTTCTAAACATGGCTCGAAATGCGTAGATTTTGGCATGAAGTTAATGTGTGTTGGGTGAACGTGACCATGGATACTACGGTCAATGTTTTTCATGACACTTGTTTTCTCTCTCCTGATTTTTAGCTTTATCTTTTCAGCCATAAGTTAGGTGATGTATCAGGTGACAACTCAAATTCGATGAAAATTTGAAAACTTTGAGCCTAACAACCAGATGATGGGTGGGCAGTCTTGATGCGAGGTGGGATGCTCTCCAGCCACTGAATACTCTTTTGTGGAAAGCCTCCTATCTTCTCCCCGTACTACAGAGAATAACTAGGTCTCGTACCTCGAGCTTGGGTTGCAGACGGAGTAGATCCAATCTCCCGAGGAAAATAACATCCCAACACTAGCCAACGACCAGTGAGCGGCGAGACGCCGACACTGCCCTCCTCTGCATTAATCCCCCTACACGAACCCTTATTAATTCTTCCTATGTGTTGTCAAATCATCACCGCGGCTCCCCGACCCTCTCGTAGCTAGCCCAATGTGGCAACGATCGAGACGATGACGCAGGTCGACCCAACGCGTCGCTACTTCCTTGATGGTTTCATCATGGTGCCATCCCACCTTATATTGCACTCAAGTGACCATGCACATCTCCTCCCACAAGCTCTGTCCCCTTCCATAACCATTCTCTATCTAAATAGGTTCAACTTGATTGCAACAATGAATTTCTAATCCAAATTGAAAATAACACCAGTTTCCATTTGTAACCAAATTAAGGAACCAACGTTATCAGAGGATTTGGCATCCGCCATGGGTAGAGTGAACCAAGAATTGTGACCGTTGTTCGGGACCAATTAAAAAGGGACAAATTTAGCTAGTACTAATAAGACGCGTCTTCTTTTCTGGAAGCAATCACGTGAGAACTCTTTAAGCATGTTTGATTTAGAGTATTATTGGACACCAAGTGTGCTGAAAAAGATTTGTGTTGTCGTAAGTAACTACTACCAATTTGTAAGCAGTTGTGTTGTTGCACCATTGCACGGTCACCGCCAAAAAATGTATCTACAAAATTAATAACACAAGTCTAGCTAGCAACAACGAATTTCAATCATCGGATTCCTGATTCTAATCGCTCTCTTATTCCAGTATTTTACAGTATGATCAAACATAATTTGCTTTGCCAGCGATTTCATCTGCTAACTCTTTTTTAAGTTTGTAAATGTGGAATGTTGTTTTGGTTGATCTGTGGACCTAAATGTGGGTGTACCAATGAGCCATGATTTATAGCTCTTGCAGCACAATCACGGCGACTGTGATGTAAAGATCCACGAGTATTTATGATCTATATGCAAGCTGGTACCGCCTTGGTCTTTAAAAGGTGTCCCTCCTTTTCCGAAGTCTCTTCACAGATGTCCTCACATAGATAGGGTCGAAATATACCACTCTGTGTGTAACATGGAGCTGACCATCATCTATATTGGTTATATAATCTTCTAAATTCTTGTATGAGATCTTACAATAAAATACCTAGGACATGATTTCTTCTCGTTCTCAGTATGTAGGAGTAGGAGGCATGAGGAAGTTTGTAAAATCAATGTCAGGGCTTAGATCTGTAAGATCCTGCCATGATTGATTTTCAATCGGTGCGTAAGCAACTGAAAGAACCTTGGGCGCAACGTTCGTGCACCGTGCCTCAACATTTCTCTTGGTCCGACTACTCTCCTCCATTGCTTGCATAAAATATATTGTGTGGTGTCACTCTTTTCATCCGTATGGATCAATAGAATTGACCACAAGAAAAAGCGTAGTTCCCTTGCTTCTAAACGGGGCAACTTGTGTAGGATCTGGCTTTAGGTCAGGTCAATGAGATCAACTTCTTTGAAGATATAAAACATGTTAAAAATTCTGAAAATAATTGCAGACACACATCAATGTTTAATGTACAACCTGAAAAAGTTTCAGCTACTAATTCAACATTCACTTATAGGAACAAAAAAGACAAAATTGGATGTGAATACTGTCAAATAGTACTATTCACCCAAAGCTGGCACTATTCACAGTTGAATTTGTCATTTTTGTATCTCCGATTTTAAATCGAGTTTCAGAATTTTTTGAATGGTCTAAATATGAGTTTTTTGGGTTGATCCTAGGATCTCATGGGCAGGTTATATTCTAGTCTTCCCCCTTCTAAACAGGGCAAATGGACTGGATTGGTTGATGCGTGAATGGTTCATTTCACATCCATCAGGCTGGTCATAGTGGGGAGTAACATATCTCTACTCCTAATGGACGACTTGGTGAATAGTCTGCGCGGTTTTTTTTCGCTGGTTTATTTTCGTCATCCTCCCACCTCCGTTTTATTTTCGTCATCCTCCCACCACTTTCGTCTGGGTTTTTTCGTCCCCCCTCCCACCACCCCATCGGTTTATTTTTTCACTATTTCCTTCTAAACAAACACTTTCCTACCGTACAAAAAGACACAGATCTAACTTTACTAAATTACCCAAATCAAACGATCCATCTCATCAATGCAATTTGCTTTAGGAAACATATAATGGATGTGAAGGAAACAAATAATAGACTATCCAAATCAATCGATCCATCTCATCAATGCAATTTGATTTAGGAAACATATAATAAATTTTAAGGAAACAAATAACAGACTTTAAAGAAAAATCCAATTAACTAATCTCTACTCTTAAAGGCCCCTCGATTGATTTTTGTCCCTCGCTTCCTTTCCCAGCACTGATACAATGGAAGGAATTATAATCAAACGATCCATCTCATCAATGCAATTTGCTTTAGGAAACATATAATGGATGTGAAGGAAAAAAATAATAGACAATCCAAATCAATCGATCCATCCCATCAATGCAATTTGATTTAGGAATCTCTAATCCTAATGGACGACTTGGTGAATAGTCTGCGCGGTTTTTTTTGTCATCCTCCCACCTCCGTTTTATTTTCGTCATCCTCCCACCACTTTCGTCTGGGTTTTTTCGTCCCCCCTCCCACCACCCCATCGGTTTATTTTTTCACTATTTCCTTCTAAACAAACACTTTCCTACCGTACAAAAAGACACAGATCTAACTTTACTAAATTACCCGAATCAAACGATCCATCTCATCAATGCAATTTGCTTTAGGAAACATATAATGGATGTGAAGGAAACAAATAATAGACTATCCAAATCAATCGATCCATCCCATCAATGCAATTTGATTTAGGAAACATATAATAAATTTTAAGGAAACAAATAACGGACTTTAAAGAAAAATCCAATTAACTAATCTCTACTCTTAAAGGCCCCTCGATTGATTTTTGTCCCTCGCTTCCTTTCCCAGCACTGATACAATGGAAGGAATTATAATCAAACGATCCATCTCATCAATGCAATTTGCTTTAGGAAACATATAATGGATGTGAAGGAAACAAATAATAGACTATCCAAATCAATCGATCCATCCCATCAATGCAATTTGATTTAGGAATCTCTAATCCTAATGGACGACTTGGTGAATAGGCTGCGCGGTTTTTTTCGCTGGTTTTTTTCGTCATCCTCCCACCACTTTCGTCTGGGTTTTTTCGTCCCCCCTCCCACCACCCCATCGGTTTATTTTTTCACTATGTCCTTCTAAACAAACACTTTCCTACCGTACAAAAAGACACAGATCTAACATTACTAAATTACCCAAATCAAACGATCCATCTCATCAATGCAAGTTGCTTTAGGAAACATATAATGGATGTGAAGGAAACAAATAATAGACTATCCAAATCAATCGATCCATCCCATCAATGCAATTTGATTTAGGAAACATATAATAAATTTTAAGGAAACAAATAACAGACTTTAAAGAAAAACTCTACTCCTAATGGACGACTTACTGAATAGTCTGCGCGGTTTTTTTCTCTGGTTTTTTTTCGTCATCTTCCCACCTCCGTTTTTTTGTCATCCTCCCACCACTTTCGTCTGGGTTTTTTCGTCCCCCCTCCCACCACCCCATCGGTTTATTTTTTCACTATTTTCTTCTAAACAAACACTTTCCTACCGTACAAAAAGACACAGATCTAACTTTACTAAATTACCCAAATCAAACGATGCATCTCATCAATGCAATTTGCTTTAGGAAACATATAATGGATGTGAAGGAAACAAATAATAGACTATCCAAATCAATCGATCCATCCCATCAATGCAATTTGATTTAGGAAACATATAATAAATTTTAAGGAAACAAATAACATACTTTAAAGAAAAAATCCAATTAACTAATCTCTACTCTTAAAGGCCCCTCGATTGATTTTTGTCCCTCGCTTCCTTTCCCAGCACTGATACAATGGAAGGAATTATAATCAAACGATCCATCTCATCAATGCAATTTGCTTTAGGAAACATATAATGGATGTGAAGGAAACAAATAATAGACTATCCAAATCAATCGATCCATCCCATCAATGCAATTTGATTTAGGAATCTCTAATCCTAATGGACGACTTGGTGAATAGGCTGCGCGGTTTTTTTCGCTGGTTTTTTTCGTCATCCTCCCACCACTTTCGTCTGGGTTTTTTCGTCCCCCCTCCCACCACCCCATCGGTTTATTTTTTCACTATTTCCTTCTAAACAAACACTTTCCTACCGTACAAAAAGACACAGATCTAACATTACTAAATTACCCAAATCAAACGATCCATCTCATCAATGCAAGTTGCTTTAGGAAACATATAATGGATGTGAAGGAAAAAAATAATAGACTATCCAAATCAATCGATCCATCCCATCAATGCAATTTGATTTAGGAAACATATAATAAATTTTAAGGAAACAAATAACAGACTTTAAAGAAAAACTCTACTCCTAATGGACGACTTACTGAATAGTCTGCGCGGTTTTTTTCTCTGGTTTTTTTCGTCATCTTCCCACCTCCGTTTTTTTGTCATCCTCCCACCACTTTCGTCTGGGTTTTTTCGTCCCCCCTCCCACCACCCCATCGGTTTATTTCTTCACTATTTTCTTCTAAACAAACACTTTCCTACCGTACAAAAAGACATAGATCTAACTTTACTAAATTACCCAAATCAAACGATGCATCTCATCAATGCAATTTGCTTTAGGAAACATATAATGGATGTGAAGGAAACAAATAATAGACTATCCAAATCAATCGATCCATCCCATCAATGCAATTTGATTTAGGAAACATATAATAAATTTTAAGGAAACAAATAACATACTTTAAAGAAAAAATCCAATTAACTAATCTCTACTCTTAAAGGCCCCTCGATTGATTTTTGTCCCTCGCTTCCTTTCCCAGCACTGATACAATGGAAGGAATTATAATCAAACGATCCATCTCATCAATGCAATTTGCTTTAGGAAACATATAATGGATGTGAAGGAAACAAATAATAGACTATCCAAATCAATCGATCCATCCCATCAATGCAATTTGATTTAGGAAACATATAATAAATTTTAAGGAAACAAATAACAGACTTTAAAGAAAAATCCAATTAACTAATCTCTACTCTTAAAGACCCCTCGATTGATTTTTGTCCCTCGCTTCCTTTCCCAGCACTGATACAATGGAAGGAATTATAATCAAACGATCCATCTCATCAATGCAATTTGCTTTAGGAAACATATAATGGATGTGAAGGAAACAAATAATAGACTATCCAAATCAATCGATCCATCCCATCAATGCAATTTGATTTAGGAATCTCTAATCCTAATGGACGACTTGGTGAATAGTCTGCGCGGTTTTTTTCGTCATCCTCCCACCTTCGTTTTATTTTCGTCATCCTCCCACCACTTTCGTCTGGGTTTTTTCGTCCCCCCTCCCACCACCCCATCGGTTTTTTTTTTCACTATTTCCTTCTAAACAAACACTTTCCTACCGTACAAAAAGACACAGATCTAACTTTACTAAATTACCCAAATCAAACGATCCATCTCATCAATGCAATTTGCTTTAGGAAACATATAATGGATGTGAAGGAAACAAATAATAGACTATCCAAATCAATCGATCCATCCCATCAATGCAATTTGATTTAGGAAACATATAATAAATTTTAAGGAAACAAATAACAGACTTTAAAGAAAAATCCAATTAACTAATCTCTACTCTTAAAGGCCCCTCGATTGATTTTTGTCCCTCGCTTCCTTTCCCAGCACTGATACAATGGAAGGAATTATAATAAAACGATTCATCTCATCAATGCAATTTGCTTTAGGAAACATATAATGGATGTGAAGGAAACAAATAATAGACAATCCAAATCAATCGATCCATCCCATCAATGCAATTTGATTTAGGAATCTCTAATCCTAATGGACGACTTGGTGAATAGTCTGCGCGGTTTTTTTCGTTGGTTTTTCTGTCATCCTCCCACCTCCGTTTTATTTTCGTCATCCTCCCACCACTTTCGTCTGGGTTTTTTCGTCCCCCCCTCCCACCACCCCATCGGTTTATTTTTTCACTATTTCCTTCTAAACAAACACTTTCCTACCGTACAAAAAGACACAGATCTAACTTTACTAAATTACCCGAATCAAACGATCCATCTCATCAATGCAATTTGCTTTAGGAAACATATAATGGATGTGAAGGAAACAAATAATAGACTATCCAAATCAATCGATCCATCCCATCAATGCAATTTGATTTAGGAAACATATAATAAATTTTAAGGAAACAAATAACAGACTTTAAAGAAAAATCCAATTAACTAATCTCTACTCTTAAAGGCCCCTCGATTGATTTTTGTCCCTCGCTTCCTTTCCCAGCACAGATACAAAAGAAGGAATCATAATCAAACGATCCATCTCATTAATGCAATTTGCTTTAGGAAACATATAATGGATGTGAAGGAAACAAATAATAGACTATCCAAATCAATCGATCCATCCCATCAATGCAATTTGATTTAGGAATCTCTAATCCTAATGGACGACTTGGTGAATAGTCTGTGCGGTTTTTTTCGCTGGTTTTTTTCGTCATCCTCCCACCACTTTCGTCTGGGTTTTTTCGTCCCCCCTCCCACCACCCCATCGGTTTATTTTTTCACTATTTCCTTCTAAACAAACACTTTCCTACCGTACAAGAAGACACAGATCTAACTTTACTAAATTACCCAAATCAAACGATCCATCTCATCAATGCAATTTGCTTTAGGAAACATATAATGGATGTGAAGGAAACAAATAATAGACTATCCAAATCAATCGATCCATCCCATCAATGCAATTTGATTTAGGAATCTCTAATCCTAATGGACGACTTGGTGAATAGTCTGTGCGGTTTTTTTCGCTGGTTTTTTTCGTCATCCTCCCACCACTTTCGTCTGGGTTTTTTCGTCCCCCCTCCCACCACCCCATCGGTTTATTTTTTCACTATTTCCTTCTAAACAAACACTTTCCTACCGTACAAGAAGACACAGATCTAACTTTACTAAATTACCCAAATCAAACGATCCATCTCATCAATGCAATTTGCTTTAGGAAACATATAATGGATGTGAAGGAAACAAATAATAGACTATCCAAATCAATCGATCCATCCCATCAATGCAATTTGATTTAGGAAACATATAATAAATTTTAAGGAAACAAATAACATACTTTAAAGAAAAAATCCAATTAACTAATCTCTACTCTTAAAGGCCCCTCGATTGATTTTTGTCCCTCGCTTCCTTTCCCAGCACTGATACAATGGAAGGAATTATAATCAAACGATCCATCTCATCAATGCAATTTGCTTTAGGAAACATATAATGGATGTGAAGGAAACAAATAATAGACTATCCAAATCAATCGATCCATGCCATCAATGCAATTTGATTTAGGAATCTCTAATCCTAATGGACGACTTGGTGAATAGTCTGCGCGGTTTTTTTCGTCATCCTCCCACCTCCGTTTTATTTTCGTCATCCTCCCACCACTTTCGTCTGGGTTTTTTCGTCCCCCCTCCCACCACCCCATCGGTTTATTTTTTCACTATTTCCTTCTAAACAAACACTTTCCTACCGTACAAAAAGACACAGATCTAACTTTACTAAATTACCCAAATCAAACGATCCATCTCATCAATGCAATTTGCTTTAGGAAACATATAATGGATGTGAAGGAAACAAATAATAGACTATCCAAATCAATCGATCCATCCCATCAATGCAATTTGATTTAGGAAACATATAATAAATTTTAAGGAAACAAATAACAGACTTTAAAGAAAAATCCAATTAACTAATCTCTACTCTTAAAGACCCCTCGATTGATTTTTGTCCCTCGCTTCCTTTCCCAGCACTGATACAATGGAAGGAATTATAAT
>LR880968.1:920926122-920937854 GCA_904067115.1 Aegilops sharonensis
AAGACGATAGGCATGGCTTAAATAGCCCTAGTGCGACGTGTTTTTTGATTATTTTTGAATGGTTTCACCGGGTGGAAGTAATGACCGGGCTGCGCTTGGTGGCATCGGGAGTGTGTACACACGCATGGGAAACCAAAGGCTGCATGCATCAATGGGGGGTGCCCCTGCATCAATAGCCCCGCTGCGACATTTCACAAAGGTGCACGCGTCTGTGCCATCGGTGGAGGGTCAAGGGGTCACGCTGACCCTTTTTCTGTGCGTGTGTCGCCCGTGCATGCATGCATCGTAGGCTCCGATCGAGCATGGCAACGTAGCCTGCTGGCTAGGGCTTGGCTAGAGGAGGCGTGGTTCGGTCCAAAGGTCCAAAGGGTGGGCTTCTTTCACTAGAGCCCAACGACAAGCCCACTCGACGCAGCGCAAAAAATGTGTTTATTAATCCAGCAAATCAGAGTGTAGCGCGTGGATCACTGACGTATAGCACTGCATGCTGATCCACACCGTAGAACATGCAGTGATCCAGCGTTCCAGAGTTGAGGCGGGGGGTTATCCAGCGATCCAGCGTTGTCAACTGCAGCCAATCACAGAGCCTCACGCGGATCAGTGACGTAGACCTAGCGCCTGATCCAGGCCATCCACTAACAGAGATCAAGCGGCGCGGAAGGGTGCGGGGTTTCAGATGGGGTTTTGAGGGGGTTTTGAGGGCTAGGGTTGAGCATAACTAATTCAAAAAAAATCAAAAAAATATGAAACTTGCACTCATCATCGTTTTATGTGAGTGAGTTGCTGGGAAAAATAAGAAACTTGGTCTATGGGTATTTTCATGAAAAACCCTTCACAAAACATAGCTATCATGAACGAGGTTGCATGGCATTCAAGTAGGGTTTAGGGATAAGCATGCCATAATTCATCCAAACAATCTCATATTGGGCATGGACCCTATATTTGCACACTATATGTCAAGTTTTGATTTTTGGCCCATTTAGAAAAGGTCGAACTTTTTTTGCTTACCTACAAATGGGGTGTTTAGCCTAGCTTCAGAGCTCAATGGGAGCCCATTTTTCGTGACTAGTGTTTCACATCAACAATAAGTGCTCGGATTGATCGCTTAACATGCTTATATATGACTAATATTTGAGAAAGCATTGTAACATCAATACCACATACTAAACAATTTCAAATTTGAGTTTTGGGTCAAATTTGAAATTTAGCCAGAATTTCAATAGCATTACACAAATAGCATTGTACATAAATTGAGGCAAGTTTGTTATTCTACAATACACATCACCATTAAACAAGTTTTAGAAAAGAAGTTTTCACTTCTTCTTCTTCTTACCACTCGATTTCTTCTTCTTCTTACCACTTTTTGATCCTACCACACCTAGTTCACTCAAAATCTTGGGTTTCTTAACTGGACTAGTTGGGACAGCTTCAGTTGGCACCACAACATCTATATGAGGCTCAGTTTGCACAACATCAACTCCAATAGCTTCAATTGGTAATACAACTTGCAATATAGGCTCAGTTTGCGGAACATCTGCCACAACATCTTCAGTTTGCAGAACATCTGCCGCAACAGCTTCAGTTTGCACCACATTGTGCAGCACGTCATCATCCAAATGTTGCTCATGATGCATCATAAGATCAAAGACTACCTCATTTTGCACAACATCATCCAAATCTTGATCATTTTGCATCACAACATCATCCAAGTCTTGCTCATTTTGCACCGCAGCATCATCTAACTATGGTTCATCACCAAAATTTCTCTTTTTTCTACAGCCATTGATTCTTGCCTTTTTGATTGTCCAGCAATCTTCAACAACAAGGGTTTGACCTCCATGCTTCCTCCTGGAAAACAAAGCTTGTAATTTTGCTAGTAAATTAAAACAACACCGAAATAAGAAAACACAAACGTAAACATACTTTGGCCTTTCAGGAGTGTAACGACATTTTGGAGATCCTTTTCGGTGCCCAAGTTCCTGGCACAACTTGCATCTATTTTTGTTACCGTTTTGGGACCTTTTTGGCTTTGCATCCTTCTTCCCCTTCCCCTTCTCTTTAGGCCTGCCGGCCTTTCTTTTTGTGAGGGGAGGACACATGGAAAATTCAATTTCCACTTTAGGCCACTGAGACTGGTCTGTAAGTGCTGGAATTGGAGTTGCACATGCAGCCTTGAATCTTGCCACTGAGTAATATTCATGAAAATATGGGTGCATATTTATCTTGGGTTGGGAGGCCAAGAAAAGAATGGAATGGTCACATGGTATCCCGGTGTGTTGCCACTCGAGGCAAGTGCAATCATGCAACTCAGTGCTAACAACATGACTCCTCCTAGTCTTGGTATCTCTAACTTCAGCACCCCACAATGAAGATTTTTCCACAGACAAATGTGTAAGATTTTTGCTCCTGTTCACCACCTGTTGTATCACTACAGGAATTTTATCCCCTTGCATACAATCACCAATCCTTCTTCTCAATTCCCACATGCGCATGACCAAGATCCTGATTTGGTCAACCATGTCATGCACAAGCAAGTTCTTCAACTCCTTTATCTTGTTAAAACTTTCTGCCAAGTTATTGTTGATATGATCACATTTGATGGCAGTGTTAAATCCTGACCTATACCACAATAGAGAATGATAAGTGTTCAACCATGGACCAAACTCACTACATGCTGCTTTTATCTTATCAAGATGATATGAATGTGTTTGTTTGGTGTAAGATCTTGCTGCTGGCCACATTCTCTCAAATTCTTCCCCTCTGATTTTTTGATCAAATTCATCCACATATGGCCAAAGCACTCCCTCTGCTCACAATGAGGAAAAACATTCTTCACTGCATTTTCTAGCCCTTTACATGCATCTGTGTGTACTGCCAAAGGTGACACTGGCCCTATGCATCTTTTCAACTGCATCATGAACCATGTCCATGAAACCTCTGTCTCTGACTGAAACAAACCAATAGCAACAGGGAACATCCAGTTGTGTCCATCTAAAGCATTGCATGCTGCCAATTGACTATTCCATTTGCCTGTCAAAAAAGACGAGTCTATGCTCAAATATGGATGGCACCCTGCTTTGAAGCCATCTATGCAAGGCTTTAAAGCCATAAAGAACTTGGAGAAAAGAAATCTACCATCCTTTGTTACCTCAGTATCTATCTCCACAACACTGCCAGGTGACCTCTTTTCCACCTCTGCTTTGAAGTTATAAAGCATCCTAAAAGTATTTGTCCAATCACCATATAATTCTTTCATTGCCCTCTGTTTTGCTTTCCACACTGTGGTATACTTTACCTTAATAGGGTACTGCTTTTCCAAGTCCACTTTAAGTTTCTTTGCTGTAGTATTTGGTTTCTTGTCTAAAATTGGAGCGATCTTTTCTGCAATCCAAAGCTGTGATGTCATGGTTGATACTCTCTGTGAACTTGTAATACAAGTATGTGGACTTGTGATTTGATTAACCCTAATGGTATTTCCATCAGGTTGAATTCTAGCAGATATGTACCACTTGCAAGGCCTGACGCTTCCATCGAAACCTCTGCACCTTGCATAAAATTTCTTTCTGTCAGTCCACATAGTCTTGGCATCAAACTCATGTTTGACTGCATAAGTCTTGAAACACATCCTAAACTCCTTCATGCTTGGGAACAACTTGCCTACTTCAATAACAGGATTTTTTTTGTCATACACACTTACAAGTTCATCATCATGTGCATCATCTACATCATCTGCAACATCTTTCATCAACTGTCCATCTACATCTTCACAAGCATCTATGTTAGCATCATTAGGCAAACTCGATTCATCCCTCTCTTCTTCATCTTGATCATCTACTGGATCTACTGGAATGCCATAAATTTTGGCCATCTCAGTGTCAGCTATTGGTGCAATGACCAAATCAGTAATGTCTTCTAATTGTACTGAATTCCAATCAACACAAACAACCCTTGCAGCACCATCACATCCCTCTTCTGCATCTTGCTCAGCCCCCTCTATTACTGTCACTTCACCAGTAAACATGGGCATTATCTGTCTCTGTGAAGCCCAATCATCATCTACCGTCTGCAAAGCCAACTTTGAGGGCACAAATCCAACCTTAGAATCTGATTTCAGATCAACGAGCTCTGCATGAAAGGTAGTCTGTTTGCTTGCTCAGCCGTCTTGCTGATCGATTTCATCAACCATCTCTTCACCATTCTCAATTCTCACATACCCTTCCAATTATCAAACCGTAACAATGCCACCTCTTGCTCTGGACCCCAAAAAATGCTTTCCTCAATTTTCTCCACAACATTCCTCACGACCCTCTCTTCCATGCTCTGTATTTCGTGTGGATCAATCTCTTCAAATTCAACCTCCCATTTCACAATTGTATCTCTCTCTATGTCTCTCACGCTACCATCAACTAGCTTTGCTTTAGATGGTAAGAATTCAACACTGAACTACGGCTACATCTACCTTGCCCGGTCTAGCTGCCGTCGACGCCACCACGATGCCAGACCGCGTCATCCTCCTGCGCGAGTCCATCCCCGCACATCGGACGCCGGGTCACCACAGCGCCATGCCGCCGAGACCCGCCGCCGTCGATGAGCGAGATGACGCACCGCTCCACCAAAGAATCCGTCCTCTGGTCCCTCGATCACATGTGTAACTCCAAGAATGACGCCCCCAAGGGGGGAACAACACCAGAGCGCCACCGTCATCCAATCATCCGATCTAGGGTTTCCCCCGGAGATAACAGAGAGTGGCCTTGGACTTCTCCACGGCGATGCCTTCAAGAAGGGAACGATGCAGATAGCGTCGTCACCGCCGGCCTTGGCAGTAGCCGAAAGCAAGTTTTCACCCAGATCTGTTCGAAGGAATTCAACTCCCGTGCACGGCCGCCGCCAACACTAGGCTGAGCACTCGCCGCTGCTGGCACCTCCACGATGCCCAGAGGTCGTGAGACTCGCCGCCACCATGCCTGACAGGCAGCCACGGCCAGGCCCGAGCACCACCCAGACCCAATCTGGGTTCAAGAGCCCAAGGTCGCCGCCGCTGTCTAGGCGGCATCACCAGACGGGGATAGGCCCTCCGACCTGCCGCAAAGGGAACCGTCGCCGGAGCTTCGAAGCGCCGCGCCACCAAGCCCACCGGGAGTGACTAAGCCGCCACGAGGAAGAAGGGAAGCCGCGCCAGGGGAGAAGCCCCGCCGCCACCGGCACTGCCTGGGCTTTGCCCAGCGGTGGCTCTCGGCGGCGGCGAGGGGGAGGGAAGGGTGGAGGAAGGTCGGCGGCGGGGGCAGCTAGGGTTCCCCCGTGTCGCCTCGGATAGGGACGCGGGGGACGGCTGTACGTACATCAAAATTGTTCACTATCTGCTAACTCTTTTTTAAGATAATGAATGCATAATGTTGTTTTGGTTGATCTATGGACCTAACATGTGGGTGTACCAATGAGCCATGATTTATAGCCCTCGCAGCATAAACACGGCGATTGCAATGTAAAGATCCGCGGGTATTTATGATTGATGTGCAAACTGGTACCGTCTTGGTCCTTGAAAGGTGCCCCTCCTTCTCCGATGTGTCTTCACAAAGATAGGGCCCAAATATACCACTTTGTGGGTAGCACAGAGCTGATCATCATCTAGACTGGTTATTTCAAATTTCTTGTATGGGATTTTAAAATTAAATACCCAGGACACGATTTCTTCTCGTTCTCATTATGTAAGAGTAGGAGGCATGAGGAACTTTGTAAAATCAAGGTCATGGCTCAGTAGTGCAAACTTGTGTCGTGATGGATTTCCAATTGGTATGCAAGCCACCAAAAGAACCTTGAGCTCAACGTCCCTGCGCAATGGCTCAATCTTTTTCTTGGCCCGACTGCTAATGCCTTTAGGGCCGAGGAGTCGAAGGGTGGGAGGCATGGCACAGACGCAGCACCGTGTCGTATCACACGTCATATTCTTCCACTCCCACAGCTTCAGTTTTCGAAGCTCACAGCCTTTGAGCTTGCCGGACATGGAGAAGGCAGGATGTGCGGAACACGGACGGTTGCACGACTGGCACTTTTTTCTAAACTAGGTTAAAAAATGTGGTTCGCGTGTAGATACACAAGAGTGGACTGGGTTCAGTTATTGCTAGGCTCGCAAGCCGAAAATGCGAGAGTAAAAATAATGTTGCCACTGTGGCCTTGTGCATAGCCAATATATTTTGTGTGGTGCCTATCTTTCCATCCATGCATGTACGTATGAATCAATAATTGTCCACAAGAACTGTAAACACGGGAATGGACTGGCCTAACTTGTCCGTGCGATACTGCGCGGCGTGAATGGTTGATTTCAGATCTACCGGACGGCTAGCTTATCAGTGTTGACCTGGTCTCGCGCGCGGAGCTGAATGGAGTGGCACGTGACCGGGTCAGCTCCACCTTCCCTTTGTCGCAGCGCCGGAGACGGGCAGGTCCGTGAGAGTGAGACCGTGATCCACACCAGCAAGGTGACCGGATCATATTAATAAATCAAGAAAAGTCTGAAATAGATCTCGATTTCTTTTTGTTTTTCCGTCGCCTGACGCGCTCCGTGACAGACTTTGGACTCACGGGCGGAGCTCTCGGTAGGGCGAGTTTTTTTCATGGCATTAATAAAATAAAATTTCAGTTTCTGTACAAGTCACGTAAAATTTGATATTAGATATTCCATGACTAAAAAGATAAGATAATCCTATGAAAAAAACCAACACCTGGTCCTCACCACAAAGGAAAAGGAGACATATCATCTTTTCACCCGAGCTCGACGCGGCTCCATCGCTGATTTGCTGCTTTACGGACCTCCAAAGTAGTTTGCCTGAAGCAAAACCATTTTGTCGCTGAAGGAGTTAGACCGGGCAACGTGTCCGCGAACACGCCATCGAACTCCAGAACTCACACCCCCGCACGACTACAACGTCGGAGTAGGAAACCAGAATTGTCAGACTCCAACCACCAAACCAGCATATGATGCACCTTCTTCAAGCTGTCACCTGCGTAGACAACCGTCTGCGCGTACTCCCGAACGACAAAACCTCTGTGCTCCACTATGATGCTGGAGGCAACGCAACAGCAACGGGGACAGAGCAGAAGGAGAGACACACCTGAAGGGGTCGCTGTCGCGGCCTCATCGACACCATCCATGAATACTAATGCCGCTGATCTGAAGGATCGGCAAACACATGATGCCATCAACTCTGAGACGCCGCCATGAAAGACATCGCCGATGTGGGAGTGGAGATGAGGCATATTTATTTGTCCGGGCGCCACTCCTCCCACCCCAACAGCGCACATCGACCTACAAAATCAAACCCTAACTAGAGAGCGGAGGAACGGGGTACCCCTCCCTCCTGCCGCCGGAGCAGCAGTCGGAGGGAGAGGGGACCAGCCATGGCCGGTGTATATCGAATATAGAGGATCGCCTCCCTAGTCGCCTTCACGTGGCGCCAGCGAGGTTGGGCGCTCGCCATACCTTGATTTCCTCACCTATACGTAAGTATAGGTAGGCCGGATGGCTATTATATTGATGGAGCTGAAAAGGAAAAAAGGGCAAAGGCATGTCAGTCTCTCTGTTGTTGGGCCGTGAGCAGCATCTTATTTGGGTCATGGACACCTCTGTTGAGACCGTACGAATTCTCGCAGAAGTGTGTATAGTAATTGGGCCTGCCCATTTTCACGCACAGTTTAATAAAAATGGGAGAAGCCTGGCCTCCTTGGATATGGCTCGCTCTACTAGCCACTACGCCCGTGCCTTGCACGTGATAAGCACTAGGCGTGTTGTGTAATTGAGGCAAATGAAGCATTTGTTTCATTGGTTTTCATGGGTATTTTTTTCTTATTCTTTATTTGACTGGGTTTTCTTCATTTTGGTATTTTTTTTCTTCTCCATTTTTTCTTTTGTTTGTATTTCTTTTTACTCTACATTTTTGTTTTTGTTTTTTTTCTAATACAATTTTAACATTTTTCCAATACCAATTTAAATTTTTTTAATACATGATCAATATTTTTCTATGCACATTTAAAACATTTTCAAATACTAGATTAATATTTTTTTAAATGCAATATTAATATTTTTAATACATGGCCAATTTTTTTACACATTTAACATTTCCTAAATGCTTGATTAATATTTTACAAATACTTGTTCAACATTTTTTAAATGCTTGATAACATTTATAATATACATTATAAGAAAAATCATTATTTTTTTACATGGTCAACAGCTTTTCTGTAAACATTTCTCATTTTCAAATGCTTTATCAACGTTTACAAATACTTGTTGAACATTTTTTCAAATGCTTAATTAATTATTTTTGTATGTGATCAAAAAAATTCAACATTTTTTAATACATGGTCAACGTTTTTTGTATACACATTTACAAAATTTCAAATGCTTGATCACCATTTTAAAATACTTACTCAACATTTTTTACAATTATTTATTAACATTTTGACCTACGTGATAAAAAAATCACCAATACTTGTTCAAAAAAATTCGAATGCTTGATTAACATTTTTTTAATACATGATCAAATTTTTATACATTTTTCGTATATGTGATAAAAATTCTATACAAATTTAACAATTTCAAATGGTTAGTCAACATTTTCCAAATGTTTTTCATATAGTGTTTTTTGTAATATATATATTTAGAATATTCAAGTATAAACAAAATTATAAAATAAAGAAAAAATGAAACAGAAAACATAAAAAAAAAACAGGAAAAAAAGGAAATTGTGGCCTCCCGCCCTCCTGGGCCGGCCCATCTCCTTCTTCTCTTCAGCCAGAGGGGTAGGTCTCTCGCTGAACGCGAGACATAGGGGAGCCACTACTTAACGAGCGCTCCTTCGGGAGCCTCGCAACGATCAGCGCCACTTGGCGCGCTTTCAGCCATTCGCCGCGTGTCACGCTATGGGCGCTTCCTCGGATTTTTTTTTATTTTTTCGCACGCGTTTTCAGCTATTTAAACGGGTTTTTCCCGGGTTTTTTCGACGTTTTGGTTTTCCATCGGTCTTCCGTAGCTTTTCGACCCAAAACAAATTTGAAAAAAATTTATTTTTGCCCGAAAAAACACGTTTTCCCCTTTCGCGAGAGTCACGATTTTGCTTCCGCGAGAGGCATGGCCGTGCCTCTCGGAAACGAAAAAAACGTGTTTTCTGTTTTTTTTTCCTTTCACGAGAGTCACGGTTTTGCTTCTGCGACAGGCACGGTTGTGCTTTCGCGAGAGTCACTGTCGTGCCTCTCGTAAACGAAAAAAAACATGTTTTATGTTTTTTTTTCCTTTTGCGTGAGTCACGGTTTTGCTTCCGCGAGAGGCACGGTTGTGCTTTCGCGAAAGTCACGGCATGCCTCTCGAAAATGAAAAAAAAACGTGTTTTCTGTTTTTTTTTCTTCCGCGAGAGTCACGGTTTTGCTTCCGCGAGAGGCATGGGTATGCTTTGCGAGATTCACGGCCATGCCTCCTCAGAAACGAAAAAACGCGTTTTCTCTTCTTTTTTTTTCCTTCCGCGAGAGTCACGGTTTTGTTTCCGCGAGAGGCACGGTTGTGATTTCGTTAGAGGCACGGGCGTGCCTCTTTCGAAAAGGAAAAAAAACCCGTGCTCTCGATTCGGTTTTTTCGTCCGTTTTTTCGGCCGGTTTTCTTCGTGAAAAAAAGTTCGTCAAAACCTATCAACATGGGATCTAGTGTTGAAGATCTCGACGCGAGGAATCCAATTGTGAAAGCGGTTTGAGATTTGGATGCACGGTTTGAGAGATAAAACGTTTTGAATAAATGGATCTACGAAAAAAGGGAAAACTCCCAGGTTGCGAAAAGAGGCGCACTGCATGTGCGCCGCTTGTCGCAACCTCGGGAGTTGGAGTGATCTTTGCAATGAGTACCCCTCAACTAGTGATTTCGGAGACATAGGGGCGCCCCTCACGAACCCAATAGCAGCTAGCGGCGCCCGGTGGCTAGGAGTGGTAGAGGTAGTTCGCAGGCCAACATATGCAACTCACGACCTAGTACACAGGAGGCGCGGGAGTCAAGGCGGAGTCGTCGGAGCCCGTCTCCATCATGGTGTCGTGCTCGTCATCGGAGACCTCGGGCGAGCTGGCCGGCAAGACGGCCTTGATCCGCCTTGCACGGCGGTTGACAAGGGCAGCCATCGGGTGCTTCATCTCAGGTGACAGACTGTCCTACAGTGCTTTCCCACCGACGGTCATGGCAGATGCAGTGCAAGGGAGGAGGATGTGGAGGGACTGGTGTTGTGGTGTGGAGTTAGCCGGGCGTCACCGCCTTTATATAGCGGATTCCGGTGAGGCCAGGCGTCCGGCTGCGTCAATGGATGGCGCCGGAGTGGGTTTCTCGATCGGTGAGCCTTCTTAATGGCAGTAGGTGGACGGACAACGGCATTGATATCCGTCCCGTCCCATCCAGTCATGCGTCTCTGGCATTGAATAGGCGCAGACACCAGAGACACGTCGCAGGCGGCGCCCCTGCATCGGCGCGCCGCTTCAATGGACGAGGCAGTGAGAGGCCGCGTCCGCCCTGAGTCGTCTTCAATGTTGAGCGGCGCGCTTTACAGTGGCATGAATGCGGGCAGCTGGCGCCGGGCGGGAGCACGTGCGGGAGGGTAGGGGTTTTTGGTGGGCCATGGTGGTCTTCCGGACTCCCGCAAACCTCCCCCACGCTTGTCTTCGTTTTGCGGGAGAAATCCCTTCTTGACAGCTCCACGGACCATAGCTTCCGCGGTCTGGACAGCGTGGTTCGGACGATTGCGGGAGGTTTACGGGTCCGTCTTGAAGATGCCCTTACACCATTGCATGGTCACCGCTGAAGAATCTCAAGCCTGAGCTCAAGGCCACGAATGCGTAGATTTGCCATATATTAAGTTAGGATGTGTTGGGAACATCACCTTGGATACTATGGTGGATGTTTCTCATGACGCTTATTTTCTCACTCCCAATATTTAGCTTTAGCTTTTTTCAGTCATAAGTTAGTCTTTGTATCGGGTGAAAACTCAAATTCGATGAAAATATGAAAACTTCAAGCCCTAACCATCAGATCATGGCTGGACAGCTTGAGGTGGGATGTCGTTCAACCATTGAACATTTTTTTTTGCAGAAAGCACCCTATCCTTTCCCCGCACTGCAGTGACTAACTACATCTCCTACCTTCATACTTAGCAGGTATTCAAAAAAGATTTCCTTCTCTTCTTTGCTAAGAGCGTAGCTGGCAGGAACTTCATACTGCTTTGGAGGCATGCTGTCTTTAAGTGCAAACGTTGCAGGTCCTCCCGTGTCTCCGGTGTATCTTTTGTCTTCCCATACACGCCCAAGAATCCTAGCAGGTTCAAGCAAAGGTTCTTCGTCACGTGCATCACATCGATTGAAGAGCGGACCTCTAGGTCTTTCCAGTAGGGTAGGTCCCAAAATATAGATTTCTTCTTCCACACGGGTGTGCGTCCCTCAGCGTCATTCGAAACAGATAGTCCGCCCGGACCCTCTCCAAAGATTACGTGTAAATCATTGACCATAGCAAGTACGTGATCACCGGTACGCATGGCGGGCTTCTTCCGGTGATCTGCCTCGCCTTTGAACTGATTGCCTTTCTTTCGACATTGATGGTTGGTCGGAAGAAATCGACGATGCCCCAGGTACACATTCTTCTTGCATTTGTCCAGGTATATACTTTCGGTGTCAGCTAAATAGTGCATGCATGCGTGGTATCCCTTGTTTGTCTGTCC
>LR880968.1:920970057-920980636 GCA_904067115.1 Aegilops sharonensis
TATCTTTGCAAGTCTCTTCGAATTATCAGTTTGGTTTGGCCTACTAGATTGATCTTTCTTGCAATGGAAGAAGTGCTTGTAGTGGCAGCAAGGCACGTATTGTATTGTTGCCATCGAGGATAAAAAGATGGGGTTTATATCATATTGCATGAGTTTATCCCTCTACATCATGTCATCTTGCTTAAAGCGTTACTTTGTTCTTACGAACTTAATACTCTAGATGCATGCTGGATAGCGGTCGATGTGTGGAGTAATAGTAGTAGATGCAGGCAGGAGTCGGTCTACTTGTCTCAGAGGTGATGCCTATATACATGATCATACCTATATATTCTCATAACTATGCTCAATTCTGTCAATTGCTCAACAGTAATTTGTTCACCCACCGTAAATACTTATGCTCTCGAGAGAAGCCACTAGTGAAACCTATGGCCCCTGGGTCTATTTTCCATCATATTAATCTTCCAACACTTAGCTATTTCCGTTGCCTTTTATTTTGCTTTTATTTTACTTTGCATCTTTATCACAAAAATACCAAAAATATTATCTTATCATATCTATCAGATCTCACTCTCGTAAGTGACCGTGTAGGGATTGACAACCCCTTATCGCGTTGGTTGCGAGGATTTATTTGTTTGTGTAGGTGCGAGGGACTCGTGTGTAGCCTCCTACTGGATTGATATCTTGGTTCTCAAAAACTGAGGGAAATACTTACGCTACTTTGCTGCATCACCCTTTCCTCTTCAAGGGAAAACCAACGCAGTGTTCAAGAGGTAGCAGTGACCAGCGACACGACAACGCCACTCAACCCCACACGTCACTACTTCCTCCATGATTTCATCACGGTGCCATCCTTCCTTGGACCACACTCAAGCTGCCCCGTGCATCTCCTGCCACACCCTTTGTCCCCATCCATAATCATTTTCTGTCAAAATTGATTCAACTCGATTGAACGATGAATTCCTAAATCCAAATTGAAAATAATATCATATTCTTTTTGTTACCAAATTAAGGAACTAACGTTGTGAGAGGATTTTGTATCAACCATTAGTACCGAGAACCAAGAATCATAGCCGTTGTGCAGAACCAATTAAAAAAGGGGAGAAATTTAGCTATACATCTTCAATCGCGTGAGAACCTCTTAGTCAATCATGTTTGACTTAGAGTATTTTTTTGAAAATCCCTCCCATATATTAATTAATTAAAAATGTTCATACAATTGTCTATTACAACTTCAGCCACGCAGGGCGGAACACTATTAAGATTCACATCATCAGACCTATTAGCGAAACTGAATTTAGCAATTTCACGCGCCACCATATTGGCCCTTCTGTTAATCTTGGAAATCTTGAAACTTGTCATCAACCTGGAAATGCTCAATGCTTCCATCTTCAGATCATCTAGGGAAGACCTGTCCAAATAATCGTTTCCTAGAAAGGAAGCCACAAAAGAACAATCAGTTTCTAAGATGATGGGCTTGTGTAGAGTGATACCAATGTAAAGCCCTGCAAGGGTCGCTCTAAGTTTCGCTTCATCCACGCTATTGCAAACCCCAATATAATCCCATGAAGAAATGATCACTTCTCCCAAATGATTCCTGGCAACCACGCCCACACTCGCAGAGCTAATGGCCTCCACAAGCTTGCATCAACATTAATCTTAATGGGCTGCGGGTCAGGTGGCTACCAATTCACAACTTTTTCTTTCACTTCAATGGTATCATAAAACACATTGACCCTTTCCTTACCTTTGTTGGTAACCTCCATCTTCCTATTGGTATGACAGGACGAGAAGGACCCCCAGTAGTTTTGAATAAAGCTCACAGAGGTAGAGATAGTTTCCTTTCCCTTACCAAAGATCAAGTCATTCCTCACGTGCCATGCCCTCCAAAACATGAATATAACTTGCTGACGCACAGGCGACGTTAACTGCTCCAATAAAATAAGTAGCCTATACGACCCCAAAAAATTGAATATCTCATCATCTGGTAAGTTCCATACCTCCCTTACCGCCATACGGAGCGCCCGGGCCTTGGGACATCTCACCAGAGCATGAAACACACATTCATCTTCGACGCCACAAATCGAACATAAGTCAATGGTAGTTTGACGGTGTTTAACCCTGTTAACTTGAACCGCCAGACAATTAGTAGCACCACGCCAAGAAAAAATTCTGATTTTCTAAGGGACGTGAGCCTTCCAAATAATGTTCCAAAGCCTCCTTTCTCCATTCACAGTATCACTAGAGCTCCCCATCTCACTCTTATTGTTCTTCAAATTCAGCGCCAGCCTGTACGCACTTTTAACCGAGAACATTCCATTTTTCTCATAGTGCCAAGCAATAAAACCTTCCTCACCTATAGTCGGAATACGTAACTTTAAAATTTCCTTGGCATCATAAGAATAAAACAAATGCCTGATCAGATTCTCATCCCATCTTTCAGAGCCCCTCATGAATAGCTCAGACACACATCTAAGTCTGGTTCTATTCTTTTTTGCAGAAATTTGAAGACCCGAATCTCTAGGCAGCCAATTATCCCTTTAGATATTTATACTCGTGCCATCGACAACTCTCCAAATGATACCTTTTTTCAGTAGTTCAAGACCATGCATAATACCTTGCCAAGTAGTAGATGTCAATTAAGGGAATCAAGTGCCCATGAGGATAATACTTCACTTTCATCACCTTTGCACATAATGAAGCCCATACCTCCTTCACCTTTGGGTCTCGTCATCTTATCCCACGCTAGCCAATGAGTTTTATTTCTATTCTCCTCATCACCCCACCAAAAATTCCTAATGATCTGGGATAACTCTTCACAAAGAGATGCAAGAAATTTAAAAATGCCCATTGCATAGACCGGGAGAGCATGTATGATTGATTTAATCTGACTTAGAGTATTATTGGGCACCAAGTGTGCTCAAAAAGATTTATGTTGTCATGCGTAACTACTGCCAATTTGTAAGTAGTCGGGGATGCTACACCATTGCATGGTCACTGCTAAAAAATGCGTCTACGAATTATGAAATCCCTGGCAACAACAAATTTCAATCACCGCATTCATGATTCTAATCGCTCTCCTATTCTGGAATTTTACTGTATGATCAAATATAATTTTCTTTGCCAACGACTTCATCTACTTACTCTTTTTAGTTAAGTCTATAAAGGTGGAATGTTGTTTTGGTTGATCTATGGACCTAGCATGTGGGTGTACCAATGAGCCATGATTTATAATCCTTGCAACGCAAACACGGCGATTGAAAAAAAAAAGATCCGCCAGTATTTATGGTCTATGGGCAAACTGGTATCGTCTTGGTCTTTAAAAGGTACCCCTCCTGCGCCGTTGTCTTTTCACATATGTCTTCATCACAAAGATAGAGCCCAAATAGACCACTCTGTGTGTAACATGGAGCTGATCATCATCTAGACTGGTTATTTCAAATTTCTTGTATGAAATTTTGAAACTGAGTACCCAGGACAGGATTTCTTGTCGTTCTCAATACGTAGGAGTAGGAGGCATGAGGAACTTTGTGAAATCGAGTTCAGGACTAAGAAGTGCAAAATGCTACCTTTATAGATTTCCAATCGGAGCGTAAGCTACCATAAATATCCTTGAGCCGGGCCAAACGCCCCTGCTCAGTGGCTCAACATTTTCTCCTGGTCCGACTACTGTCGTCCATTTGCTTGCTAATGTCCACTGGCTACTCATCATTTTATTATGAAGTACATCCGTGAGCTTGAAGAGTGTAGACCAAAGAAGATGCAGCAAGTGGCCAATACATCCAGCAACAACGCCATATCAAGATGGGTCCATCCCCCTGAAGGTATAGCAAAAATTCGAGTCAATGGTGCTGTCTCAAGAGCTGCGAAGGAAGGAACCTATAGTGCAATACGCAGGGACCATGATGGCAAATACTTGGGCTCATCAGCCATCAAAGTCCCGGGTATCACGGACCCGGGGACTCTCGAGGCTTTAGCTTGTCGCAAGGCGCTTGCTCTAGCCCTGGATCTTGGGCTGCCAAATGTACTTGTTGCTTCAGATTGCAAAGTTGTGGTGAACGACATCAAGCTAGGCAGGGGAGGTATATATGAAAGCATAGTGAAGGAAATAAGAAATACGTCTGAACAATTTCACAATGCACCTTCATCTTCGAAGGTCGCGATACTAATCTTGAGGCGCACAGCCTTGCTAAGCACACCTTTGGTCTGGACTTAGGGCGCCATTTGTGGCTTATAAACCCTCCATACTTGAATTGTATCCCTATGAACATTTTAAAGTAATAAAACAGTGTGTTTAGATGCAAAAATAAATTGCTTGCTAATAGTATATTTTGTGTGGCGCCTATCGTGCATGTATGGATAAATAAAATTGTTCACAAGAAAAAGTGTAGTTCCCTTGCTTAGCTTGTCCGTGCGATACTGCATGTCGTGATGGATTGGTCGATGCGTGAATGCTATCAGTGTTTGACCTGGACTTTTTTTTTGAATGAAGACGCTAGGAGCGTCCGGCTTTAAATTAATAAAGCCCACAAACGAACAGGCAGAGTGTCAAGCGGTCGGACGTTACACGGATAAGCCAAAAGCCACGGCAAAGCTAGAAACTGGAGTCTGGCTAGGGTTCAAACGCCTGGCAGCGAGCGGATTACATGGCCAAAGCCCATGACCTAGAGCGCGCAGGCTCGCAAACAAAATAGATGCCCCTCCTCTAGGTAGGCATCGCCGACTCCCTAGCCCCCACATGGACCTGGTGCACACGGGCTTGAGCAAGCTTCATGAGTTCAGCGTCCTTCTGCTTCGCCAACGGACTCCATTGCTGCAAGAGGATAGAGCATTTGCATATAATATTAGCCGGGTGCGATGGGAACGACCCTTCAATGGTAAATTTGTTGCGAGTGAGCCATAAAGACCATAACATCGCCCCGATACTAGCCCATAGTACACGCTTGTTCTGACCCAGAACCGAATCAAGGAGGTCCATGAGGTCGGAGGAGGATCGCGGGTCCCATGCCACCCCAGTGGCCTCGCGCACTGCACTCCAAGCAAACCGCGCTAGAGGGCAAAGGAAAAAGACGTGGTTTGCGTTCTCGGGGCTCCCACAATGCGCGCACGGGCCCGTTGCCAGGCCATGATAATCCCCAAGTGTAGGGAATCATCGTAGCAATTTCCAAAGATGGAAGTGATAAATATGGAGTGTCGAACCCACAAGGAGCTAAAGGTAAGATCAATATTCTCTCAAGCCCTATCTGCCACTGGTACGACTCTACGTACACTGAACATTTGCTTCCAACTAGAAACGAGAAATAAAACTACGTTGTGGGTATGAAGAGGATAACTTTGCATGATATCGGAGAGCTAAAACATAAAAGTAGGTGTTGTTATCATAAAGTTAGAATATATTACTAAATATTATAAATAGCGAGCATGGAATAATTGTTGGGGAACGTAGCAGAAATTCAAAATTTTCCTACGTGTCACCAAGATCTATCTATGGAGAAACCAACAACGAGGGGAAGGAGAGTGCATCTACATACCCTTGTAGATCGCTAAGCGGAAGCGTTCAAGAGAACGGGGTTGAAGGAGTCGTACTCGTCGTGATCCAAATCACCGGAGATCCTAGTGCCGAACGGACGGCACCTCCGCATTCAACACACGTGCAACCCGGTGACGTCTCCCATGCCTTGATCCAGCAAGGAGAGAGGGAGAGGTTGAGGAAGACTCCGTCCAGCAGCAGCACAACGGCGTGGTGGTGGTGGAGGAGCGTGGCAATCCTGCAGGGCTTCGCCAAGCACCGCGGGAGAGGAGGAGGGAGAGAGGCAGGGCTGCGCCATGGAGAGGACAAAACTCATGTGTTGGCAGCCCCAAAGTCCTCAAGTATATATTAGGGAGAGGGAGGGGGTGCGCCCCCTCTAGGGTTTCTACCCCAAGGGGTGCGGCATCCCCAAACCCATCTAGGGTGGCGGCCAAGGGGGAGGGAGGGGGAAACTTGCCCCCCAAGCTAGGTGGGGCGCCCCCTCCCCAAACCCTAGGCGCCTTGGGCCCTTGTGGGGGGGGGGCACCAGCCCACCTGGGCCTGGTCCCCTCCCACACTTGGCCCATGCAGCCCTCCGAGGATGGTGGCCCCACTTGGTGGACCCCCGGGACCCTCCCGGTGGTCCCGGTACGTTACCGATAAAATCCGAAACTTTTCCGGTGACCAAAACAAGACTTCCCATATATAAATCTTTACCTTCGGACCATTCCGGAACTCCTCGTGACGTCCGGGATCTCATCCGGGACTCCGAACAACATTTGGTAACCACATATATCTATTCCCTATAACCCTAGCGTCATCGAACCTTAAGTGTGTAGACCCTACGGGTTCGGGAACCATGCAGACATGACCGAGACGTTCTCCGGTCAATAACCAACAGTGGGATCTGGATACCCATGTTGGCTCCCACATGTTCCACGATGATCTCATCGGATGAACCACGATGTCAAGGACTCAATCGATCCCGTATACAATTCCCTTTGTCTAGCGGTATTGTAGTTGCCCGAGATTCGATCGTCGGTATGCCGATACCTTGTTCAATCTTGTTACCGGCAAGTCTCTTTACTCGTTCCGTAACACATCATCCCGTGATCAACCCCTTGGTCACATTGTGCATATTATGATGATGTCCTACCGAGTGGGCCCAGAGATACCTCTCCGTCACACGGAGTGACAAATCCCAGTCTCGATTCGTGCCAACCCAACAGACACTTTTGGAGATACCTGTAGTGCACCTTTATAGCCACCCAGTTACGTTGTGACATTTGGTACACCCAAAGCATTCCTACGGTATCCGGGAGTTGCACAATCTCATGGTCTAAGGAAATGATACTTGACATTAGAAAAGCTTTAGCATACAAACTACATGATCTTTGTGCTAGGCTTAGGATTGGGTCTTGTCCATCACATCATTCTCCTAATGATGTGATCCCGTTATCAACGACATCCAATGTGCATGGCCAGGAAACCGTAACCATCTATTGATCAACGAGCTAGTCAACTAGAGGCTTACTAGGGACATGGTGTTGTCTATGTATCCACACATGTATCTGAGTTTCCTATCAATACAATTATAGCATGGATAATAAACGATTATCATGAACAAGGAAATATAATAATAACTAATTTAATATTGCCTCTAGGGCATATTTCCAACAGTCTCTCACTTGCACTAGAGTCAATAATCTAGTTCACATCGCCATGTGATTAACACTCACAGGTCACATCGCCATGTGACCAACATCCACAGAGTTTACTAGAATCAATAATCTAGTTCACATCACTATGTGATTAACACTCAATGAGTTCTGGGTTTGATCATGTTATGCTTGTGAGAGTGGTTGTGGTCAACGGGTCTGCAATATTCAGATCCCTATGTATTTCGCAAAACTTTATGTCATATCGTAGATGCTGCTACCACGTTCCACTTGGAGCTATTCCAAATTGTTTCTCCACTATACGTATCCGGTATCTCTACTCAGAGCTGTCCGGATAGGTGTTAAGCTTGCATCGATGCAACACTTTACGTCGAACTCTTTATCACCTCCATAACCGAGAAACATATCCTTATTTACTCCAAGGACAATTTTGACCGCTGTCCAATGATCCATTCCTGGATCATTCTTGTACCCCTTGACTGACTCATGGCAAGGTACACTTCTGGTGCGGTACATAGCATATCATACTATAGAGCCCATGTCTGAAGCATAGGGGATGACCTTCGTCCTTTCTCTCTCTTCTGCCGTGGTCGAGCTTTAACTCTTAACTTCATACCTTACAACTCAGGCAAGAACTCCTTCTTTGACTGATCCATCTTGAACACCTTCAAGATTATGTCAAGGTATGTGCTCATTTGAAAGTATTATTAAACATTTTGATCTATCTTGTAGATCTTGATGCTTATTGTTCAAGTAGCCTAATCCAGGTTTTCCATTGAAAAACACTTTTCAAACAACCCTATATGCTTTCTAGAAATTCTACATCATTTCTGATCAACAATATGTCAACAACATATACTCATCAGAAATTCTATAGTGCTCCCACTCACTTCTTTGGAAATACAAGTTTTTCTTAAACTTTGTATAGACCCAAAATCTTTGATCATCTCATCAAAGCGCACATTCCAACTCCGAGATGCTTACTCCAGTCCTTAGAAGGATTGCTGGAGCTTTGCATACTTGTTAGCGTCTTTCTGGATTGTCAAAAACCTTCTGGTTGTATCACATACAACCTTTCCTCAAGAAAACTGTCAAGGAAACAATGTTTTGACATCCTATATGCAAGATTTCATAAATAATGCAGTAACTGCTAATCCAATTCCAACAGACTCTTAGCATCGCTACGAGTGAGAAAGCCTCACCGTAGTCAACTCCTTGAACTTGTCGGAAAACATCTTTAATGACAAGTCGAGCTTTCTTAATGGTGATACTTACCATCATTGTCTATCTTCCTTTTAAAATCCATCTTTACCCAACGTCCTTACGACCATCAAGTATTTCTTCCAAAGTCATGGATCCTCGCTCGGATGTTATGGCCTCGAGCCATTCGTCGGAATCCGGGCCCACCATCGCTTCTCCATAGCTCGTAGGTTCATTGTTGTCTAGCAACATGACCTTCAAGACAGGATTATTGTACCACTCTGAAGTAGTACGCATCCTTGTCACCCTACGAGGTACGGTAGTGACTTGATCCGAAACTTCATCATCACTATCATCAGCTTCTACTTCAATTGGTGTGGGCGCCACAGGAACAACTTCCTGTTCCTGCTACACATTAGTTGAAGTGACGGTTCAATAACCTCATCAAGTCTCCACCATGCTCCCACTCAACTTTCCGAGACAAACTTTTGCTCGAGAAAGGACCGGATTCAAGAAACAATCCCTATTGCTTTCGGATCTGAATTAGGAGGTATACCCAACTATTTTGGGTGTCTTATGAAGATGCATTTTATCCGCTTTGGGTTCGAGCTTATCAACCTGAAACCTTTTTTCACATAAGCGTCGCAGCCCCAAACTTTTAAGAAACGACAACTTAGGTTTCTCCAAACCATAGTTCAAACGGTGTCGTCTCAACGGAATTACGTGGTGCCCTATTAAAGTGAGTGTGGTTGTCTCTAATGCCTAACCCATGAATGATAGTGGTAATTCGATAAGAGACATCATGGTATGCCCCATATCCAATAGGGTGCATCTATGATGTTCGGACACACCATCACACTATGGTGTTCCAGGCGGCGTTAGTTGTGAAACAATTTCCACAATGTCTCAATTGTGTACCAAACTCGCAACTCAGATATCCATCTCTATGATCACATCACAGACATTTTATCCTCTTGTCACGAAGATCTTCAACTTCACTCTGAAATTACTTGAACCATTCAATAATTCAGACTTGTGTTTCATCAAGTAAATATACTCAACATCTACTCGAATCATCTGTGAAGCAAGAACATAACGATATTCACTGCATGCCTCAGCACTCATTGGACTGCACACATCAAAATGTGTTACTTCCAACAAGTTGCTATCTTGTTCCATCTTACTGAAAACGAGGCTTTTCAGTCATCTTGCCCATGTGGTATGATTTGCATATCTCAAGTGATTCAAAATCAAGTGAGTCCAAACGATCCATCTGCATGGAGTTTCTTCACGCGTATACACCAATAGACATGGTTCGCATGTCTCAAACTTTTCAAAAATGAGTGAGTCCAAAGATCCATCAACATGGAGCTTCTTCATACGTTTTACACCAATATGACTTACATGGCAGTGCCACAAGTAAGTGGTACTATCATTACTATCTTATATCTTTTGGCATGAAAATGTGTATCACTACGATCGAGATTCAATAAACCATTCCTTTTAGGTGCAAGACCATTGAAGGCATCATTCAAATAAACAGAGTAACCATTATTCTCCTTAAATGAATAACCATATTGCGATAGACATAATCCAATCATGTCTATGCTCAACGCAAACCCCAAATAACAATTATTTAGGTTTAACACCAATCTCGATGGTAGAGGGAGCGTGCGATGCTTGATCACATCAACCTTGGAAACACTTCCAACACATATCATCAGCTCACCTTTAGCTAGTCTCCGTTTATTCCGTAGCTCTTTTATTTCGAGTTACTAACACTTAGCAACCGAACCGGTATCTAATACCCTGGTGCTACTAGGAGTACTAGTAAAGTACACATTAACATAATGTATATCCAATATACTTCTATCGACCTTGCCAGCCTTCTCATCTACCAAGTATCTAGGGTAGTTCTGCTTCAGTGTCCATTCCTTCATTACAGAAGCACTTAGTCTCGGGTTTGGGTTTAACCTTGGGTTTCTTCACTAGAGCAGCAACTGATTTGCTGTTTCATGAAGTATCCCTTCTTGCCCTTGCCCTTCTTGAAACTAGTGGTTTCACCAACCATCAACAATTGATGCTCCTTCTTGATTTCTACTTTCGCGGTGTCAAACATCGTGAATACCTCAAGGATCATCATATCTATCCCTGATATGTTATAGTTCATCACGAAGCTCTAGCAGCTTGGTGG
>LR880968.1:920981061-921000888 GCA_904067115.1 Aegilops sharonensis
ACCTTGGGTTTCTTCACTAGAGCAGCAACTGATTTGCTGTTTCATGAAGTATCCCTTCTTGCCCTTGCCCTTCTTGAAACTAGTGGTTTCACCAACCATCAACAATTGATGCTCCTTCTTGATTTCTACTTTCGCGGTGTCAAACATCGTGAATACCTCAAGGATCATCATATCTATCCCTGATATGTTATAGTTCATCACGAAGCTCTAGCAGCTTGGTGGTAATGACTTTGGAGAAACATCACTATCTCATCTCGAAGATCAACTCCCACTCGATTCAAGTGATTGTTGTACTCAGACAATATGAGCACAAGCTCAAGGTTGAGCTTTTCTCCCTTATTATGCAGGCTAAGAAAATCGTCAGAGGTCTTATACCTCTTGATGTGGGCACGAGCCTGAAATCCCAATTTCAGCCCTCGAAACATCTCATATGTTCTGCGACATTTCAAAAATGTCTTCGGTGCCTCAATTTTAAACCATTTAACATTACCGAACTATCATGTAGTCACCAAAATGTGTATGTCAAATGTTCGCAACATCCACAGACCACGTTCGAGGTCCAGCACACCGAGCGGTGCATTAAGGACATAAGCCTTCTACTGTCCGCATAATTGCTACTGTCAACTTTCAACTATATTTTCTCTAGGAACATATCTAAAACAGTAGAACTAAAGCACGAGCTACGACATAATCTGCAAAAACCTTTTGACTATGTTCAGGATAAAAAAGTTCATCTTATGAACTCCCACTCAGATAGACATCCCTCTAGTCATCTAAGTGATTACATGATCCGAGTCAACTAGGCCGTGTCCGATCATCACGTGAGACGGACTAATCATCGGTGAACATCTTCATGTTGATCATATCTACCATACGAATCATGCTCGACCTTTCGGTCTCTTGTGTTCCGAGGCCATGCCTGTACATGCTAGGCTCGTCAAGTCAACCTAAGTGTTTCGCGTGTGTAAATCTGGCTTACACCCGTTGTATGTGAACGCAAGAATCTATCACACCCGATCATCACGTGGTGCTTCGAAACGACGAACTTTCGCAACGGTGCACAGTTAGGGGAACACTTTCTTGAAATTTTAATGAGGGATCATCTTATTTACTACCGTTTTTCTAAGCAAATAAGATGTATAAACATGATAAACATCACATGCAAACAAATAGTGACATGATATGGCCAATATCATTTTGCTCCTTTTGATATCCATCTTCGGGGCTCCATGATCATAATCGTCACCGGCATGACACCATGATCTCCATCATCATGTTCTCCATCATCGTGTCTCCATGAAGTTGTCTCGCCAACTTATTACTTCTACTACTATGGCTACCGGTTAGCAATAAAGTAAACTAATTACATGGCGTTATTCAGTGACACGCAGGTCATACAATAAATAAAGACAACTCCTATGGCTCCTGCCGGTTGTCATACTCATCGACATGCAAGTCGTGATTCCTATTACAAGAACATGATCAATCTCATACATCACATATCAATCATCACATTCTTTTGGCCATATCACATCACATAGCATACCCTGCAAAAACAAGTTAGACGTCCTCTAATTGTTGTTTGCATGTTTTACGTGGCTGCTATGGGTTTCTAGCAAGAACGTTTCTTACCTACGCAAAAGCCACAACGTGATATGCCAATTGCTATTTACCCTTCATAAGGACCCTTTTCATCGAATCCGATCCTACTAAAGTGGGAGAGACTGACACCCGCTAGCCACCTTATGCAACAAGTGCATGCCAGTCGGTGAAACCTGTCTCACGTAAGTGTACGTGTAAGGTCGGTCCGGGCCGCTTCATCCCACAATACCGTCGAAACAAGATAGGACTACTAACGGTAAGCATATTGAACAAAATCAACGCCCACAACAACTTTTGTTCTACTCGTGCATAGAATCTATACAATAGACCTAGCTCATGATGCCACTGTTGGGGAACGTAGCAGAAATTCAAAATTTTCCTACGTGTCACCAAGATCTATCTATGGAGAAACCAGCAACGAGGGGAAGGAGAGTGCATCTACATACCCTTGTAGATCGCTAAGCGGAAGCGTTCAAGAGAACGGGGTTGAAGGAGTCGTACTCGTCGTGATCCAAATCACCGGAGATCCTAGTGCCGAACGGACGGCACCTCCGCGTTCAACACACGTGCAACCCGGTGACGTCTCCCATGCCTTGATCCAGCAAGGAGAGAGGGAGAGGTTGAGGAAGACTCCGTCCAACAGCAGCACAATGGCGTCGTGGTGGTGGAGGAGCGTGGCAATCCTGCAGGGCTTCGCCAAGCACCGCGGGAGAGGAGGAGGGAGAGAGGTAGGGCTGCGCCATGGAGAGGACAAAACTCATGCGTTGGCAGCCCCAAAGTCCTCAAGTATATATAGGGGAGAGGGAGGGGGGTGCGCCCCCTCTAGGGTTTCCACCCCAAGGGGTGCGGCAGCCCCAAACCCATCTAGGGTGGCGGCCAAGGGGGCGGAGGGGGAAACTTGCCCCCCAAGCTAGGTGGGGCGCCCCCTCCCCAAACCCTAGGCGCCTTGGGCCCTTGTGGGGGGCGCACCAGCCCACATGGGGCTGGTCCCCTCCCACACTTTTCCCGTGCAGCCCTCCGGGGATGGTGGCCCCACTTGGTGGACCCCCGGGACCCTCCCGGTGGTCCCGGTACGTTACCGATAAAATCCGAAACTTTTCCGGTGACCAAAACAGGACTTCCCATATATAAATCTTTACCTCCGGACCATTCTGGAACTCCTCGTGATGTCCGGGATCTCATCCGGGACTCTGAACAACATTCGGTAACCACATATATCTATTCCTTATAACCCTAGCGTCATCAAACCTTAAGTGTGTAGACCCTACGGGTTCGGGAACCATGCAGACATGACCGAGACGTTCTCCGGTCAATAACCAACAGCGGGATCTGGATACCCATGTTGGCTTCCACATGTTCCACGATGATCTCATCGGATGAACCATGATGTCAAGGACTCAATCGATCCCGTATACAATTCCCTTTGTCTAGTGGTACTGTACTCGCCCGAGATTCGATCGTCGGTATGCCGATACCTTGTTCAATCTCGTTACCGGCAAGTCTCTTTACTCGTTCCGTAACACATCATCACGTGATCAACCCCTTGGTCACATTGTGCATATTATGATGATGTCCTACCGAGTGGGCCCAGAGATACCTCTCCGTCACACGGAGTGACAAATCCCAGTCTCGATTCGTGCCAACCCAACAGACACTTTCGAAGATACCTGTAGTGCACCTTTATAGCCACCCAGTTACGTTGTGACGTTTGGTACACCCAAAGCATTCCTACGGTATCCGGGAGTTGCACAATCTCATGGTCTAAGGAAATGATACTTGACATTAGAAAAGCTTTAGCATACGAACTACACGATCTTTGTGCTAGGCTTAGGATTGGGTCTTGTCCATCACATCATTCTCCTAATGATGTGATCCCGTTATCAACGACATCCAATGTCCATGGTCAGGAAACCGTAACCATCTATTTATCAACGAGCTAGTCAACTAGAGGCTTACTAGGGACATGGTGTTGTCTATGTGTCCACACATGTATCTGAGTTTTCTATCAATACAATTATAGCATGGATAATAAACGATTATCATGAATAAGGAAATATAATAATAACTAATTTATTATTGCCTCTAGGGCATATTTCCAACAATAATGGTGGATCGGTGTGCGGAATTATCCTAGGCAATCGTTAACAAGACCGGTGATCACTATTGCAGTTTCATATGAGGGAGAGGCATAAGCTAACATACTTTCTCTACTTGGATCATATGCACTTATGATTGGAACTCTAGCAAGCATCCGCAACTAATAAAGATCATTAAGGTAAAACCCAACCATTGCATTAAAGCATCAAGTCCTCTTTATTCCCATACGCAACAATCCCTCTTACTCAGGTTTGTGTTTCAGTCACTCACCAACCCACTATAAGCGAATCATGAACATATTGCAACACCCTACAGCGGGAATCCCTCACGCTTGCGCGACATGGAGGGCACCATAGGACAGCACCAAAATAAAACATACAACTCATACCAATCTAGATCATCAATCAACCCAAGGACAAAAGATATCTACTCAAAACATCATAGGATGGCAACACATCATTGGATCATAATATGTGGCATAAAGCACCATGTTCAAGTAGGGATTACAGCGGGGTGCGGGAGAGTGGACCGCGTAAAAGAGATGAGGATGATGGTGATGATGGTGATGTTGATGAAGACGATCGCCGTGGCGATGATTCCCCTCCCGATGGCACTCCGACGCCACCGGAAGAGAGGAGGAGAGGTTCTCCCCCTTGTGCTTCCTCCTCCATGGCCTCCACCTTCTGGTCCTTGGCCTTCATGGTGATGGTGGCTCCTCCGGGATACTCCTCCATGGCCTCCGGTGATGATGGCCCCCTCCGGCAGGGTGCCGGAGAGGGCCTAGATTGACTTCTCGTGGCTACAGAGCCTAACTTCCGATCTAGGTTTCTTTCTGGAAGTTTGGGTATATATAGAAGATTTTTGCGTTGATTTGAAGTCAGGGGGGGGTCTCCGGGCTGTCCACGAGGCAGGGGGCGCGCCCCCACCCTCGTGGGCAGCCCGGGACTCTTCTGGCCTGCTTCTGGTACTCCGTGGGCTTCTTTTGGTCCAAAAATGGTCTCCGTAAAGTGGCACGTCAATTGGAATCCGTTAGTTTTCCTTTTCTACGATACTCTAAAACAAGGAGAAAACAGAAACTGGCACTGGGCTCTAGGTTAATAGGTTAGTCCCAAAAATCATATAAAATATCATATAAATGCATATAAAACATCCTAGAAGGATAGTATAATAGCATGAAAATTTCATAAATTATATATACGTTGGAGACGTATCAGCATCCCCAAGCTTAATTCCTGCTCGTCCTCGAGTAGGTAAATGATAAAAGAAATAATTTATGAAGTGTGAATGCTAGCAAGTGCTTAAGTTTGATCAATGATAATTCCAATCACTTTTTCTAGCATCATTACATGTCATAACAGTAGCTCATCTCATAAAACTTTTCATGATCAAGTAACAAGCAAGTCACATGTTTAAAGTATAGATCATAAACTTTCTTGAAAACTAAAAACAATATTCTCAGTCATCAAACAATTGCAATTCATCTTATTTTCAGGAAGAGTCTATGTCAGAGCTTTGATTTAGCAAATTCCACATACTTAGCTATTATTTAATCTTTCACAATTGCTAACACTCACGCAATACTCGTGGTTATGGAGTTTTATTCGGACACAGAGAAAGATAGGGGCTTATAGTTTCGCCTCCCAACGTTTTACCTCAAGGGTAAGGTCAACAATAATAGCTCATGCTAACTTACATCCAATTAGATATATATATCAGGATCCTTCCAACACCCTGTGCTTGCCAAAGGATAAAATGTAAAAAGGAAAGGTGAAGATCACCAAGACTCTTGCATAAGGTAGAAGATAAAAGTAAAAGATAGGCCCTTCGCAGAGGGAAGCAGAGGTTGCCATGCGCTTTCAGGGTTGTATGCACAAAATCTTAATGCGAAAAGAACGTCACTTTATATTTCCACTTGTGATATGGACCTTTATTATGCAGTCCATCGCTTTTATTTCTTCCACATCACAAGATCGTATAAAGCTTATTTCCTCCACACCAATCAATCATACATATTTATAGAGCAATTTTTATTGCTTGCACCGATGACAACTTACTTGAAGGATCTTACTCAATCCATAGGTAGATATGGTGGACTCTCATGGCAAAACTTGTTTTAAGGGTATTTGGAAGCACAAGTAGTATCTCTACTTGGTGCAAAGAATTTGGCTAGCATGAGGGGGAAAGGCAAGCTCAACATGTTGGATGATCCATGACAATATACTTTATTTCAGATATAAGAAAACATAACTCATTACGTTGTTTCCTTGTCCAACATCAAATCTTTAGCATGTCATATTTTAATGAGTGCTCCCAATCATAAAAGATGTCCAAGATAGTATATTTATATGTGAAATCCCTCTCCCTTCAATATTCTTTCATGAATTGTTCAAGTGACCAATTCTACGTTTGCTAACTTTCAATAAGTTTACTACCTATACTTATTATGTGTGAAGTCATTACTCCCATGTTATAAGCATACGCAACATATATAAATTCAGATTTATGACATTCAATTTAATCAACCGTTTACTCATAGGATATACATGAAGCACATGAGTAAATGACAAACTACTCCAAAAGATATGAGTGAAAGAACACTGAGTAGTCAAATAATTAACTAGCCATGGGAGGATTATTTTTCATTCAATATTTCAGATCCAATGATTTTATGCAAACAGCAAGTAAAATTGAAAATACGCTCCAAGCAAAACACATATCATGTGACGAATAAAAATATAGCTCCGAGTAAGGTATACCGATAGTTTTGAAGACGAAAGAGGGGATGCCTTTCGGGGCATCCCCAAGCTTAGGCGCTTGAGTCTTCCTTGAATATTACCTTGGGGTGCCTTGGGCATCCCCAAGCTTAGGGTCTTTCCACTCCTTATTCTCCTCATATCGATATCTCACCCAAAGCTTAAAAACTTCAATCACACAAAACTAAACGTAACTTCGTAAGATAGGTTAGTATTATAAAGAGGAAACCATTCACTTTGTTACAGTCAAAGACAAGTTTAATAATTGTTCCCACACAATGTCTACTATACCATATCATTTCTACAATTTATATTGAGAAATATAAGCCATAGAAACTAGAAAACAAGCAAACTATGCAATGAAAACAGAATCTGTCAGAAACAGAACAGTCTGTAATGATCTGAACATAAACCATACTTCTGCTACTCCAAAAATTATGAAATAAATTGGTTGACGTGAGGAATTTGTCTACTAATCTTCTTCAAAAAGAATCAACTAAAAATAACTCTTCTGTAAAAAATGACAGCTAATCTCGTGAGCACAAAGTTTCTGTTTTTTACAGCAAGATCACATTGACTTTCTCCCAAGTCTTCCCAAAGGTCTTACTTGGCACTTTATTGAAACAAAAGCTATAAAACATGATTACTACAGTAGATTAATCATGTAAGCACACAAAAACAGTAAGGGTAAACATTGGGTTGTCTCCCAACAAGCGCTTTTCTTTAATGCCTTTTAGCTAGGCATGATGATTTCAATGATGCTCACATAATAGACAAGAATTGAAACACAAAGAGAGCATCTTGAAGAATATGACTAGCACATTTAAATATAACCCACTTCCTATGCCTAGGGATTTTGTGAGCACACAACTTATAGGAACAAGAATCAACTAGCATAGGAAGGCAAAACAAGTATAACTTCAAAACTTTAAGAACATAGAGAGGAAACTTGATATTATTGCAACTCCTACAAGCATGTATTCCTCCCTCATAATAATTTTCAGTAGCATCATGGATAGCAACTTTGTTCTCATACTCAATTGGAACCTCTTCCGAAATAGTGTAATCATTACTAGATAAAGTTGACACTCTTCCAAATCCACTTTCATAAATATCACACTAAGATTCAACAGCCTCCAAGATAGTGGGATCACTAATTCCTAAAGTTGACGCTCTTCCAAACCACTTTAGATGATAGTATTATTCATACTCCAAAATATATAAGTGAAGTTCATGGAGCATTCTACAATTGACATAGACTAACCAATATCCAAGCTCAAAATATATAAGTGAAGCACACGAAGAATTCTATAAAACCAAACTCAAAAGATTTAAGTAAAGCACAAAGAGCAATTATATAAGATCATACTTAAAAGATATAAGTGAAGCACATGAAGTATTATATAAATTCATGAAGGGACATCTCATACTAGCATGGTTCTTAAAGAAAAAGAAAAACACAAAGGACGCAAATCATGTGAACAAAACAAAACCCGAGGTATACCGATATTTGTTGAAGAATAAAGATGGGATGCCAACCAGGGCATCCCCAAGCTTAGATGCTTGAGTATCCTTGAAATATTTACTTGGGGTGCCTTGGGCATCCCCAAGCTTGAACTATTGCCTCTCTTTATTCTTCTCATATTGATAGCTCCTTGATCTTCGAACACTTCACCCACACAAAACTTTAACAAAAATTTGTGAGATCCGTTAGTGTAATAAAGCAAACTACCACTTTAAGGTACTGTAATGAACTCATTCTTTATTTATATTGGTGTTAAACCTACTGCATTCCAACTTCTCTATGGTTCATACCCCCCGATACTAGCCATAGATTCATCAAAATAAGCAAACAACACGCGAAAAACAGGACTGTTTGTAGTAATCTGGAAGTTTAGTAAACTTCTGTAACTCCTAAAATTATGAAATAAATTTGATAATTTGAAAATTTTGTACAGAAGTAATGTGAAAAAAGTTTCAGACCCATTTGACTTTCCAGCAAAAAATGTAAATTCACGCACTACAGCGAAAGTTTCTGTTTTTGTTCTGCACATAGCAAACAAGCAATCTAATCATCCTAAAACCAAAGCTTGGCACATTTATTTTTATAATACAATGGATATATACAAGGGGATAATTATTTGCAGAGAAAATTCCATGAAAAATTCTGCATTGTTTCTGTGAGCATGAACACAAGTGCTCAAGGTCGACCCCCACTTCTTCAATGCATAACTTTCCAATCACTTCTCTTTTTGAAAAAACTTTTTAGGCATGAAAGGCAAGTAACAATTTATTTTGTATTTTCATTCTTTTATTTTTTTTGTATGTTTCACCCACAACTAAACAGAAACTAAAAGGAAAAAAATCTACTTAGTGGAGAAAGCAAACAAGCACACACGAGAATATCAACCCCACGCTATTGCTCCCCGGCAACGGCGCCAGAAAAAAGCTTGATAATCCCCAAGTGTAGGGAATCATCGTAGCAATTTCCAAAGATGGAAGTGATAAGTATGGAGTGTCGAACCCACAAGGAGCTAAAGGTAAGATCAATATTCTCTCAAGCCCTATCTGCCACTGGTACGACTCTATGTACACCGAACGTTTGCTTCCAACTAGAAACGAGAAATAAAACTACGTTGTGGATATGAAGAGGATAACTTTGCATGATATCGGAGAGCTAAAACATAAAAGTAGGTGTTGTTATCATAAAGTTAGAACATATTACTAAATATTATAAATAACAAGTGTGGAATAATGGACGATAGGTGTGCAGAATTGTCCTAGGCAATCGTTAACAAGACCGGTAATCACTATTGTAGTTTCATATGAGGGAGAGGCATAAGCTAACATACTTTATCTACTTGGATCATATGCATTTATGATTGGAACTCTAGCAAGCATCCGCAACTACTAAATATCATTAAGGTAAAATCCAACCATAGCATTAAAGCATCAAGTCCTCTTTATTTCCATAGGCAACAATCCCTCTTACTCGGGTTTGTGTTTCAGTCACTCACCAACCCACTATAAGCGAATCATGAACGTATTGCAACACCCTACAACGGGAATCCCTCACGCTTGCGCGACATAGTGGGCACCATAGGACAGCACCAAAATAAAACATACAACTCATACCAATCTAGATCATCAATCAACCCAAGGACAAAAGATATCTACTCAAAACATCATAGGATGGCAACACATCATTGGATCATAATATGTGGCATAAAGCACCATGTTCAAGTAGGGATTACAGCGGGGTGCGGGAGAGTGGACCATGTAAAAGAGATGAGGATGGTGGTGATGATGGTGATGTTGATGAAGACGATCGCCGTGGCGATGATTCCCCTCCCGATGGCACTCCGGCGCCACCGGAAGAGAGGAGGAGAGGTTCTCCCCCTTGTGCTTCCTCCTCCATGGCCTCCACCTTCTGGTCCTTGGCCTTCATGGTGATGATGGCCCCTCCGGGATACTCCTCCATGGCCTCCGGTGATGATGGCCCCTCCGGCAGGGTGCCGAAGAGGGCCTAGATTGACTTCTCGTGGCTACAAAGACTTGCGACGGCGGAACTTCCGATCTAGGTTTCTTTCTGGAAGTTTGAGTATATATAGAAGAGTTTTGCGTTGATTTCACGTCGGGGGGGGGGTCTCCGGGCTGTCCACGAGGCAGGGGGGCGCGCCCTAAGGGGGTGGGCACGCCCCCCACCCTCGTGGGCAGCCCGGGACTCTTCTGTCCTGCTTCTGGTACTCCGTGGGCTTCTTTTGATCCAAAAATGATCTCCGTCAAGTGGCACGTCAATTGGACTCCGTTTAGTTTTCCTTTTCCGCGATACTCTAAAACAAGGAGAAAACAGAAACTGGCACTGGGCTCTAGGTTAATAGGTTAGTCCCAAAAATCATATAAAGTATCATATAAATGCATATAAAACATCCTAGAAGGATAGTATAATAGTATGAATACTTCATAAATTATAGATACGTTGGAGATGTATCAGGCCATTCCGTTTTGCTATGTTGATGGACGTGGGAAGCCAGTCCCGAAATAGTTGCCAAAGAAAAACTTTGATCTTCAGCGGGACGCGTGCTTGTCAAAGTCCTTTCACCTCTCTCACTGTACCCTCCCTTGGCATAGTTTATGGTATGAGGACTTGACAGAAAACTTCCCGGATGCGTTGAGGTGCCACGACACCGCGTTGGGCTCCTCAGTAAGCTCCACAGGGGATGTTTGACCTGGACTCGCAAGCGGAGGTAAAAGGAGTGGCGCGTGACCTGCTCAGCTCCACCTTCCTTTTGTCGCATCACCGGCACTGGTTGTTCCTCTCATTCTCCATCACGTATATCTGTCGATGTGCGTGTGCGAGGAGAATCGATGCTGTGTCCGGCGAGCGATGGTTTCTGCTGGATGATGATGGGTGCTTGTCTGCTCTTCTCGATGCCCCAAGGTCCGGCCGGGTCCTATATACACACACCGGCTAGCCGCTGGCCACCCCCCACCATCGCAACAGGCACATATGCGGAGATCACGTAGATAGAGCATAGTAGTAGATACTCCCTGAGTGCGGTGTTTTGGTGCCCAGGCTCATCTGCACCTGCGCAGAAAAAAATCAAAATAAATTCAAAAATTCCAATCTTTTTTTGCATGGTAGACAATTTATCACGTGAGGTCCGCTCCAAATTTTAGATCATTTGGACTTCTGAGAAGCTCTCAGCAAAAAAGATAAATCGGGTCAAAAGAGTACATGAACAGTAAACATTTTTACATACCACAAATTTGTCTTTTTTGCCGAGAGCTGCACAGATGTCTAAATAATTTGAAAATTGGAGCAAACCTCACGCATCAAATTATCTACCAAAAAAATTAGAATTGTTTGAATTTTTCTAGTATTTGTTTTGATTTTTTTTCGTCAGGACAGGTGCAGCTGAGCCTGGGATCAGAAGTGGATTACCGATACTACCTTCGTTGGTGTACAAAATATTCTTATATTATATTATGAGACGGAGAGAGTAATACATAAGATTCTCTCCCCACCTTTCCACACCACGCCACATGGTTGCAGATTGACCATTAGCCGGATTCGATTCGGACTAACTGAACAGCATGTGCTTGACGAGCTTGACAAATGGAACGTGTGATGCTCGAATCAATTGCCGAGTTTTGTTGGGGAGGTCGACACACATACACACACACACTAGGCCATGTGCACACCAAACAGAGATGTTATATCTCTAAAATGATGTGCTGGGTTATTACACAATTGCATGATCACCGCAGAGGGATCCCGACCTTGAGCTCCAGGCCATGAAATGCGTAGATTTGCCATGAAATTAGGATGTGTTGGGGAATGTGACCTTGGATCCTACGGTCAATGTTTCTCATGACACTTGTTTCCTCACTCTTAAATTGTAGCTTTAGCTTTTCAGTCATAAGTTAGTCGGTGTATCGGGTGAAAACTCAAATTCGATGAAAATCTGAATACTCTGAGCCCTAACAATCAGATCATGGATGGACTGCCTTGATGCGAGGTGGAATGGCGTTCAACCACTGGACATTCTATTTGCAGAAAGCCCCCTATATTCTCCCCGTACTTTTTTTTTGTTTTTGCGGGGGATATTCTCCCCGTACTGTAGTGACTAACTATGTCTCCGACCTTTGAGCTTGGGTTGCAGCCTTGCAGGTTGGGTAAATCCAATGCCCCAAGGAAAATAAAATCCCAAAGCTAGCTGGCTGCAGGCCATACAACGGCGTTAACCCTCTCAGCGTTAATCCGTGTGCCCTACATGACACCCTCACTAATTCATCTTGTGTGTTGTCATATTATGATTGCGGCTCCTCAACTCTCTCGTAGCTAGCCCAACGTGGCGACGATAATCGCTCAACCCCACACGTCACTACTTCCTCGATGATTTCATCACGGTGCCATCCAGCCATAGACCACACTCAATCGGACCCGCGCATCTCCTGCCACACGCTCTGTCCCCTTCCGTAATAATCTTCTGTCAAAGTTGCTTCAACTTCATTGAACAATGAATTTCTGAATCCAAATTAAAAATAACATCAGGTTCCATTTGTAACCAAAATAAGGAACCAACGTTGTGAGAGGATTTGGTATCAGCCATTGGTACGAGAATCAAGAATCGTAGCCATTGTGCAGGACCAAATAAAAAACATGGGAGAAATTTAGCTATGCATCTTCAATCACGTGAGAACCTCTTAGTCAAGCATGTTTGACTTAGAGTATTATTGGGCACCAAGTGCGCTGAAAAAAGATTTGTGCTATCATGCGTAACTACTGCCAATTGTAAGTAGTCAGGGTACTACACCATCGCACGACCACCGTCAAAAAATGCGTCTACGAATTTTGCAACACAAGTCTAGAGCAACAACGAATTTGAATCATCGGATTCTTGATTCTAATCGCTCTCTTATTCCAGTATTTTACAGTATGATCAAACATAATTTTCTCTACCAACGATTTCATCTGCTAACTCTTTTTTAAGTTTATAAAGTTGGAACGTTGTTTTGGTTGATCTATGGACCTAACATGTGGGTGTATCAACGAGCCATGATTTATAGCCCTTGCAGCACAAACACGACGACTGCAATGTAAAGATCTGCTGGTATTTATGATCTATGTGCAAGCTGGTACCATCTTGGTCTTTAAAAGGAGCCCCTCCTTCTCCGATGTCTTTCACAGATCTCTTCACAAAGATATGGCCCAAATATACCACTCTGTGTGTAACATAGATCAGATCATCATCTAGATTGGTTATATAATCTTCAAAATTCTTGTATGAGGTTGGAAAATTAAATACCCAGGACACGATATCTTCTCATTCTCAGTACATAGGAGTAGGAGGCATGAGGAACTTGGTCAAATCGAGGTCATGGCTAAGAAGTGCATAGTTCTGCCTTGGCGGATTTCCAATAGGTACGTAAGCCACAGAAGATCCTTGAGCTCAACGTCCCTGCACAATGGCTCAATCTTTTTCTTGGTCCGACGAGGGTTCGAATCCCCCTCTCTCCTTTTGCTTATTGAATACGTTTGTTTCTTTATTTTTTCTGTTGCTTATATTTCTTTCATAAAAAGGAATGAATGGCTGAAACAAGGGGCGCTTCCGGTTCTGTGCGTGCCTGCTAGTGCCTTTAGGGCCGAGGAGACGAAGTGTAGGAGCTGGGGCACATATGCAACGCCGTCTTGAATCACACATCATATTCTTCCCATCCCGCAGCTTCACTTTCTGAAGCTCGCAACCCTTGAGCTTGTCATACATGGAGAAGACAGGATGTGGAACACCGACGCCTCCATGATCGTCAATTTTTTTAAACTAGGTTAAAAAAAGTGTCTTTTGTCACAAGCTAGATTAAGAAGCTAATGCCCGTGCGTTGCAATGGGATATAAATATTCTAGGACATTAGCTTGTGATTTACCTGCGCATATTAATGCGATTGTGTAAATAAATGTTTATCAAATACCACCCGTAATTTACCTTATATTTTGATGAGAAGTTTGATAAGTAAATTAAAATGGAATTGGTTTAGAAGGTAAGTAAAGTAATATGATTGATTATCATGTGGGGAAGGTTGGATGAAGAGACGGTGGAAAGAAAAGTGAAACTTGGAACCTTACATTCTTTTAGAGTAAAGTGCATTTTTCATCCCTCAACTTACCGCAATGTGTGGCTTGCGTCCTAAACTTTTTCTTCGTGTAACCTTCATCCATCAACTCTAAATACCAGGTATAGTTAGTCCTTGCCGCGGTATTCCTTAGTCAAACCGTCAAACCCAGTTTTGACTTGATGTGTCACAGTTTTGAGCACATCATGGTGCAACCTTTATCCCTTGAACTCTTAATATCGGGTACCGGGTAGAATTAGTCCCTAACAAGAGCATTCTCGGCCAAATCTAGTTTTGACTTTTTTATGGCGCTATTTTGATTACGTCACCACTATAAGGTGGAATAGGACCACATCTTTCTCTCTCTCTCTCCTTTGTCGCAGCGCCGGGGATGGGCAAGTCGCGATCCACACCAACAAGGTGACCGGGTCATATTAAATTTATGTCTCCTCGACCCAGGCATGAAGCCAGTGGTGCTGATGCCATGGCCTGGGCGCACCGCGCCACTTGGCGCTGCGCTCAGGGGCCGGCAGCCTTCACCCACATAGCACAACACGACGCACTGGCAAGGAAAGTAAAGAAAGTTGCATCCAAAGCCGAGCCTTGTTGCTCCAGCCAGTTTTCCTTCTGCCACTTAACACGCGGGCCACGGGACATACAAGACAGGAATCCGTCGAGCCAAGTGGGAGCAGTGGCATCGCCGCTGCATATGAAACTACTAGGTATATCTTGCATACTGTGAGACGAAGTAAAACTGGATTCTCATGAATCCATATTGTGCCGGCCATCTAGTGATCGTCTACTGCGAGACGGTACCTTGTGTTTTTCTTACATATCTATACTTTTCTCAATACAGGTTGTACATTTTTTATACATCTAGAACCATTTTCAGATACAATTTATAATATTTTTTACATACATGCTTTGGATATTTTTTTGAATACCTGATAAACATTTTTTCAGAAAAATGTTGAACGTTTTCTTTAATGGTGCATAACATTTTTCCTAACTGTGTCAACAATTTTTTTTGCATTTTCTGCATGTTTTTCAGAAATTTCATGAACATATTTTGAAACGCATGAACACTTTTTAAAATGTCTCACAAAATACTTTTTTATGAATTACACTATGATTTTTTTAAATTTTCTAACATTTTTTTAAAATGCTACCAACATTTTTTGAAAACTATCAACATTTTCTAAAAGTTGCGTGAACTAATTTTGTACACAGCGTTAAATTTTTTCTAATGTGCAGTGGACATATTCTAAAATTTTAACTAAAATAATTTTTGAAATATAGGTATTTAGATTATTTTAAAATATAAACAAAAGGAAAAATATTTTTAAAATATACAAACACACATGAAGCTACTTGGCCGTCCAATAGTAGCGACAGGAGGGTGCCCTTACAGCGAGACGTCCTTCGGTCTCGCATGAAGCGAGACAGAGCCGTTCCCATTTATTCATGGCAAAATTCCGGAAAGAATTGCAAATTTAGTTGGGGCTGTCTACACATGTTTTTTTTTTTTTTTGAGAACTTCTACACATGCTCTCTCTTGCTGCCAAAAGAGCAATCACAGATAACCCTTTTTTAGAGGAGGATAACCCCACTCGATCTGCATCTTTACGAAGCACACAACTCGATTACCGAGCAACTAGACATTGACCTGACTCGAAACCACTATATTTCTCAAAAAACAAAAAAAAAACATCGATCCCACTACTAGTACCACCTCTGCACAAGTGACTGCTGAACTGATTACGCCTTCACGAGACTTCTCCCTCTGCAAATAAAAGCCTTCATTTTTGCACGGCAGATGCATGTTATCTTTAGTTAGAGGATCCTCAATAGTAGCCCGATAATTTGGCGCCTTAAAGTTGATTATAGGTGTGGCGCACGGTAGGTTATTTCCGCACGGTAGATTAAAGTTAGAGGACATCACACACGGACGCACGCGTTCTCGGTTATTTCCGCAGAACCTAATGAAACAACAAACAAACATTGTAATTAAGCAACGACTCTCTCTGTATGCGTACGTCTTGTGCCAGCAGCGACCACGCTGGGTTAGTCGCAGCACATCTCGCAGATCCAGCAGCAGCACAGCGCCGCCAGGCTGAAAAACACACACACCAAATTCAGACGATGTATATCGGGCCGGAAATGACAAGCGACAGTTTAGCAAGTTACTCCACAAAGGAGGTGGGGTAGTGGTATCGATCGATGGGGCGTACGTACCATCCCTCGACGAATCCCTTCTCGCCCCTGGATTTGGTGCTTCCCCGGCGCGACTTCTTCCCGCCGCCGGCTTGCCGTTTCTCCGCAGCCGCCGACGGGTAGTAGCCTGCACAGTGCACACGCACACCAAGTCACCAACGGCACACGCATGAGTACGTGCTTGCCTATCTTTATCTCATCTGACGACGGCACCGCAGCTAACTTACTGAACCAGTGAGTTCAGCCACAGTTATCAGACAGACATGAGCATGGAGATCAAAACTGGTCGAAATGAACTAACCTGGGGGTAGGGGTGGAGCCTGGTTGTTCCTATCATTCTCCATCTAGTATGTCTTTCGATCGACTGAATCCGTATGTGCGTGTGCGAGGAGAATCGATGCTGTGTCAGGCGAGCGATCGATCGATGGTTTCTGCTGGATGATGATGGGTGCTTGTCTGCTCTTCTTGATGCCCCAAGGTCCGGCCGGGTCCTATATATATATATACACACCGGCTAGCCGCTGGCCACCCCCCACCGTCGCAACAGGCACACGCGGAGAGCACATGGATAGAGCATAGTACACAAGGTTCTCTCCCCACCTTTCCACACCACGCCACGCGGTTGCGGGGTTGTCCATTAGCCGGATTCGATTCGGACTGACTCAACAGCACGTGCCTTTACTACCTTGACAAATGGAAAGTGTGCTGCTCGAATCAATGGCCGAGGTCTGTTGAGCAGATAGACACACACACACACACACACTGGGCAGTGATCGACATGGTAGGGACATACAGTGATCTAGAAGCTAGCCGGCCATGCACGGGTTGGTGGAAGGGATCGACGGTTCGCCGTCGCCGGCTAGCTGACCGGGGAAATCCAGCTAAAGATCTGCTGCAAAGCAACCATATTATCCGGCGCCACTTTCTGACTGCTGTTTCGGGCTCGTTATTTAAACTTGGAATATGAGACACTCTCGCAAGTTCAAAAGTCCCAGGACTCGCACTTTTTGACGAACTTAACGGAGACTTTTCAATTTTTCTTCCGTTTTACGTGGCTCTTACATCAGGAGCATCTCTAGCAGATACGCGGAGTGGCTCATGCCGGGATGACTCAAGGTGCTGGCCGCGCGGGTCCTGGCGGCGGCCGCTGAACGTATGGCGGTGAGGGCCGCAGCGATTATGGAGGTGTCGGTCGCGGCGGCTATGGTGCGGCTCGCGGAGGCTTCAATGGTGGACGTGGTGATTATGGTGCTGGACGGGGTACTGATGGTGGCTATCAGGGCTACCGGACGGGGTGGAATCAGTGGAATGGCGGGGGAGGAAGAGGTTTCGGCAGCAACCAGTGGAACTTCAATCCACCTCCCGGCGAGTTCATAGAGGGTGCCACCGGACCGCATTATCGTCAGCGGGGTGGTCGGGGAGGGGATGGAGCGGCGAAGACTGACGTTGGAGCGGCGAAGACGGCCGCGTCCACTGCTTCTACGTCCACGGTTACTCTACCGGAGGCTGCGGTGGCGGCGGTTAAGGCGTTGGCGGCAGTGGCTATTCCGACCGCGACACCTACTGATGACAGAGATGGAAGGAGTGACAAAGGTAGCGACAAAGCTGATAATGTGAGGGCTAATAAGGCGGCACGTAAGAAAGAGAAAATGAACTGTTATTGTTGTGGTGTGCCAGGCCATTTTGTGATTGACTGCACGGCAGTTATGTGATATATGTCTGAAGTCGGGACAGTCATCTGACGACTGTCCGTTGCTTTTGGTGCCTATACCTGTGGTGAACATTTACGGTGTCCGTAATACCAAGCTTATGTTCTTTGAGACACGATCTCGGCGACTCCTGCGGTGGATAGTTCGAAGTTTGGTGTAGTCAGGGTTACTCAGGGACACTGACAGAGGAACAGATATGTTATCAGCTCAGACGGCTAGTGTCTGAGTCTTTTCATTGGACTCTCGTCAGGTTGGAGGATCAAGTTTACAGAGTGGAGTTCTCTAGGAGGGAGGATCTTAACCACCTGCTGGAGTGTGGACTCAGTAAGGTGCCAGGGAGTAAGTGCATTCTTGAGTTTGATGAGTGCAAAAAACCTGAGCCGAAGGGGATACCTCTAGAAAAGGTTTGGGTCAGACTCTCAGGAGTTCCGGCGACTTTGCTTAATGACTATCTTATTGTTGCGAGTCTTGGCTCGTTGTTAGGTAAAACAGAGAAGGTGGTCATGCCATTTGCACGCATGAATGGAGTGGTGAGGCTACTTGTCGGTGTTGTGAATGCGAATTATATTCCATACTTTGTACCATGGACTTATGATGGGATGTCTTATGATCTAGATATTGTGGTTGAGGAGCAGGAAAATAATACTTCTGGGACTACTGGTGTTGATATGACTGATGGTGGAGATGGTAGTGGGGATGGTTGTGGCGACCAGGGGATGGAGGGCAACCCCGACGACCATAGTGGAAAGGACAAACCGGCCAGAAAACCCACACAGTCGACTGAGCCGAGGACTGAGAAGGGGGCGGCGCCCCCCTCCACTCTGGCGGCATCTCTCCGATTCAGTTTGTTCCAGGCGGTGTCCGCACTGAGCCGTCTTTGGGGTGACTGCGTGGAGATGGAGGACTCTGATGATGATCTTCTAGCACATGTGGTGATGGTGGAGGAGCACCGATGGATGGTGGATGAGGTTTCACCGCAGCTGACGTCGCATCGGCGCACTGACTTCCCCGTCGAGATGGATGTGTCTATGGCGGTGGTAGCGGCGGAGGGACGATCGGCGGCGACCTCTCGTTCTCCCACAGTGGAGGGTTCTAGGCATCCATCTCGCTCTTTGTCGCCACATCCGACCAGCTGGACACAGGTGGTGTCCAGGTCGGTCAATGATGACAGCAGACCAGCGGTGATCAGTGCTTCGGCCGTCATGGGTAATGGTACCACGGTGGATCAGGCTAGGAGGTCCATCCCTCCCACTTCTTCAGACGCGTTCGGGCATATGACAGGCGGTCACAACCCGGATGGAGTCGCTGCGGAGGACATCATCGCTTTTGGATGTATTCCAGACGCTATGTCCGCTGACAGACGGTTCAGTCACCGGATACAGGGTCAGCCGGACGCGGATGACATACAGATGGGGCGTGCTATGAAAGCCGCACTGGTAGAAAAACAGGCTTCCGTCCAGCCCCATAAGTCGCGAAGCTGTAGGAACCGCGACTAATGGGACCTTTAGTCGCGGTTCTGGAGGTGAACCGCGACCAAAGGCCTGGGCCCAGGGCGCTCGGTGGCCAGCTGGTGCACGTGAGGGGCTTTAGTCGCGGTTGGCCAGGACAACCGCGACTAAAGGCCTTCGGGCACCTTTAGTCACGGTTTGCCAGGCCAACCGCAACTAAAGCCCCTCCCCTATATATACCCATCCAGCAGCCAACACTTAGCCATTTGGAGCCATTCTCTTCACAAGTGGGTGTAGGTTTGCTTTTGGTTCCTCTTATGCACATAAGGTGTTTGATGAAATGCCCCAAGAGCATGAAACAAACATGACATGAAGTGTTGGAGCCACACT
>LR880968.1:921008939-921019262 GCA_904067115.1 Aegilops sharonensis
TCAAGCCATGGATGGCCAACAGGGGTTTGGGTGCGAATGTTGCGGATGAGCGGGAAGCAACACGACTTAGCCGTACTAGTCATCATCCCGTGCATCTGCACGGTCTAGATATTATAGGGGTGCATAATTACGGACACACTTGTTGCAATGTTTAAAATAAAAGAGTATAAATTATGGGTATCATAATGATGGATAAAATTATTTGTTATTCAACAACTGTAACACAAAATATACACATATGTTTATAGGCTTCATGATTGGACAGAGTGTAGCCACTTCCCCTTTATGTTGCGCAAAATACCATTATTGGTCTAAATGGATCCTTCCTCACTTTGCGGCAACTATAGCTCTTTGTGAATTTTATACTTGACATGTGGAGGAAGTATGTATTAATTCGATCAATATAGCCAGATACACATCTTCCTGACGTGGAAAATAATATTTACAAATTTGATCGACATGGTAGCTTATATAACACAACTCATCGAAAGTTTGGACAAAAAAATATACACACTAACTGCTCAACATAACTTGAAAAGCCTGAGAGGCATGTGCGGTATCGGTGATGTTTATAACATAAATAAGTAAATATTTCATAAACTAAATTATTAGAAGAGGAATCAAATGTTCTTGAAATATTTTTGGGAGCCTTTACAAAGATTTTGTATGTTTGTATATTATTTACATTATCATGATTGGTTTTTCTGTACAGTGAAATTGAATTTCTTTTACAGATATGTACAGGCCTTTTTTCTTAGCGTGGAGCTTTATGATTCTTTATTTGTATGTGTATGTTTTCTTTATGAACCAAACATGTGCATGCTTTTTCTTTTTGAGGAACCTACGATATGGACCTTTTTTAATGGGGCTCGAGCACTTCTTTTTATGTGTGCTTTCTTCCTATATATTGAGAGAAGGCACGGACAACTCTAAAAAAAAGGACCCTGATTTATTTGTGTGTGCGCTTTTGGGATGGTGTTTTTTTGACACAATACAAACGTAAGTGCTAATACAAATGCGCATACGGGATGGGTGTTTTTTTATACATGTACTTGGGTATTGAGGACTTCTCCTCTCGTACGTGTGGGGAGAAATTTTTTTTGTGGGGGCGCTTTTGGAGTGTATTTGTTTCAGATGTGTGTCGTGAGGGCTGTGGACTTCTTTTCTTGTACGTGTAGGTTTAGTCGCTCTCATGTTTATAGTCCGTCTCATGCAGGCGGCGTTTCTTTTTCTAAAGAAAAGGAGGTAACATCCATTAAATTTATAATCTGGTGGCTCAAATTAATCCTTTTGATGTGGATTAACGTTAAGGCTTTTATGGCTTTTCTTGATTTCACGGGCAATCACCCAGTTCGCGGAAATCATTTCCTTCTATATCCATGGATTTTTGTTGAACATTTTATCGTTGGAGATCTTAACGGAGGCTTTTCGTTTTATTTTTTATTTAGGAAGGTGTGGAAGCGCTCCATGTTTGGTTTCATTATTAATGTCAGACGTGTCAGATCCGTTTGTTATGGGAATGAAATGAGAACGCAGGAGGCTTTCCTTTTTAATTTTAGGAACGGGTGGAGGGTTTCCATGTTTTATTTTTAGGAAATGTTAGACGTGTCAGATCTGTATTTTTTTCGACCGAAATGAGAGCGCAGGCTTTCCATTTTTATTTTATTTTTGGATACGGGCCGAGGCTTTCCTTTTGTTTTTCATTCATTATCTTTTTTTGTCCTGTTTTTGTTTCGTTAATGTTAGACATGTCAGATCTGTTTTTTCATGAAGCGTGAATGAAAGCGCAGTTGGTGTCTTTATAATGGGTTTTTTTTTTTTGGAAACTGGTCTTGTTTTATTTCATTAATGTTGGACGTTACCCTCAAGAAAAAAATGTTAGAGGTGTCAGGTCCGTTTTTTATGGAACAGGAAAGAGAGCGCACTTGGGCGTTTTTAAAGTGGGCTTTCCTTTTTATTTTTGGGAACCGGTGGAGGCTTTACTGATTTTTTTCATTAATGTAGACGTGTCAAATCTATGTTTGTGGGACGGGATTATCTCTATGCGTTACGCAAGATTTCTTTTAATCCTGAGCGTAAATTTTATTATCTAACGGCTTAATTAATTTTGACGATGTGGATTAATGAAAGCGCACGAATGGTGCCTCCAATTAGTAAATATAAGATTTCTCATGAGAATGACCGTGACTGAACTATTTTTTTAGGAATAACTATTTGTTTATTGCAAATAGCATGTACAAGCAAAATTCACCGAAAAGACCCGGGAACATAGGTGGCCCCATACAATTGCACAAAAGACCTCCAAAGAAACAAAGTAAAAAACTCAGTTCTAAGAGACCCTTACATCCATCGTCATCTTCGGTCGTTGCCGACCACCGTCGTCGCTGAAGCACCACTGGAGATAGGAAAAACGAGCAACCCAACAAACTAGATCCGCCGAAGCACCAGCTAAAGCAGCGATTGAGCAGCCCGTCACAGAATGATAAGGCCAAACCTTTGTAGCACGTCGGCCAGGGAGCAAGTGGGGGAAAGTTTTAGGGAAAAAGTCATATTTAAGGAAGTACATTTTATGGGGGATCTGATGCTTAATCTCCTAATCAATTTTATTCCCTCTTAAATACAACTTTTATGGGATCCGCTAAAGAGAGCCCTTAGAGCAGCTACAGTTGGGCGCCCCAAACCCGCCTCATACGCCCGGTCACTGACCGGTTACGAAATTTCGACCCAGACGGGCCCCTCAAACGAGCCTGAAACATCCGGGCTAGCCGGCACCCCTCAAATCCAGCCCAAAAATGGGGCGGATATGGGCGCACCCGGGCGCGTCCGCCACGTGGACCTGCAGCCCAACTCCATCGTAAATTGCACAAAATCCACCAAATTGACCTACCGAATCCATTCGCTCTCTCCTCTCTTCTTCCTCCTCCTTGACGTCTGTTTCGCCGCTCCGCAGTCGTTCCTAGCCTCTGCACTGGCACCTCTGACAGGGCAATCATGTCTCCCATCCTAGCCGTCGGGGATGTCTTCGCCGGCTCAGACGCCACCGCGGTACGTCCGCCAACTCTTTGGCTCCGCCTTGTGCTCTATTTGTTCGATGCATTGTCTGACCAGATTTCTTGTGATTTTTTTAGGGAAAAGGATGAATTTTGATGCTTCGTCCGACGAGGAGTATGGACTGACAGAGTTTGATCAAATGATTCAAGAAGAGTTCTTCGATTCCTCTGACTCGGACGAAGAAGTGGACATGATCATGCTCATTAGCATGCAAGAGGAAATGAACCGGCAGGAGGAGCATATTCTCAAGTTCAAGGGCTCAATCAAAGGGAAAAGAGTGATCAATCGGACTGCGGAATTGATGGGTACACGATTGTGACATGTTTGTCAATTCTCCATATTATGTATCATAAACATGTCACAATTGCGTAAGTCCTATGCGCTGCACCACAAGATGTGACCTAATTGGGCCGTGGCTTGCAGCATGTAACACTTAATACTTCAACACCTCAAATCGGTCTAGTTAATAGAATGGTCACATGAATTCCATTGAATTTATATCAGGATAAACAAATCTCAGTCAACTCGTCGTACCTTGCACTTATCCATTGTGATGTAGTGGTCAATAATTAAGTACTGTGAGACACTCCTCAAAGGGTTGATCTTCACAAGGTACAACCTCCTGAAGCATAACAAACATGGAAGCAAGCAATGCTGCTTTTGTTCTTGTGACGAGACTATTGAACATCCATCCTTCGCATGCATGTTTGTTCGCGCTAATTGTGTTATAATTCATTAGCCTCTAAGTTTATATCCATTGTCTAGTGTTTCAAAATTTGTTTGGCAACTTATTGCAGGGATACATGTTAATCTCATAGTTGTTATCCTACTGTGAATGGCTATGTTGGTTGATGTGGTTTTGTAGGAATGATGTTATTTTGGGAAAAAGTAGACTTTTTCCGACTGTAATTGTTTTACTTATGTATGCATTTTCTCTGTACTTGGTTCCCATGACGGTGATCGGAGCACAACGAGTCCTTACCATGGCGAATACCAAGGTGGAGTGGGTGGTCAACGTGGTTTTTACCCAACATGGATGGTATGTAGTCAGTCCTCCAGTTTGTCCTTAGGCTATCTCTGTTTGTCAAACATTGTCTTAAACTGCTAATTTGTATTTTGAAATCGAGGCACGAGCTTTGTCTTTTCTATTAGTTAATAACATAGTTATCCGGTTAGTTAAAATAACACTTGTTGAGAACTGGAAAACAAACACACCCACAACATTACTCATGGCATTGCCAATCTAAATGGTCATATTGTGATTGCGCATTGTCATATTGTGATTGCGGCTCCCCAACCCTCTCGTAGCTAGTCCAACCTAGCGACCAACGAGGCGACGATGCTGCTTAAACCCACATGTTACTACTTCCTCGATGATTTCATCATGGTGCCATCCCGCCTTAAACCGCACTCAAGCGGCCCCACACATCTCCTGCCACGCTCTGTCCCCATCCCTAATCATTTTCTGTCAAAATTGGTTAAACTTAATTGAATGATGAATATTTTATCCAAATTAAAAATAACATCAGATTCCATTTGTAACCAAATTAAGAAAACTCCGTTGTGAGAGGAATTAGTATCATCCATTGGTACCGAGAACGAAGAATCATAGCCATTGTGCAGGTTCAATTAAGAAAGGGAGAAATTTAGCTATGCATCTTCAATCACGTGAGAACCTCTTAGTCAAGCATGTTTGACTTAAGAGTCTTATTGGGCACGAAGTGTGCTGAAAAATATTTGTGTTTTCATGTGTAACTATTGCCAATTTGTAAGTAGTCGGGGGTGCTACACCATTGCACGGTAACCACCAAAAAAGTGTCTATGAATTTTGCAACGTAAGTCTAGCTAGCAGCAACGAATTTCAATCATTAGATTCCTGATTTTATTCGCCCTCTTCTTCCAGTATTTTACCGTATGATCAAACTAACTTTTTCTTTGCCAATGACTTCATCAGCTAATTCTTTTTAAGTTTATAAATGTGAAATATTGTTTTGGTCGATATATAGAGCTAACATGTGGGTGTACCAATGAGCCATGGTTTATAGCCCTTGCAGCACAAATACGGTGATTGCAATGTATAGATTCGTCGATATTTATGATCTATGTGCAAACTGGTACCGCCTTGGTCTTTAAAAGGTGCCCCCTCCCTCTTTTGTCTCTTCACATGTCTTCACAAAGATAGGGCCCAAATATACCACTTTGTGTGTAACATGGAGCTGGTCATCGTCTAGATTGGTTATATAATCTTGAAATTCTTGTATGAGATCCTAAAAGTAAATACCATGAAAAGAATTCCTCTCGTTCTCAGTACATAGGAGTATGAGGCATGAGGGACTTTGTAAAATTAAAGTCCAAGCTCAGAAGTGCAAAATTCTGCCATGATTTATTTTCAATTGGTACGAAAGCTACCAAAAGAACCTTGAGCTCAACGCCCCTGCTCAATGGCCCAACAATTTTCCTCGTCCATTACTAATATATTTTGTGTGGTGCCTATCTCTTCACTAATGCATGTATGTATGGTTTAATAAAATTATCCACAAGAAAAAATGTAGTTCCCTTGCTTCTAAATAGGGCTTGAACTGCATAGATTTTAGCATGAAGTTAGGGTGTGTTGGGTGAACATGACCTTGGATACTACGGTAAATGTTTTTCATGACACTTATTTTCTCTCTCCCGATTTTTAGCTTTATCTTTTCAGCCATAAGTTAGGTGATGTAACAGGTGAAAACTCAAATTCAATGAAAATCTGAAAACTTTGAGCCTAACAACCAGATGATGGGTGGGCAGTCTTGATGCGAGGTGGGATGCCCTCCAGCAACTGAACATTCTTTTGTAGAAAGCCTCCTATCTTCTCCCCGTACTGCAGAGAATAACTAGCTCTCCTACCTCGAGCTTGGGTTGCAGACAAGGTAGATCCAATCTCTCGAGGAAAATAACATCCCAACACTAGCCAGCGACCAGTGAGCGGCGAGACGACGACGCTGACCCTCCTCTGCGTTAATCACCCTACATGACACTCTCATTAATTCTTCCTATGCGTTGTCATATCGTCACTGCGGCTCCCTGACCCTCTCATAGCTAGCCCAGTGTGGCGACGATCGAGACGATGGCGCCGGTCAACCCCACGCGACGCTACTTCCTCGATGGTTTCATCATGGGTCCATCCCACCTTAGACTGCACTCGAGCGACCATGCACATCTCCTCCCTCACGCTTCGTCCCCTTCCATAATCATTCTTTGTCAAAATTGGTTCAGCAATTGATTGCAAGGATGAATTTCTAAATCCAAATTGAAAATAAGATGAGTTTCCATTTGTAACCAAATTGAGGAACCGATGTTATCAGAGGATTTGGCATCAGCCATGGGTAGCGAGAACCAAAAATCGTAACCATTGTGAAGGACCAATTAAAAAAGGGACAAGTTTAGCTAGTACTAATAAGATGCATCTTCTTTTCTGGAATCAATCACGTGAGATCTTAGTTAAGCATGTTTGATTTAGAGTATTATTGGGCACCAAGTGTGCTGAAAAAGATTTGTGTTGTCGTACGATAACTACTACCAATTTGTAAGCAGTTGGGTTGTTATACCATTGCACGGTCACCGCCAAAAACTGTCTCTACGAATTTTGCAACACAAGTTTCCAGCAACAACGAATTTCAATCACCGGATTCCTGATTCTAATCGCTCTCTTATTCCAGTATTTTACCGTTTGATCAAACACAATTTTTTTGCCAACGATTTTATCTGCTAACTCTTTTTTACAATTATAAATGTGGAATATTGTTTTGGTTGATTTATGGAGCTAACATGTGGGTGTACCAATGTGCATTGATTTATAGCCCTTGCAGCACAAACATGGCGATTGCAATATAAAGATCCGCCGGTATTTATGATCTATGTGCAAACTGGCACCTTCTTGGTCTTTAAAAGGCGCCCCCTCCTTCTTCGTTGTCTCTTCACAGATGTCTTCACATAGATATGGTCGAAATATACCACTCTGTGTGTAACATGGAGCTGACCATCATCTAGATTGGTTATATAATCTTCTAAATTCTTGTAGGAGATCTTACAATAAAATACCCAGGACACGATTTCTTCTCGTTCTCAGTACATAGGAGTAGGAGGCATGAGGAAGTTTGTAAAATCGAGGCCAGGGCTCAGAAGTGCATAATTCTGCCTTGACGGATTTCCAATTGGTACGTAAGCTACCACAAGATCCTTTGCCTCAGTGTCCGTGCACAGTGGCTCAATCTTTTTCTTGGTCTGACTGCTTGTGCCTTTAGGGCCGAGGAGCGCCTCTCAGCCCTATCTGTTCACCCATGCATGTATGTATGGATCAATAAAATTATCCACATGAAAAAACATAATTCCCTTGCTTCTAAACAGGGCTTGAAATGCGTAGATTTGCCATGAAGTTAGGGTGTGTTGGGTGAACGTGACCTTGGATACTACGGTCAATGTTTTTCATGAACTTGCTTTCTCTCTCCCAATTTTTAGCTTTATCTTTTCAGCCACATGTTTGGCGATGTATCAGGTGAAAACTCAAATTCGATGAAAATCTCAAAACCAGATCATGGGTGGGCAGTCTTAATGCGAGGTGGGATGGCCTCCATCCACTAAACATTCTTTTGCAGAAAGCCTGTTATCTTCTCCCCGTACTGTAGAGAATAACTAGGTCTCCTACCTCGAGCTTGGGTTGCAGACTGCGTAGATCCAATCTCTCGAGGAAATTAAAATCCCAACACTAGCCAACGACCACTGAGCAGTGAGACGAGACGTTGATCCTCCTCTGCGTTAATCCATGGAGGTGTTTGGTTCGAAAATGGTAACGCAAACGTAATCGTAATGGGGTCATGCCGGCACTGTAAATGGTATGAGCAAATTTGTAAACATGTTTGGTTCAACTCCAAAATTGGATTGTAATCAGTTGTAGCATATGGTCAGCTGATGCGTAATCCTGAACTGAAACTGTGAGATTACCTTAGAATTCCATAGCAGTAGATTCACATATCGGTCAGAAAATTAACAGGAAAATTAAAGAATAAACCGAAGAGAAGAACAAAAATTGCATTTGGATCACGGCGGTGCAGAACCACGCCAGAGCCGTCACCTGCTTTTCCACAATAAGCAAACATCAGCGTTTCTTCACAGCCTGGAGAAAGATGTGCGAGGACTACGAGCGCAACATGGAGATCTGCCGTCCAGAGCCACCGCCACCATTTGGAGCCACCGCCATGGGAGATAACGGGGGCTGCAATGCAGATCCATGGCTGAGGGGATCGGGGAAGGAGCAAAGCCATCGGGAGAGAAGACTAGAGCAGAGCAGTATCATTATCAAATTATGGTGGGGGTGGGAGGAATGGGCCGTGACTTGCTGCGGGATTTGTTTACACAGTATCCATTTACGGCCCGATTAACCAAACAATTTTAATGGTAACAGGTTGCGGTGATCAGATAACGGGCGGAATATTTCTAACCAAACACCTCCCATGTCCCTACACGGCACCCTCATTAATTCTTCCTATGCGTTGTCTGATCATCACTGCGGCTCCTCGAGCCTCTCGTAGCTAGCCCAATGTGGGGACGATCGAGACGACGACGACGGTCAACCCCGCACGTCGCTACTTCCTCGATGGTTTCATCATGGCACCATCCCACCTTAGACTGCTCTCGAGCGACCATGCACATCTCCTCCCACACGCTCCGTCCCCTTTCATAATCATTCTCTATCAAATTGCATTCTCTGTCAAAATTGGTTCAACTTGATTGCAACAATGAATTTTTAAATCCAAATTGAAAATAACATCAGTTTCCATTTGTAACCAAATTAAGGAACCAACGTTGTAACCAAATTAATGTAAAGATCCACGGGTATTTATGATCTATGTCCAAGTTGGTACCGTCTTGGTCATTAAAAGGTGCCCCTCTGTCTCTGATGTCTTCTCACATATGTTTTCTCAAAGATATGGCCAAAATATACCACTATGTGTGTAACATAGAACATATCATAATCTAGATTGGTTATATAATCTTCAAAATTCTTGTATGAGATCGTAAAATTAAATACTCAGGACATGATATCTTCTCCTTCTCAGTACATAGGAGTAGGAGGCATGAGGAACTTTCTAAAATCGAGTTCATGGCTCAGAAGTGCATAATTCTGCCTTGACGGATTTCCAATTGGTACGTAAGCTACCAAAAGATCCTTGACTTCCCTGCACATTGGCTCAATCTTTTTCTTGGTCCGACTGCTTGTGCCTTTAGGGCCGAGGAGCGCCGTCTCAGCCCCACCTCTTACACTTCTTACACATCATATTCTTTACATCCCGCAGCTTCACTTTCTGAAGCTCACAACCCTTGAGCTTGTCTGACATGGAGAAGACAGGATGTGAAACACCGACCCCTCCACGGTCGTCCTTTTTTAAAACTAGATTAAAAAAAGTGTCTTTAGCTTTTGTTTAGTTGACTGGGACAATGCATGTGCGTTGCAAAGGGATATAAATATTCTAGGACATTATCTTGTGATTTACCTGTCCATATTAATGAGATCGTGTAAATACATGTTTATCAAATACCACCAATGTTTTACCTTATATTTTGATGAGAAGTTTGATAAGTAAATTGAAATGGAATTGGTTCAGTAAGTAAAGTAAGATGATTGATTATCATGCGGGGAAGGTTGGACAAAGAGATGATGGAAAGAAAAGTGAAACATGAAACCCTATATTCTTTTTAGAGTAGAGTATGATTTTCATCCCTCAACTTATCGCAAAGTGTGGCTTCGGTCTTGGACTTTTTCTTCATGTAACCTTCATCCATCAACTCTTAATACTAGGTATAGTTAGTCCTTACTGCGGTAATCCTCAGTCAAATCCGGTTTTGACTTGATATGTCATAGTAGCACATCATGGTGCAACCTTTGTCCCTTAACTCTTAATATCGGTAGAATTAGTCCCTAACAAGAGTATTTTCGGTCAAATCTAGTTTTGACTTTTTATGGCACTGTTTTGATCACATCATCATTGTAAGGTGGAATAGGACCACGTCTCTCTCTCTCTCTACCTTCCTTTTGTCCCATCGCTGGAGATGGGCAGGCCACAATCCACACCAGCGATGAGGAAGATCTCAACTTCTTCTATGCTAGCACCACAATCAAGGTCGGGAATGGGGCGAAGACACCCTTCTGGGAATCCCCTTGGCTTCTTGGGCGCAAGCCCAAGGACATTGCTCCTCTCATCTACGAGTCTTCATCGCGGAAACATTGGAAGGTAC
>LR880968.1:921044811-921058306 GCA_904067115.1 Aegilops sharonensis
AGGAAGATCTCAACTTCTTCTATGCTAGCACCACAATCAAGGTCGGGAATGGGGCGAAGACACCCTTCTGGGAATCCCCTTGGCTTCTTGGGCGCAAGCCCAAGGACATTGCTCCTCTCATCTACGAGTCTTCATCGCGGAAACATTGGAAGGTACCGGAGGCCCTCAAGGAAAACGCGTGGATCGTCAAAATCAGGCCACCTGCGGTTGTTTCCACCGAACACGTAACACAATTCTTCACCCTTTGGATGCTTCTGCATGAGGTGCATCTTGATGAGCTTGCTGAGGATGATATAGTATGGAAACACTCCGAGTCTGGGCATTACTCTACGGCCTCTGCTTACAGGGCACAATTTTTGGGTTTGGTGCTCTCCCCCTTGGACCAAATGGTTTGAAAGCCTTGGGCCCCACCGAAGGTCAAGTTCTTTGCTTGGCTTGCACTGCAAGATAGAATTTGGACCGCCGATAGACTGGCTAAGCAGGGTTGGCCAAATTGTGGCCCTTGCCCCTTGTGCAGGGGAGTGCAAGAATGTGGAACACATCTATTCTTTAGATGCCGCTTCACGTTGAGGCTTTGGAATTTGGTTACTCAGAAATTTCTCATACACGACATGGACACGTCGGCGTGGAGCTCCTTTGACTCAGTCAAGACATGGTGGGCGAGCATGAACGCCGTGGGCACCACCAACCGAAAAGCGAAGGCCTCGATCACCATGCTTGTGTCGTGGGTCATTTGGAATGAGAGAAACGCAAGAGTGTTCCGGCATAAGAGCAAGCCTCCGCCAACTCTACTCAACACCATCATCGACGAGGCAAACCTTTGGATCACCGCCGGGGCAAAGAAGTTAGGGTCTTTTCTATTGCGAGAATAATTGTCATGCCGTATTCTGAATGTGTGTTGTAACAAACTCTCCTCTCCTTATTTAATATATGAGGCAAATCTTTTGCCTCCGTTTAAAAAAAAACAATCCACACCAGCAAGGTGTATGGGTCATATTAAATTTCTTGTCTCCTCAACCCACGGGTGAAGCCGGTGGCGCTGGTACCACGGCCTAGGCGCACGGCGCCACACGGCGCTGCGCTTGGGGGCTGGCAGCCTCGACCCACACAGCACGGCACGACGCGCTGGCAAGGAAAGGAAAGAAAGTTTGTATCCAAAGTCGAGCCTTGCTGCTCCAGCCAGGTTTCCCTCCGCCACCAGACGCGCGGGCTATGGGCCACACACAAGACAAGAATCCGCCGAGCCAAGGGGAGCAACGGCAGCACCGCTACATATGAAAGTACTAGGTATATCTTGCCTATTGTGAGACAAAGTAAATCTGGATCCTCAGGAATCCATATTGTGCCGGCCATCCGGTGATCGTCTACTGCGAGACGATACCTTGTGTTTTTCTTACATATCTATACTTTTCTTAATACATGTTGTACATTTTTTAATACATCTAGATGTAAACCTTTCTTAGAGGAGGATAACCCCACTCGATCTGCATCATTATGATGCACACAACTAGATTACCGAGCAATTAGAGATGGACCTGACCCAATAGCACTATATTTCTCAAAAAAAAAAAAACCTCGATCCAACTACTAGTACCATTTCTGCACAAGTGACTGCTGAACTGATTACGCCTTCACGACTTCTCCCTCTACAAATAAAAGCCTTCATTTTTGCACGGCTGATGTTATCTTTAGTTAATAGTAGCCCGATAATTTGGCGCCTTAAAATTGATTATAGGTGTGACGCGCGGTACATGGACATCACACACGCACGCATTCTCGGTTATTTCCGCAGAAAAACAACAAACAAACACTGTAATTAAGAAACGACTCTCTGTATGTATATGTTCTTCATAGGCACAAGCACCAACTTCTTTTGCCGGCAGCGGCCTCGCCGGCCGGTTAGTCGCAGCACATCTCGCAGATCCAGCAGCAGCACAGCGCCGCTAGGCTGAAAGAGAACACACCAAATTCAGACTCTATATATCGATCAGGCCGGAAATCAGTAGCGAAAATTTAGCAAGTTAGAAAGGAGGTGGTAGTGGTATCGATCGATGGAGCAGCTAGCTGGTGGTGGTGGTGGTGGGGCTGAGGCGTACCATCCCTCGATGAATCCCTTCTCGCCCCTGGATTTGGTGCTCCCCCGGCGCGGCTTCTTCCCGCCGCCGGCTTGACGTTGCTCCGCAGCCGCGGATGGGTAGTAGCCTGCACACGCACACCAACACGGCACGCGCATGAGCAAACAAGCCAACGACTTGGGGTACGTTTATCTGATCTGAACTCTGAAGACGACACTGCAACTAATTGAATCGATGCAGCGAATCCAGCGACAGTTTCAGAAATAAGCATTGAGGTCGAAAATGACGATCGAAATTAACTAACCTGGGGGTGGTGGCGGCGCCTGGTTGTTCCTGTCGTTCTCCATCACGTATCTATCGATCGATCGACCACCTCCGACGTGGGCGAGCGATCGATCGACGGTTTCTGCTGGATGATGATGGGCGCTTCTCTGCTATATATACACGCCGCCCGCAAGCTGCTGGCCACCCCCACCGTCGCAACAGGCACACGCGGAGAGCACATAGATAGAGCATAGTACACAAGTTTCTCTCCCCAGCTTTGCAGACCACGCCACGCGGTTGCGGATTGACCATTAGTCGGATTCGATTCGAGGTGACTAGACAGCACGTGCCTTTACGAACTTGACGAATGGAAAGTGTGCTGCTCGAATCAATGGCCGAGGTTTGTTGAGTAGACACACACACACTAGCCAGCGATCGACATGGTACGCACGTACAGTGATCTAGAAGTTAGCCGGCCATGAACGGGTTGGTGGAAGGGATCGGCGGTTCGGGTCGCGCCGTCACCGGCTGGCTGTCCGGAGAAAGCTAGCTCGAGATCAGATGCAAAGCAACCATATTCCGGCGCCCCTTTCTGACTGCTGTTTCGGGCTCCGCTGTTTGGAGCCTTCTTTGTCGAAAAAGATCAAGGTGGTTTTTTCTCTAAAATTTAGGACGCAGATAAGTGTCACACGTGTGGGCGTGCTCACACATTCTGTGTGGTGTATAAAAGAAACAGCACACACATCTACGTGTGGGCAAAATAAGTAATGCTCACACACCTTTTTTTTTCTCTCTCGATCCCTCTCACACGCGTGCGTGTGGACGAAGTTGATAACGCCCACATGCCCGTATGTCAGGCCTCGTACCCTCCTGGTCTCGCACGCCACGCGTGACGGTCATCGCGCGCCCGCAGTTGCCATGGTCCAGACCCGCGTCCATGTTCGTTTAACTGCAGTTGCCATGTCGCTGAACTACGGTTGTCATGTCGGACAACTGCAGCTGCCATGGTTGCTCAACTGCAGTTGCCATGGTTGCTCAACTGCAGTTGCCATGTATGGTCTGATCTAATGTAGTTGCCATGATTTCATAACTTTAGGAGTTGCCACATACTAACACTAGGCAGTTGAGAGAGTTGTCATGTGCTCACAAGCATGCTAGGGCAGTTGACATCTGCTTACGTGCACGTTAGGGCAGTTGCCATGTACCATGCAAAAACACATGGCAACTCGGTAAAAGAGAGTTGCCATCTGCTTACGTGCATACTAGGCAGTTGTCGTGTACCCTGCAAAACACATGGCAACTCGGGTAAAAAAGAGAGTTGCCACCTGCTTATAAAGCACACTAGGAACAGTTGCCATGTACGCTGCAAAACACATGGCAACTAGCAGCTTGGGTGTGGGAGCGGAGACGGGCGTGTGGGCGAGATGTCAAATGCCCACACACTAGCCCTTATGTGTGCGTGCAAAATGGCGTGTGGCGCGAACGGCTGAACGCCCACACACCAGCCCCTCCTGTGTGGTAAAACGGCCGTGTAGGCGACCGGGTGAACGCCCACACACCAAGCCAGTCCTACGTGGCACTAGATACATGCCAAGATTCGTGCGCTAAGGAACGGACGCGGATCCACGCGTGTAGGCGAGATGCAAGCACCCACACGTGTGGGCGTTAATATTTCCAAAAATTTAAGATAGTGCTCCCTGCAGTAAATGGTTATTTTAACTTGGAATATGAGACACACTCACAAGTCCAAAAGCCTTGGGACTCGACTTTTGGAGCAGCTTAAAGCAGAGACGAAGCAATTTTTCACCCGTTTTGAAACAGTCTCCTGACGGCTCTTACATCAAAGGCATCTCTTAGAGCATGGTTAATAATATAGCTGTATGAACCCCGCAAAAAAAAATATAGCTGTATGAAACCGTCATGTCATTTATAGTCATCATTTATATTTACTCATACAATAGTGTCGGCTATAAGATTGGCTATTACAAGAGCATTTTTTTCTCTCTTCTCTCTTTCTCTTTCTTCATATTTATTGAACTAGCCTAAAAGCATGTATATAGCTAGATTCTTGCATGAGAGTACAATCTCCTTACTTTTTCAATCTCTCAACTACGCATAGGCAAAAGTGCCCTGTAAGCGGCCTAAGCCCACTATTGTATTTGCTCTAAAAGTCGGAAACCTCTTCATTACTCTGTTTTTCTATATACAAGTTTTACAATGATTAAATGTTTATTCATCTAGCACATTTCCTACAAACTTAATCTTTTAGAAAATGTATTTTGCCAATTCTTCCAAACATTTGCATTGAAAGAAATTCATGACATTTCAAAGCAAACGTCGAAAATTCAAATGCACCAAATCATAATTCAACTACGACTTTACGAGCATAAATAAACTTCATCGGATCCATCAAGCAACTAAACATAACCATAATTTGTGCTAAAAAGGCACCGAATGAACAAGCTCATTCCAAAATACCACCAACACGCGGTGGACCAAAAGCCATCATAGTTCACATGGGCCTCATGCACTCACACCATCACTGTCGGCACCACCATGAAGCCCACCGCATCATCATTCAATTGCACACTACAAAAGCAAAGAAAGAACCTAGCAATCAATATCACACCATGCATCAATCTCTTGAGCAATTGCAAAACAAAAGCAAAAAAAAAAAAGAATGTTTATTACCTTGCGGGCATATCCTCCAGCATGACGGCCTCGCTCCTTGTCTTGTCTGAATTTGGGTCATCGTCAGCTGCCAGAGATGGAGGGGGTGGCGGTGCAGCCTTCTGGGTAGCCGCCAGGGCCGGGTGGTGGGCGGGGGGTGGGGGGGGCTGCATCCTTCTTCTTCACAACGTCTGCAAACTCGGCCCACAATCCCATTTTCCGGTCAGTGGCAACAAGGGTCGTAGGGTGGTTGCGGCAGAGCGTGTGGCGACCACCACCAACGATTGAGCGCTCTCGATAAGGTTCTTGCGTTGGCGACGCATTTTGGTGCTTACAACACTGAATCCACGGCCGGTGTTGGGTCTCTGGCAGTGCCAAGGGTGGCAAGGGGTGCGATGGCGGTTGTGCTTTCAATTCCACCGATTATCGGGGCTAGGGATGGCCGTCGACGGGGTTGGCGGGAAGGTTATGGACGAGCGGGAAGTGGTGCAGCTTAGCCTTATTTTTGGTGAGAATGACCACAGCTGGACTAAATTTGAGCAAGTGGGGGAGAGCTTTAGGGGGGGAAATCATATTTGAGGAACTAAACTTTGTTAGCAATCTGATGCTTAATCCCCTAAATGCAACTTTGAAGGATTCGCTAAAGATAGCCCTTAGAGAGCAGATCCATGGTTAGAAAATACACCACTTTGTGAATTGTACCCATGAATTCTCCATATTATGCATCATAAACATGTCACAATCGTGTAAGTCCTACGCTTGGCAAGACTAGATGTGGGCTTTAGATGTGACCTAATTGAGTCATCACGTGCATAATGAAACACTTTAGTTTGCAGCACCACAAATCGATCTAGTTAGTACAATGGTCGGACGTATTCCGTTGAACTTACATCAGGATAAAGAAAATATGGTCAACTTGATGTACCTTGCACTTGTCCATTGTGATTTACCAGTCAACAGTTAAGTAATTTGAGACACTCCTAAAAGGGTTGATCTTAACATGGTACAACCTCGCGAAGCGTAACAAATGTGGCAACATGGAATGTTGCTTTTTTTCTCATGATGGGACAATTAAACATCCATCCTTAGTGTGTTTTTTCGTTCGCGCCAATTCATTAGCTTGTAAGTTGTATATCCATCGTCAAGTGTTTCCGAAATTGTTTGGCAAAAGGTTTCGAGGATACATGTTAAGCTCGGTGCTCTTATCCTAGTGCCAATGACTATGTTGGTTGATGTGGTTTTGTAGGAATGATGTTATTTGGACAAAAAGTATATATTTTTTCACTGTGAATTATAAATTTACGTATGGTTTGTCTTTGTACTTGATTCTCACGACAGTGATCAGAGCACATTGAGTCTTTACCATGGCATATACCAAGGTGAATTGGGTGGTCAACAAGGTTTCTACCCAAGATGGATGTTACGTAGTATTTTGATCGGTCCTCTAATTTTGTATTAGGCTTTGTCTTTTTTTTGCAAACATTGGCTTAAACTTCTCATTTGTATCTTTAAACTGAGGCACGCGCCTTTTCTTTTCTATTATTTAAGAAGAAGGTCAATTAGTTAAAAGAAAACTTGTTGAGAACCGGAACAACAACCAACACCCACTATACTAATGGCATTGCCAGCCTAAATGACTATGTAGATAAAAAAAACTCGTCATCCGTCGCTGAGAAGATTTTATCTGTCATACCCATCCAGGCTTCATCATCATCACTATGTCGCCTCATTACTCATTGACTCCAACATCACCATTGACTAACCATGACTCATCGATTATCATAAAGAAAACCTTCAGCCCCCATCCCCACCCGGCCCCACAAATATACCACAACTGGCTACTAAAAATTTGTTGAGGAAGCTCCGATTTCAATGACTTTACTTGTTGAAGAGTGAGGCATGGGATAATCCTTGCATTAGACTTCACCTCATCAGCTATCATGCTTGCTGCCTACGTCACCCTCTATGACACAACAACTGTGGCTTCAACACATTTTTGTATCGATGAGCCAGCTTGCGGCACAACCTGCTCAATGATGCGCTCATCGAGAGTCATCATAGCCACACGAATCGCACCACCACCGCCCTTTGTTGAACATGCCACGACCCTCATTGTTGCTCTAGGATCATAAAAGCCCCTCCTCCATCACCATCTCACTAGCTGGTTGATGTGGAACCTCACATTACAGGTAAATGTGGAGCTCCACCAACTTATGGCAGACCAGACCTCCCCGCAGCTCACTATAGTCATCGTCTTCGCTACACTAGCATCCCCTCAAAATGCTAGACACCACGACTAGAACCCACCGAATCGTAAGTAGGGATGATGCATCACCTGCCATTCTACCACATCCCCAGAGCCATCGCTCGAGCTCCTCCCGCTCGTGCTAGATCTCGGTACGATCTTTTGTTGCATCCTAAAACATCAACGCCGCTCCACATGGACCAGAGAACATGCTTCCACAACCAAGTCTCGGACTCCATTGCTTCATGTGGATTGCACACACCTCCACGACCATGCCACGGCGTCGGCCCCTTCCTTTTGCTTGTTGTTGATTGGATCAACATCGCCACACGCCCTAGCATCGCGTTAAAAGGAAAATAGAGGGAAGAGGATGGCGACAATGTTTTAGGGTTTCTCTACGAGCCACCCATGAGAGTGGCTTGGGGCATCCTCCAATGTTGTGAGACTAGAATATAAACTTCTTGTCTGGGTTGTGTGTATGTGATTATGTATAGGTCTAGAGTAACAAATTTTGGTGTTAGCTCCCGTGTTTCATGGAGCCTGGATTTTGAGAAATTCAAAATTTTGAATTTTAAGGTGCCAAAAAAATCTGAAAAAAATTATACACATACCTATAGATGTATACTAGTTGTTTGTAAAGTTTCATGGTGAAAAGCATTATTGTGCGAGCTACCCACAAAATAATCATGTGATTTTTGTGTGTAGCTCACACAAAAACGGATTTCATCATGAAATTTTACGCACACATGGTATACATCTCTAAGTACATGTGTTTTTCCCAGAATTCATTGAAACATACAAAGTTGGTTTTCAAATTTTTGAAAATTCCATGTTCCATGGAACCCAGGAGCCACAAATCCTCGCTCCAGGGAGTAAAATATTTATTTAGTTATTTTTTATTGAGTGATAAAGTGAGATTCCTCTTCGGTTTCCATTAATACAAACTAGGGTGTCTTTTACAGCTACTAGAACTAACAGAAAATATAACAAATGGTGCATGGTCTAGAGGGCAAGATGAGAACACTACTGAGGGAGTCCTAGACTAAGGGGTCCTTGGGTGTCCAACCTATTTGTATGGCCGGACTGATGGGCTGTCAAGATAAAGGAAGAAGGCCACCTCCTGTGTCCGGTTGGGACTCCTGTATGCGTGAACGGCAAGATTAAGTGTCCGAGTATACTATTTCCCTTCTCTGTAAACCGACTCTGTACAACCCTAGGCCCCTCCGGTGTCTATATAAACCGGAGGGCTTGGACCGGAGAGAGGATCATAATATTCATAGGCTAGACAATCTAGGGTTTAGCCATTATGATCTCGAGGTAGATCAACTCTTGTAACCCCTATACTTATCGAATACAATCAAGCAGGACATAGGGTTTTACCTCCTTTAAGAGGGCCCGAACCTGGATAAACATTGTGTTCCTCTGTCCATTGTTACCATTGATCCTCGGACATACAGCTTGGGCCCCCCTACCCGAGATCTGCCGGTTTTGACACCGACATTGGTGCTTTCATTGAGAGCTCCGCTGTGTTGTCAAAAGAAGGATTTTGATGGCGCGCCTCTTCATCAATGATGATACTGCGTCCAGGAAGACTTTTCTCCCCGGACAGGTATTTGTGTTCGGTGGCTTCGTGCTACGTGCTGACTCGACCAGCCGCCTCGAGTAGTTCGACAGCTACGCCCCTGGTCACCAGATTAGGTTCGGCAACTTGAACTACATCGCTGACATCCGAGGGGATCTAATCTTTGAGGAATTCACGGCCCCAACTGCTGCTCCCCACCCTCATAAAGAGGGCCCATCGGATCCGCTGTCAGATCCCGTTCAGGGGCCAATGCTCACACCTGCCCCGGCCTTAGACCCGGGGTAGATCGCGCTTTCCAGCGACGGGAGGATTCACCCCAGCGGACTCTCTTCCATCATGGAACCCTCAGCCGGAGACCTAGACGCGACCGCACCATCGGAGTCAAACGGAACTCTCCCAGTCACCGGAGAGCCAGACTCGCCTCTGGAGGATAACTCTGAACTGTTGAGGTCTGCCCCCCCTGGACCCCACCAAGTGTCCGGCCCAGCAGACCCCCATCTAGCTTTCGCTTGTAGACGAAGCGCTGGACTTAATACAATCTCTCGCCATTGCGGAAGTTTCGCCTCCAAACTACACCCAGGGAAGGCTAGGGATTGAGGTCGGGGAATTTTTCACCCCACCCACCACCTACTTAGGGCCTGTTCGGATGTCCTCCCGCTTCACGCTTCGCAAAATTCCGGAGCGGGAGCCGAGCCGAACGGAAAATCCCCGAGAAGCTCGCTTCGGGAAGCTCAGCCCAATCGCAGTGTAAAAATTCGAAGCTGCCTTGGCCCAGCTCCACGGAAAAGAGAAACTGGAGTTTGCCCAAATTACAGCCGTATGCCACCGCAAAACTTACCGATTCGTTCCCCTCCCCCAAATCCTATCGCTAGCTCTCCCCAGCTCGTTCCCCTCGAGCGGCGCTGACCCAATCCGCCGCCGCGCCGTTGCCGGCCGCCGCGTCGTCGCCGGCCGCCGCTCCTTCCCGGCAACAGGTCAAGCCGTTCCAGGGCAATCCCCGCCGGTTCCCGTCGATGCAGCCCGGGGAAGGCGTCGAAAACGGGCCCACGGGCGTAGGCACCACAGCGGGATCCGGCGCCTGACCACGGCTGTGGCGCCGCTCTCCTCCCCGCACCACACCGCCCCTTCCCCTTCCTGCTCCTCCCCTTCGCGCTCTCTTCCTCACCTCGCCGAGTCGCCGGAGTCCGCCTCACCTGACATGTTGGACCGAATTTGGCTGCCTCCAGCCGGCCCAACAGGCCACAGCCCTCCCAGCTGGGCTGCAGCGCTGGGAGAAGCTGCCGATGCTCCCGAACGCTCCTGCGATCGCTAGGTGGAGTTAGAAGCGAGGAGAAGAAGCTGGATATGTGAAGTTTTGAGAAGCCAGAGGAGTTCAGAACAGGCCCTTAGTAGCCACTGTCGAGGATTTAACCGACATGCTAGACTACGCCTCCGAAGACATCGACGGCATGGCCGATGATGTCGACATCGAGCAAAGCAAAAACCCACCTATCACAGGGCATTGGATGGCCACTTCTACCTACGACGTATACATGGTAGACACTCCTGAGGAAAAGGACGACGATGGCGTTCAAGATCCAGGCAAGGACAAGCCCGTCGACGAACCACCAAAACGTCGGCGTCAGCAGTACCGCTCAAGATTGCGTTGGGCAAAGGATAGCACTACCGGCACTGGAGATAATGAAACCCCGGACAACGCCGAAGACCACCCCGTCAAGCCCACGTCTGAATAGGACGAGAAGGAGGAAGGTCAGTATAGCCCCGAACACGTTGATCACGAAGATTCGGAGGACAACAACTACATGCTAGTCTCTGAAGTGGACGTTAGCCTTGGGAACGAAGATTTTATCATCCCAGAGGAACCCCTCGAACAAGAACGCTTCAAGCGACAACTCATCGCCATTGCGTGGAGCCTGAAAAAGAAACAGAGCAGCTTCAAGCTGAACAGGACACGCTCAATGATAGGTCGATTAAGGTCCTAGCCGCCGAAGTGTACGGCCTTGAGCAACCAGTCACTACAAGAAACTTGTTAATACATGACAGATTTCTCGTGACGTTCTAAGAAATTGTCACGGACAATGACGGTTTTCTCTTATCCGTCACGGAGAGCGTCATGGATCAGCAAGATGTGACTGCCCTCCAAAAAAGATAGCCCATTTATGATGGACATCGATGGACCGTCACGGAAACCGTCACACAACAACATGTTGGTCTAGTCTATTTCTTTTTTATGCATCATCCGGACCGTCATTGATGGCTCCCGCTGATGTGTGGTGTATGGTTGGCTTGGTTGGCCATATGTCAGTTGAATGTGTAGCCAAAAATAAAAGAAGCTCAAAATAAAAGGGGGACGCCAGAAATTTCGAGAGCGCGCGTGGGCATCGAAATTTGAAGAGGCCGACGCGGTCCGTGGCAAAATTTTAGAGACAGCCTATTTAAGTCACAGTCCATGCCCTTCTAACCCTAATCCCCATTCTCTCCTCCGTTCCCTCAGCCGCCACAACTGCCCCCACTCCTGATTCCGGCGGCTATCGCCGGCGCGGTGCACACCGCCGAGCTCTCCTTGGTCGGCTCCATCCTCCCCTCCGACAAGATTTTGCCATCCCGACCTCTACCGCTCTCCCAAAACCCACACCCGTACTAGGGTTTCGGCCTCCGGCATCGCCTTCGTCGTTGGCGCATCTCCGGCGACTCTTCTCGGTCGTCTATAGCGCCCCTACGAGCTCACTATCTTTCTGATGGTCCACGTCCAGCAGGGCGGCGCGGAGGAGCTACTCCCGCAGGATCCACGGGCGCGGCGCACCCTGCAGACGCCGGTCCCGGGCTAGGGTGGGCACGGCTACCTTGTCCTTCTCGTCGGCGGTGGCGGCGAACGCCGGTGCTCTCTCTCCTCCTCGACCTCCAAGGAGGAGCGCCGGTATAGCACAAGCACGCCCAGCCCCTGAATCCCCCTTCTTCGCCCATCCAGCGGCGTACATGATGTGCTCCTCCTCGATGCGGCCGTCCCCAACAAGCTCTCTTCGCCGGAAGAGGTGGAGCAGCAAGTCCAGCGTCCCCTTGGCCTCCTGTCCTGCAGCGCTTGGACGAGCTCACCGGCTGCGTTCTGCCCTCCCAGCGTGGTGAGCTTCTCCCATCTCCCCCCTTTACGCCCAAATCTGAAAGATACTTGCAATGTGAATATGGATCATATTTTTGTTCAGTTTAGAGGTGAATTAAATTGCTGAGATGAACATGTGAGCTTGATAAGTTGCTGTTTGTTTTGTGGATCTGTTGCACTTTTACACATAATTTAATCAGGGCAAACTAATGCTAATCCATATAGTATGATATAGCTAATTTTTTTATAACTTCTTATTGCTTTGGTAAATATCTTTTGGGACTTAATTCGGAAACTTGAGCCTGTTAGATATAAATTCAGTCGTGACTCTGTCTCGCCAGAATGCACTTGTTTTGCAGATGTGTGTATGTAGTACTTGAGAAAAAACTTAATTATTAACTGAGGACTAGTTTGGCAGCAAAGTTTTTCTAAAACTGTGGTAATTCAAAACCTCAGTTTTTCAAGGCATGGCCAATGAATACTATGTTTTCGCAAAACTGCAGTTTTTCTTGGTTTTGCCAAAACCAGCAGTTCGTTTGGTAAATGTAGTTTTACTGTAGTTTTGACCTGACTGCACCTAACTGAGCTACACTCAAGGAACTGATCTGCCTGCAAAAACGACCGCTCAATGCATGCAGCCATGTCTTGCACACAAGTCCTTTCCGCCTCTCGAGGATGCTAGGTGATGTAGCAGTCTACAGAGTACAACTACCTCTTGTATTGACAAGCAACCATGCCATACCATATGATAATGTAAACTGAAATGCCTAGTAATCAGTTAGACTTACGACAACGGCTGGAAGAACATAGACTCACAAACCAGCGAATGCAAGCTAATCACCCAACCATAAATGCCTAGTAATCAGATTAATAATCAGGAGAGAGTTTAAACCTAATTTAATAGATAATAAATAGAGGAGGAGTGGGAGTCCTTCGATTTCTCTCGACTCAGTTAAGAAAAAAGTGGTCGGGACTTCTTTTTTAGATACTACAAAAATACAACAGTATAAGAGATACCATGGTATCTTAAAGTGAAGTATTTATTTCATCCGAACACCCCAAAGTTTTTGATACCAAGGTTATTTCAGAAACCACAGTATTTTGTAAAAACTGTAAAAATACTTTGCATCCAAACGCACCCTGAAACACTTTCTGATTATTAACTGGGAATAACTATAAATTTGAACGTCATAAAAATGAGTAAATATCAAGAAACCTCACACATTGTCAGAATGTGCAAGCCGTTTATCTGGATTATGTATCATTCTAAGTAATTGTATATACATACCACAGTATCCATGTATTAGTCTGTTTGATTTCATAGATATACACATATGAAAAGAAAATAATATATCTGGATTTCAACTTAGTTTCGACATGTTTAACTTGCATGGATTTAAAAATTGCAGTTAACCGTGTCTGCACTTATGAAATTGGAATTAACCTTCTCTGACATGATGCCCAAAAACCTCCTTTTAATGCTACAGGAATAGCTCCAGAGTTGTCTTACAAATATATGTAGGTCACTGTAATAGTATTTTCTTATTGAAAAGGGAGAAAAA
>LR880968.1:921063606-921078631 GCA_904067115.1 Aegilops sharonensis
CAGTTTCCCCCCGAAGTGAAAACAGTGAACATGATCTATGTCACTCACATACCCAAAAGGGAGCACAAGCACGCACTAAGGTACGTCTATGCCATAGATCCTATCGCCCCAAACTTCAATCCATGGTCAGCCTGTCCGATCACTTTTGATCGTAGGGATCACCCAACCAGTATCTGTCACGGTGGTTTGGCCGCCCTGGTACTCGATCCTATCATTGACGGGTATCATCTCACTAGAGTCCTTATGGACGGCGGCAGCAGTCTTAACTTGATCTACGTAAAATGGGAATCGACCCAGCAAGAATCAAGCCGAGCAACACTACCTTTACAGGAGTAATACCCGGCGTGGAGGCCCGTTGTACGGGCTCATTAACACTGGAAGTGGTATTCGGCTAACCGGATAACTTCCGTAGTGAAGAACTAATCTTCGATATCGTCCCCTTCTGCAGTGGCTATCACGCACTGCTCGGACGAACCGCTTTTGCCCGTTTCAATGCGGTCTCGCACTATGCTTATTTGAAGCTTAAAATGCCCGGACTGTGGGGCGTCATTACAGTCAATAGAAACATGGAGCGCTCCCTCCGAACTGAAGAGCACACCGCAGCCCTAGCAGTCGAGGTATATGGCGGCCTCATCAAGCCGAACAATTCATTGGCCATCAAGACCAATGACATTGTTAAAAAATTCCGGTCCACACCTCATGCAGATAGCTCGCCGGACGCAGACCTTGAATAGCAATTCTGCCTCCGTCAACTGCCCTATAAGGTCGTGGTATACGTACCACACGTACATAACTACGCACTTAAAATACCTTGGGCAACGCCGGAGGCATACTGCAGGAAAGGTCCATAGTACGGCTTAACCCTATTCGAACCTCACATACCTTTTTTCTTTTTCCTTTCTCTTTCACTGCGGGTTCTTTCAAAAATCTCAAAGTCGCATGGTGGCATGAGGGCTCCCTTCTTGGTCCCTCTGTCTCTTCTTTACGGACAACCATCTAATCTTCCTTTAAAAGGATCCACTATTAAGGAGAAACGGCGCAGACGTGCGGCAGGGTATCGTAGGGATCATCAAACCACTACTTTTAGGCCCTGTGTAAACCTTCCCCTTATATAAATTTCCTGGCATGTAACATGACCTCATTATTCATGGCATTATATGTCTAAACATGTCTCTATAAGGATATAAAGGAAGAAAATGATGACCACCTTTTTTCGGTACTTAATGTTCTCCCTCCTTACTTATGATTGGCGTACGTGCTTTAGCCCGATCTTTTGCTCCGGGGCCTATATTAGGTCGTGCACATCTTAAAGTCCGAACACCTATGCGGAACTATTCGGCGTCCAGGATATTGCATTATATGCATGGGCTCCGATTCAAGTCTTTGGTCTATAGTTGGGTTGCCCGGCTCCTGTGCTTACCACCTTACGTTCCGCTAGTTCGGCTAAGGTAGTAAAGAGAGAAGTACTGCGATTGTATTTCTGGTTCGTCTGGTCAAGTACCTCAGTAGAGAAAGAAGAAAATTGACAGTCATGATAAGCGAGAGCTGGTCAGCAATCCAGTGACTTAGCATTATACTACAGATCGTTCGTGATTCTTACCGTGTCACACAAAGGGCTGGGACTCGACCAGCCACGTTGCAAAGGCACCGTAATCCGGATTACCACTCAATGCAACTAGGGTTAATACTTAACCCCACCAATGGAATCCTATGGCTAAGTGAAGGTAATAAAGCCGAATAGTCTGATTGCCTAGTTCACCTCACGGACGCCTCCTCTACGGACTAAGACGTTGGATGAAATGCGGCCATGCGGTTACGAACACCCCTGTACTATTTACATGGGGGCAGAATCTGGCGACTGGCAACCTTTAGAAACACAAATAATAAATGGCCGCATAGGAGGATAAAATTAACATAAAAGGCGCAATCATAGCGCGAATTCATAACATGGTTTCTGCCACCCGATTACATTTACTCAAACAAGACATCCTTGGAACATTGGCCATCTACTATTCGGGCCCCTTCTAGGACCTCTGCAAAGTATCTCTCCGGCTTCCGATGATCTTTGCCCTCCGGCGGCCCTGCTGTCGCCACTTCGGTGGTCTTCATCTTCGCCCATTGCATCTTCACGCGGGCGAAGGCCATCCGGGCACCTTCTATACAGGTGGACCGCTTTATGGCATCAATCCGAGGACGCGCATTGACAAGCCGCTTCATGAGGCCGAAGTAGCTGCTGGGCATGGGCTCGGCTGGCCAAAGCTGGACTATCAGATCCTTCATGGCCAAGCCGACCACCCTGTGCAGCTCGGTCAACTGCTTTAGCTGGTTGTTGAGGGGCATCGGATGCTCTGGCGCAAGATACTACGACTAGAACAGCTTCTCGGTCGAGCTCCCCTCTTCGGCTCAGAAGAACTCCGCGGCGTCCGCAACACTCCTCGGAAGATCCACAAACGCGCCTGGAGAACTCCAAACTCGGGTCAGCAAAATATATCTGCCTCGCCTGCTGGATCTCCTGGCGAGCGCTCTGGGACTCAATCCGGGCCTCCTTGATATCCTGGAGAGCCTTGGCGAGTTTGGATGCTTGGTCCGAAGTCTTCTGCTCCAAGGACTCGCACTTAGTAATGGCGTCCTTGAGCTCTTGCTTGACTTCGCCCACCCGAGACTCATGTTTGCGGCGGGAAGTTTGCTCCGCCTCCAGCTCCTTCACCGCTTTGTGAGCGGCTGCCCTGTTCACCTTCGCCTCTTTCTGGGCTTGGATAAGCGCGCTCTTGAGGGATTCGACCTCGGCCGCGCCAACCGTGAACATAAATCACAAACTCGGATAAGTTAAAAGACTCAATACATATATCACTTCTAATATATAAGTTCCGCATACCTTGCGTTTTGTCAAACCGCTTGTTGACGCGGTCGAGCTCCTCATCGACCAATTGAAGCTTCCGATTGAGCTCGGAAACCTCTGCGGCATGGGCGGTTACCGCCAACATGGATGCTTGTCACATACATTAGCACAGTATATTAGTAACTTCGCTTGGGATTCTATGTCCGGATTGTTCTAATCCGGGCAGAGTCTTAGGGGCTACTATCTATACATGGGTTCATCCTTTCATATAAAACAGAAAAAACCTGTTAGAGGATTACATCACATACCTCAAAGCCCGTCAGTAGGTTGTTGAAGGCTTCGTTCAGTCTGCTTTTCGCAGGCTGAACCTTTTCCATAACCGCACCCATCAGGGTGCGGTGCTCCTCCATGATGGAAGCGCATTGCAGCGGCTCCTGCAGAGCATCAGCAGCCTCCGGATTAATGGGGGCTGCTGCTGGAGCTGTTGCTCCTCCCCCCTCTGTTGAAGAGGGCTGCACATCCCTTTCCGGAGCCGTATTGGTCTCCGGAATGGTGTGCGGCAGGGGCACGGACTGTTGGGGCTCCCTGTTGTTGGTGGTCATGGGGGTTGCCTCCCCCAGGTCTTCGGCGACCGAGGTGTTAACCTCAGGCGCTTTTTCGACGCCTTCGTCCGCCCCGCCTTGGCCAAGAGGAGTCCTTTGGGACGACACCTCGGTGTCCTCCATGGCAGTAGGCGAGGGGGCTCGCGACAGAGCGTCACTCTTAGCCTCCTCAGGCGCCAGAGAGTTCCCCGACGAAGATGAGGCATTCGGGATATCATGAGGGGGACTGAAAAGCAAACAATAATATAGCTTATAAGACAAAGGTAGGTAAGCGGAAGCTGAAGAGTAAAATCTCGGATACTTATGAATCGGCCAAGGGATTCGCCCTGGGGACTCTCTCGGGGATGTGTTCGGACTCTGAGTCCGAACTGACCGAGAGGGTAATCTTCCCCTCCTCGGCGCCGCCTCCTCCGGGTTTCTCGGAGGTCGTCCTCTTCTTCCTCCTCAACTTGCGAGGGGAGTCGTTCTCCACCTCCTCCTCCTCCTCCTCTTCGTCCTCGTCTCCCTCGTGAGAGGAGACGATCTCTATCTCTCCCGACACAGCATCCGAAGGGCCTCTGTGGCGGGGGCCACCCTTGGGCTCTTTTGGTGTCGGGACCAGCATCTCTGTCAGTTGGGGAGTGGTTGTGTCTTCGGGCAACAGAGTCGGACTCTTGATCCGCTCTGCCTTTGCTGTCCAGCCCTATAAAGAAGTGGGCTGATAAGATTCATATTGATCAAAAATACAGACCAGACACATCTTCGGAAAGGTTAATACTTACCGGAGTGGCCGGATTCTCAACATCGAGCCCGGCGTCTCTGGTCTCCATGGGCCAACTCTTCTGGGCCTTGAAGAGCAGCTTCCATATTCCTTCGTGCGTTGTGCCGAAGAAGTGCTTCAAGGTCCGCGACTCCTCCGGATTGAACTCCCACATGTGGGAGGCCCGGCGTTGACAGGGGAGGATGCGGCGGAAGAGCATTATTTGCACCACATTGGTGAGACCAACATTTTTGCCCAGCACGTTGGTGATGCGCTTCTGCAGCATCTTCACCTCCGTCTGGGACCCCCAGTCAAGGCTCTTAGCGGTCCATGAAGTGAGCCTTGTGGGGGGTCCGGATCTAAACTCCGGAATGGCCGCCCAGTTGGCGCGGCGCGGCTCGATGATATAGAACCACTCCTGCTGCCAGACCTTGACGGTCTCGATGAAGGCCCCCTTGGGCCATGTGGCATTGGGCAGCTTGCTTATCATGGCCCCGCCGCAGTCCGCATGCTGTCCGTCGACCACCTTCGGCTTCACGTTGAAGATTTTGAGCCATAGGCCGAAGTGTGGTGGGATGCGGAGAAGAGCCTCACACACGACAATGAACACCGATATGTGGACAAAGGAATTCGGGGCTAGATCATGGAAATCTAGACCGTAGTAGAACATGAGGCCACGGACGAAAGGGTGGATTGGAAACCCTATCCCTCTAAGAAAATGGGGGAGGAAGACAACCCTTTCGTCCGGCGCCGGAGTGGGGATGATTTGGCCCTCGTCGGGGAGCCTGTGCGCAATGCCTGCAGCCAGGTACCCCGCGCTCCGGAGATGCCTCACATCCTTCTCCGTGACGGAGGAGGCCTCCCACTTGCCCTTGGAGCCTGAGCTAGCCATGGCTGGAGAAGGCGGTGGCGGTGCAGAAGATGAAAACTTTTTTTGAGCGCTGGAGCTTGAGAGATTGGGAGGCAGAGGCAGTAGGAAGGCGTGGGGAAGAAAGGAGGAACCTTTTGCCCTCTTATAGGTAGTAGAAATGCCAACCGCCCCCTCACTTATGCCTTAAAACTCGCCCATTCCCGATGTGAGTGTGCGCCGTAGTCGGTTGGATTACCCAAATCCCATTGATGAGAATCCCGTAATAAGTGGGCACGATCTCTGTTTTGACAAGACAGGCCAAGGGGGCTCGACCTCGAAACACGAAACAAAGAGTGTGAAAACGGTTCAAAATACTGAAGAGTCAAGTCTGACGCTTCGCCGGAAAAAGTTGTCAGTAAAGACACTATTCCTGTTTTTTTTATATTCTGCCTTCGCGGCTAAGGGTTGTGATAATTATACAGAGCCGGATATAGTTCTTTTATGAAGGGAAAGCTGATGTATGGTGTTCAAGGAGAGGAACCCGCCTCGCAATGCCGAAGACAATCTATGTGCCGAACATGTTGTCATTGAAGACTGGTTCAGGGGCTACTGAGGGAGTCCTGGACTAAGGGATCCTCGAATGTCCGGCTTATTCAGTATGGGCGGACTGATGGGCTGTAAGATAAAGGAAGAAGGCCACCTCATGTGTCCAGTTGGGACTCCTATATGCGTGAACGGCAAGATTAAGTGTCTGGATATACTATTTCCTTTCTGTGTAAACCGACTCTGTACAACCCTAGGCCCCTCCGATGTCTATATAAACCGGAGGGCTTGGACCGGAGACACGATCATAATATTCATAGGCTAGACAATCTAGGGTTTAGCCATTACGATCTCGAGGTAGATCAACTCTTGTAACCCCTATACTCATTGAATACAATCAAGCAGGACGTAGGGTTTTACCTCCTTTAAGAGGGTCCGAACCTGGATAAACATTGTGTCCCTCTGTCCATTATTACTATTGATCCTCGGACATACATCTTGGGCCCCCCTACTCGAGATCTGCCAGTTTTGACACCGACAACTACCCATCAGCTCCCAAGGATCACAAGGGGGAAAAGCCAGCAAGCTAACGCTACCCCCAACAAACCGACAACTCCAACTTCATCTCCTAGGAGTCTACAACCAGATCTCTAGGAGATGGTATAAATATAGGTTTTTAAACACAGCAATAAGACGATAATAGAGCAGTAACAACAAGTGAAGTCTTCTACATCGGCATGTGGTTAAGGGAAAGTACTTTTGTAATCACCCAACCATGATGCTGTTAGTCCCAAACTCCTTCCATGCATCACCTTGAAGACCTCATTGGAAATTAGCTCAACCACTCTTCTGCCCCACTTCGTTGTTCTTTATTTATCTCAAAAAAAAAAATCAATCGTGTAACCATTTGACAATTAGATTGACATGAGTACAAGGGTCAGTCACCTTGTTATTATCAAAGACAATGCTATTTCTCAATTTCCAAACAATCCATAAAATAGCAGAATGACCAACCATGACAAAAAAGTTATCAATCTTATTAAATTTCAGCCAATGATTAAACATATCATGCACGTTATCACATATGTCATCCAAGTTAAAAGCACATTTCATGATGTTCCAAAGCAATTTGGAAACAGGACACTGCGAAGACATGTGATTAATGGATTCATCCTTCCCCACAATAAGGACATTTTTCTTTATGTCTAGTGCATCCTTTTCTAGCCAAGTTATCCTTGGTTAAAATATTGTTTCTAAAAACCAGCCACATGAAAACTTATACTCTAGGTGGCAACTTAACTTTTCACAGGAAGTTGTTGGTCAGCCAGGACCACATCATCTTAAATCTCTTTAACGCGGTTCCATAGATCTGCGGAACTGATAAATCCCGAACGATCGGAATTTGACCAAGAAAAATTGAAAGTTTTTTACGATAATTTTAGTGACTTGAGGATGGCAAGTTTAGTTGACATGCACGCCAATTTTCTGGCCAAAATTGCACTGAGCATGGAGTTGTCATGCTTGCCAACTAAAATTGTTATCATCCTCTCGTCACTAAAATTGCCATCAAACGTTCAATTTGCCATGGTCAAATCCCAAGCATTCGGGATTTATCTGGATCCTAAATCTAAGGAGTCTCCAGAAAGAGTCCTTCTAAACTAGACTTGATCTAGCCCCTTCCCAAAAAATAAGTAAATCAACAACAGACTTGTTCTTATCAAAGCAAATAGTATTATATAATTTTGGAAAGTTGGTTTTAAGAGGTTTATCACCTATCCACCAATCCTTCCAAAATCTCAAAATTTTCACATTACCAAGCTTAAATTACACAGGGAGAAGAAATGTTCTTTGTGTTTTAAAATCTCGGTCCAAAACTGAGAACCACCTTGTCTAGGTTTATCTCAGCTAGACATTTCCCTCTCTCATAGTTGTACTTATTGAGAAGAATATGAGTAAACTCTTTATGTCATATCATGTCGATCTTGGGGTTTAGAATCAATAAATTTATTTATTAAAAAAAGTGTGTGACATCACTGGGAATCAAGTTTGTCCGGGGAAAGATAAGCCGGCTAAAACTTCAGCTACAAGGGAGCTCCGGGTGATGCATGTCGACACTACCCACCAGGATTCAAGTTTTTCTTTATTATCTTGAAAGAAAAGGGGGGATTCAAGTTCTTCGGTTCCATCCGTTTCCCTCCTCTGTTCATGCACTAGTAATTTTTCTTAAACGAATTTTTTTTCTTTTGCGGGGAACCGTTAATGCCAGTCTCGATTGGCTGAAGATGCAGATGAGTGAAATACGCACTGGAAGCACCCTCAATAAATACTCAATCACAGTAGACAGTACTTGTAAGTATATATCGTCGGTCTCGTACACACCGAATAATTACACACGACGAGGTGCATGAATATCGCACCCAACACGGATACATGCATCACTTTAGGAGTATATATGTAGAACCTAAAACAACGGGCACTGAAATTAAGAACAATCCTTTCTCCGTATACGCATACGCTCCTCCTCCCCGTGGGCACTATAGCACCGAGGTCTTGTGCCAGCAGCGACGTCGCCGGTCGGCCGGCCGGTTAGTCGCAGCACATCTCGCAGATCCAGCAGCAGCACAGTGCGGCGAGGCTGGGAAACACACACACCAAATTCAGATACTGTCAGGCCGGAAATCACAAACCACAGTTAAGGAGGTGGTGTCGATCGATGAAGTAGCTGGTGGTGGGGCGTACGTACCATCCCTCGATGAAGCCCTTCTCGCCCCTGGACTTGGTGCTCGCCCGGCGGCCCTTCTTCCCGCCGGCCTGGCCTTGCTCCGCCGCCGCCGTCGGGTACCCTGCGACACCAACACCAACGAATGAGCAAATCGAAAGCGGCAGGCAGGCAGACGCGAACAAGTTCATCTATCTGAAGACGAGACTGCAGGGAACTGAACCCCAACGAGCCCGTAGCGTAGATCGATCGACACCTGGTGGCGGTGGAGGAGCCTGCTGGTTGCTCCTGTTGTTCTCCATCAGGTATGTCCTCTGGCTACGAGTTGCTTCTGCTGTGCTGTGCTGTCGATCGGATTCAGTAGCTGATGGGTACCTGTCTCCTACTCCGGCACCCTCTATATATACAGGCCGGCCGCACTGGTGTCAGGCACACGGAGAGCACATACGCAGGGGCAGAGGCAGCACGGAAGCTTCTCCCCCACCTTTTGACACCACCCCGCCCCCGCGCAGTCGCTGATTGACAAGTAGTTTGATTCGATTCCTCCTCAAAATCACCTTTATTAGCTGACAAATCGAAAGCGAGCACTCCTCGAAGCAGAGGTTAGTTGGTCGAGCGGATAGACACACCCCACACACGCACGAAAGATCGGGATCGACACGTCCGCCCATGGGTTTGGTGGCCTGAGCGACGGCCCGCGTCGCGCCGTCGGCGGCCGGACAAATCCAAGCTTGAGATGAGATGCAAAGCACCGTTTGACGCGTCGGAGGCGGCGCTTTCTGACTAGATTTTCAGGACGGCTGCTCTGTCCGATATTCCTTGCCCAACACTGTGTGTGAGATCATCGGGGTCAGTTGGGAATCAGGTTCTCTCCGGGGAGGAAAGATTGTCCGGCCGGCGCAAGATGAAGCTTCGATCGCAAGGAAGCGCCTGGACCGGGAGATACATGTTCACACCGGGAAAAGGAACAGGAGGTCCTCCACGATACAGCAATCTATCGATTGATTCCTGGTTCCCTCTTCTCCTCCGGCTGCTCTTCTCGTGTAACCCCGAGTAGGATTTTTCAAACGATTCGATTCCCGCCCGCTGCTTGAGATATTCCTGTACCTCGATCTGGCTCTGGGCGTATCGCCGTAGCTGCTTTCTCTCGAGCACGGCGTTGGCTAGCTGGTTGGTTTGTTCGGTCTCAGCAACCGTATGGCAGGGGAGATACATTGCGTTCTCTCTGTGTCTTTTGAATTTCAGCAGCCAAGAAAACTGAAACCTTGCCCGGTTCTGCGACTCGAATCCGATGCCCGGCATTTACGAAAAAATGGGGCTTAGGTCAATCTCATGGACTCGAATCCGATGTCTGGCATTTAAGAAAACATGAGACTTTGATACATCTCATGGACACTGGATCTGGCAAATTTTATGTTTGTTGCTCGTCGTTTTGTTTTTATTTACTTTCTTTTTCGGGTTCTTAATCATTTTTCTTAGTTGTTCTTTTCGTCATGCCTATTCTTTATTCTTCTGTCCTTCCGCAAAATGGGAAATAGCTCTAATCGTGTGTTTAGCTTTTCACTCTTTCTCGTCTTATGTTATCTTTGTTAGGTTGCTTTTAAGGAAATTGTCTCTTGGATTATTTTCTTTTTCTCTTTATATCTGTGTTATATTTCTGTATTTTATTTATTTTTACATGATTTTTGTCTACAATTTGACTCTAGTCTTCTCATCTCTCCTATTGTCTCTATCTATACTACCTCAGTCTTGGTTTACTAGTCCCCTTCGTATTCTAGCTCTTGTTTTGACCATGATTTTAACTAATAAAATATATGTTATATGTAGCAAAAATAGTATCAATGAAAACTACATTCGAATACGAATCCTACAATATTATTTTTGGTGACATGCATTAACATTTTGATAGTTAAATATATGGTCAAACCATCCAAAATACGAAGAAGACTAGTAAACCAGGACGGATATAGTATCTATTTAATAATAAAGAATGGTGTGTTTCTTTGAAATTTTTGTCCGCCGCACATATATGATTTCTTCGTCTGCCGTCAAAGGTTGTATGTTTCGTTAAATTGTTTGTGCCTCATCTTTTAGCCGAGGTGGTACTAAATAACTGCTACCATGCAGCTCTTGTGCTGCTTTGCGTGTACGGCAGCAAAGGGGAGATACATTGCATTCTCTTTGTATCTTTTGAATCTCAGCAGCCAAGGAGATTGCTACCTCACCCAGTTCTGCGACTCGAATCCGATGCAAGTCATTCTCTTTGTATCTTTTGAATCTCAAGCATGGCATTGGTTGCCTACATTCATTTGTCTTGACAACCGTATGGCAGGGGAGATACATGGGTTATGTCTTTATCTGTTTAATTGCAACAACTAAGGGGACTGGAACCTCACCTGCTTCTGTGACTCGAATTTGATGCCTGTCTTTCGGAAAAAAAAATGGTCATAGGCTAATCTCATGGACACAGATCTCGCAAATTCTATGTTTGTTGCTCTTCACTTTTGTTTCATTTACCTTTTGGGGGGTTCCTAATGATTTTTCTTAATTTTCCTTTTCATCATGTCTATTCTTTTGTCCTTGTCCGAAAAAGGAAAAATCTCTACTATTTCTTTGGCTTTATTTTTTCGCTTTCCACTCTTATGTTATTTTTGTTGGGTTACATTTTAAGAAATTGTTTTCTATTCGATATTTTTTGTGTGCTTCAGTTTCCAGTTTTCATATATTTTTAAATGATGTTTGTTTACAATTTGGCTCTATTTAAAAAAACTACATGATTTTGGTTAATATATACAGTAACCTTATACAGTTAATAAAATATAGTTTTTTAAATGATTCAATTCTAGCAACTTGAGATATTTGGGTACCTCTACCTCTGGGAAAATCACCTAGCTGCTTTCTCTCAAGCACGACCTTGATTGACTAGTTTTTCTGTATCAACAACTGTATGATGTTGGCAGGGGAGATACATTGTGTTCATTTTGTATCTTGAATATCAGCAGGGAATAGACTAAACCCGCACGTAGTTCTACGGGTCGAATCTGATGCCTAGGGTTTTAAAAAATTGTGACTGGATTCATCTTTATTGCTCTTCATTTTCGTTTCAATTTGCTTTCTTTTTACTATACCTACTTATTTTTCTTAGTTTTTGTTTACATCATGTCTACTCTTTTGTCCAAAAAAAGAAAAAAATCTCTTATATTTTGTCTGCCTTTCTTTCTTTTCCTTTCATGTCTTATCTTAATTTGGTTAGGTTATATTTTAAGGAAATTGTTTTTCTCTTGGATTATTTTATATTAATTTTACATTTTTTATTTTTTATTTGATTTATTTCTTGCATTAGTTTTTTACAATATGAATTGAGTTAATGAAAAGTGCTAAATACTATATAGTAATCTTATATTCCGTTGTATATAATTAACACTTTTCATGGACAACAAAGCTTATTTAACAATATTTGACCAAATAGTTTTTTACTATTTGACTCTTGTTAACTAAAAATTGTGCACATTTTTTGTTTTAATATTAAGTAACAATCTACTCTTTGATAACTAACATGTTTCATGGACGACAAAACAAGTTCAACATTTTTTAGGTGAATCCCTATGTACACATTTAGTAATAGGATGCACATTTTATTATGCATACATGAACATTTACCATGAAACGTAAAGTATACCTAGTGATTTAGAATCATATAGGACAATTTTGTACAGCAAAACAGTTTTTAATAGCTGAATAAGTTTTTTTATTATACATATCCCGAAACGCATTTTAGACGTAGAGTTAATTTTCTATTTCACATATATGAACAATTGATTTCATAGACGTGAGATGTTTTAATAGACAGTGGCCATTTTTTTATCACTCATCTTTTAGAAGTAAATTTAAAAACTATGAGGGAGAATACACATTTCACCGGACAAGCAAATATTTTTGTAACATACATGATTATTTTTCATAGATGGAAGAACACTATGATAATCGATTTTTTGAAAAAATTATATTTTATTAACATATTGTAAAATGCAAAAACCAGTCACTTAAGTGCTAAGCGGGCATATAGAGAAATTATCCGCGCAACTCGGCCCACCAATCGGGCAAGAATAGAACTTTTTAGGGTTTTTTTAGGGAATGTCTCCCTTTAAGTGAGACTCAAGGGGAGACTTTAGTGTACCGGCCCATTAGGGAGCTGTGGTTTGGTTCTCTTGTAATTTGTAAAAAAATGTTTAAATCATTCACAAAGTGTTCAGTACATTTAATAAATATTCACATATTTTAAAATATGTTGGTATTTAAAATATGTTGATATTTTATTACACATACATGAACATTTACCATGGAACGTAAAGTATATCTAGTGATTGAAACATTATATAGGATAATTTTGTATACCGAAAGTTTTTTTACAAGTTGTGTAAGTTTTCTATTTTACAAACTCCAAAACACTTTTCAGATGTAGATCTATTTTACATATATGAAAAATTCAATTGAGTAGACATGAGAGGTTTCATAAAGGGAGGACATTTTTTATCACACTTTTCTAAGAAGCAGATTAAAAAATTAAAAGGGAGAATAAGCATTTTATTAGACATGCTAATATTTGTGTAACATACCCGACTATTTTTCATAGATGGCAGAATACTATGATAATCGCTTGTTTTACAAAAAAAGGATTTAAAAATTATGTTTTACTAACATATCATAAAATGCCCTCGCAAGAAAAAACATATCATAAAATGCAAACAAACCAGACAATTAGATGCTATGTGGGCCTACAAAGAAATAAGCGACGTAACCCACCCACCAAAGTAGGCATGAATGGGGTAACAAAAGAGGTTTGCTAGGTATTTTCCTTTTCCCGCTAAATAAGGTTTTTTTTTTCCTTTTTTACACTCATGGAGTATCTATGAGGCAGTTTGGTTCGCATCCTGGCTTGCATGCCTGGCAAAAAGTCACGCCTGGATGTAGCCTGGAAAGTTGGAATTTTGTGCCTGGCCAGGCATGTATCATTTGGTTCGAGACCTGGCCTGGAGAGAGCTTACTAGAAAAAGCGCGTTGATTTGAGAGCTGGCCCACAGGAGAAACGGCGAACTGCAGCAGGATTAGGGCCAGGCAGGTGTGATTGGGATACCCAGGCAACCAATTTCTAACGCCTGGGCCAGGCTAAGCCAAGTGCCTGGGACATGCGTCAGGCTAAACAAGGCATCAGGCTCACCAGGCCAGGCTAGCCGTTGCTTCTCTGGACATCAACCAAATATTGTCCAGGCAGTTTTCAGGCAGGCCCCAGGCCAGGCGTGAGAGGACGTGGACACCAACCAAACTGCCCCTATGTCTCTTTACTAAAATAGAAGTTTCATTTCCTCAAGGGGAGCCTGTAGCGGGCCTGCCCATTAGGGAGCTGGTGGTTTGGTTGGTTCGCTTGTTTTGTTCCTTTGCTCCGTTCAATTTTTTCAATTTTTTTTGTTTTATTTTACTTATATTTATATTTTAAATTATTCTTAATATATATATTACAAAATTTACTTTATCTGTTATAAACAATTATCCAACAATTGTTTTCTGCACATAATGTAACTTTACGTTCCGTAATTTGTAAAAAAACATTTTGTATCATTAGAAATGTGTTCATAATATTTGAAAAAATAATTCATGCATTTAAAATACGTTCATTTTATTTCAGAAAAATGTTCATATAATTTCTATAAATATCGAGTGATTTTTTAAAAATGATTCATATCACAAAAAAATCTTCATCACAGTCAGAAAAATGTTCGTAACACTTAAAAATGTTGGAAAGTTTAAAAAAATGTCCATGCATTTTTTAAAATGTTTAATGTGTGTTCTAGAAATATTCAAAGTGTAATCTAGAATATAGTCATAAGAGCTAAACCATTTCATTATATTTCAGAAAAATGTTCGCCTACAAGCACGTCCTGATTAGCACAGTAGAGTGTGTTCTCTATCCGCTCTGTCTAAACTATTGGGCCTCCAAAGTCCGCCATGCAGCTCATGTGCTACATTGCATGTACGACATCAAAGGGGAGAGACATTGCATTCACGTCTTTTGAATTTCAGCAGCCAAGGAGACTGAAACCTGACCTATTCTGCGACTCGAATCCGGTGCCCGTCATTCACAAAGGAAATAGGTGTTAGATTAATCTTATGGACAGTGGATCCGGCAAAAATTATGGTTTTGCTCTTTGTTTTTGTTTTCATTTATTTTCATTGTTGGGTTCCTAATTATTTTTCCTAGTTTTCCTTTTATCACGCTAATTCTTTTCTCTTGCAAGAAAAGGAAAAAATCTATGATCTTTTCTCTGCCTTATGTTAGTTTTGTTTGGTTACATTTTTCTCTTCGGTTATTTTATTTCCTTTTCTTTTTTTAGTATTGTACATGTTTTTTCGAATGTTACATGGATTTTGTTTACAATTTGAATCTAGTTATAAAATTATGTGCATTATTTTTGTTAGTATATAGTAGCTTAAGTAGTTAATAAAATAAATTTTTTTTGAACAATTTGATTCTCGCGGCTTGAGATATTTGTTTACCTTTGGGCAATATCATTGTAGCTGCTTTCTCTCAAGCATGATGTTGGCTAACTGGATTCATCCGTCTTGACAACCGTATGGCAGGTGAGATACATTGGGTTCTCTCTGTATCATTTGAATTTCAACAGCAAGGAGACTGGAACCTCACCCGGTTCAGCGACTCAAATCTGATGCCCGACAT
>LR880968.1:921080219-921090424 GCA_904067115.1 Aegilops sharonensis
GTTCTGCTCTTTGATATTACACTAACTTGTTTCAGGGACAGCAAAACATGTTCAATATTTTTTTGATGAAGCTCTTACTACACATTTGATAATAGGATGCACATCTTTTTACGCATAGATGAACATTTAACATGGAACGTAAATTATCTAGTGACTGAATATTATATAGGACAATTTTGTATACCAAAATATTTTTTAAACTTGAGTAAGTTTTCTATTTTACATATGACGAAACACTTTCTAGAAGTAGTGTTAATTTTCTATTTACATATATAATCAATTGGATTGATAGATATGAGAGGTTTTCATAGACAGTGACCTTTTCTTCACTCATTTCTCATAAGCAGATTAAAAATGTTATGAGGGACAATAATTATTTTATCGGACAAGATTTTTTTTGTAACATATACGATTATTTTTTATAGGTGGCAAAACACCATGATAATCGATTGTCTTAAATAACATGATTCAAAACTTACGTTTTACTAGCATATTGTAAAATGAAAAAAAAACAGACAATTAGCCGCTAAGTGGGCTCCCCAAAAGGGCATATAACGGGTTAACATAGGAAGGTTGCTACGTCTTTACTTTTTTTATACTCAAGGTGTGGCTATCGGATAACCAATTTGACGCATTTTGCGTCAAACTGTCGAGCTTTCATACAGGCTGGCGATCGGGCGGTGTGCTGGCCCGGCCCGTTAATGTGTAGCAGCGTATCCGGTTTTAGGAGCTTTTCAGAGGTTCCCAGCCGGGTTTTATCAGTTCTAGAAGGATCCTGAACCAGGTTTTATATTCTTTTTCTTTTCTTTTTGTTACCTTTTTCAGTTTCTGTTTCTTTTTCTTTTTTTTGTTTGTTTTTCTGTTCTTTTTTCTTCCCATTTTATTTTTTCTTTTTGATGTTTCTTTTGTTCAGAAATTTCAATAGATTGTTCGACATTTTTAAAAATGTCCTAGTTATATTATTATTTTCACAATATCCAAAAAATCATGCTTGAAACAATCTTCAGGAATTTCAAAAACAATTCTTGCTTTGAAAATTTGTTCACAATTTCAAAAACTATTCTAGTTTTTACAATTTGTTCACAATTTCAAAAAATGTTCATGTTTAAAAAAAATCAGGAACTATAAAAATGTTCTCATTTTCAAATTTATTCACAATATCAGAAAAATATCGCATGTCAAAAACCAGAAAATGTTCTCATTTCGAAATTTGTTCACAATTTCAGAAATATTTTTTGTTTCAAAAATGTTTGCATTTTAATTATTTTTTCACGATTTCAAAAATTGTTCCCATGTTTCAGAATTATTTCGCATTTCCAAAAAAGTGTAAAATACAAATTTTGTCCGCACTTTAAATTATGTTCTATTTTTAAAAGAAGATTCTTGTTTTCCATTTTTGTTGAAAAATTAAAAGCTGTTCATAATCTCGGAAAATATTCAGAATTTTTTTCATAATTAGTTCGTTTTTTCATAAAATGTTAATTTTTTAAAAATTGTTCACGTTTTAGAAAACTGTTCTGGATTNGTTTCTGTTTCTTTTTCTTTTTTTTGTTTGTTTTTCTGTTCTTTTTTCTTCCCATTTTATTTTTTCTTTTTGATGTTTCTTTTGTTCAGAAATTTCAATAGATTGTTCGACATTTTTAAAAATGTCCTAGTTATATTATTATTTTCACAATATCCAAAAAATCATGCTTGAAACAATCTTCAGGAATTTCAAAAACAATTCTTGCTTTGAAAATTTGTTCACAATTTCAAAAACTATTCTAGTTTTTACAATTTGTTCACAATTTCAAAAAATGTTCATGTTTAAAAAAAATCAGGAACTATAAAAATGTTCTCATTTTCAAATTTATTCACAATATCAGAAAAATATCGCATGTCAAAAACCAGAAAATGTTCTCATTTCGAAATTTGTTCACAATTTCAGAAATATTTTTTGTTTCAAAAATGTTTGCATTTTAATTATTTTTTCACGATTTCAAAAATTGTTCCCATGTTTCAGAATTATTTCGCATTTCCAAAAAAGTGTAAAATACAAATTTTGTCCGCACTTTAAATTATGTTCTATTTTTAAAAGAAGATTCTTGTTTTCCATTTTTGTTGAAAAATTAAAAGCTGTTCATAATCTCGGAAAATATTCAGAATTTTTTTCATAATTAGTTCGTTTTTTCATAAAATGTTAATTTTTTAAAAATTGTTCACGTTTTAGAAAACTGTTCTGGATTTACCAAATTTGTTATGTTTCTTTTTAAAATCAGAATTAGAATATATCTTCACTTCTCCAAAAAAAATTGGGGTATAAAATTACTTGCGGGATTTCGATATTGTTCGCAATTTTCAAGAAATGTTTTATAAATCTCAATACTGTTGTGTGTTCTTATACATTTTTTCAACTTGATGTCCAGTTGGCGCTGTTTGGTGTAGTGGCTAACGGCTTGCGATCAATTGTCTGCGGTGCAGTGCGGAGCCAGGAATATCCTCTTGAGTAGTCTTGTATTTTTTTTGCCAAAGTGGCATGGGCAGATGGATACTGGACAAACAATTACAATTCACAAGCAATCAATGCCTTCTATTCCTTCTAGAATTCAGTAGTAGTGGCAATTTACATGGAAAAAAATCAGATTTGTTTAAAAACAGAGGGAAATTACCGTGGTGACTGCTGCTTGTAGATGGATGGGGGATGCCTGGATGCATCACTGGATGGATGCAGACTTGACAAAGGTGGAGCCCGGCGGCGGCAGTGCGACGGAGGCCGGACTGCCGGAGGTGGAGCCGTCGGCCGTGGAGGGCGCTTGCAGGGAGAGGCCGGAGGCGAACAAGCGGAGTCGCGGGGGGAGGGGAGGGGGGAGGGCCTGAGGGGATAAGGGAGGGGAGGGAGAGGGCCAGCCATCGCCCGTCGGACCTGGAATGGCTTGCAACCGCCGCCGCCATAAGCAATAAGGTCATCTCCAAGCCTGGCCGCAAATATCTCTGGTATATGTCCATTTTTATGTTCGAACGTGGTTCACGGACATGATACCGAAATGAGCCATCCAACGTTAATCCAGTGGCGGAGCTACCTCCCGGCGACCCTGGGCAGCTGCCCGGGCTGCTCTGGCCATTCTTCACTAAGTACTACACATAAACCATGATTAGTATCACTAATAACAGGGGCAAGTGCTGGACAATGTCACCGTGTACAAGCTTTGCCCCGGCTCCTTGAGTTGGCTGGCTCCGCCACTGCGTTAATCACAAAGTATCCGGTTGGGAGGAGAAAAAGTAGGTCGGGATCAATGCATGTGGTGGGATATTTGTGGTTTTTCGTTCCGTTTGGGAGGAGAGAGAGGAGACAAGACCATGGATGTGCGGTTGGGAGGAGGGAGGGAAGGTCGGGACCATGCATATGATTGGTCAAGTGCATATCCGGACTCTGGCAAAACCCCCCAAGTTTGTCTCTTAGATATCGGTATCCGTACTTCCGGACTGCTAAGCAGACATATGCAAATTCCCGTTGATAAAATTGGTTCGGACATATAGTATAGGTTTGAGTGTCCGCCTTAAAGATGCCCTAAGCTAGATTTAGGAGTTCAGAATCGGGAGAGGGAGAGTGGGAGATAAGGTTTGGTGTCCTGCTTCTGTTGCTGGTTTTGGATATGGGTTGCTAGCCTGCTATGCCGTTTTTGGACTTGAGTTCGTGGGCTCGAAATTGTATAACATATGTAGTCATTTTCTTTAGGGAACATGGAAGTCCAAGGAATACCCCAGCGCCGCTACTGCTGCGATGTGTGAGGTCGTGGAATAAAATCTTGGCATGCTCTGTTGTTGTTTAGTTTTTTTTTTGTGTCGCACAATAGAAAACATGTTGGGCCAGCCCACTCATGCATCACCTCTATGCGTCAAGTTCCTGTATGACGCAAAATGTGTCATATACGAGGTCCAATGACTATGTCTCGCTTTTAGTGAAACAGAAGCTTGTGTTGCCTCTAGGAGGCTAACCCATTAGGGAGCTGGTTCTTTTTTCATTTGAGTGTTATCTAAATCTTAAAATATTATAAATGTATTATAAAATAGGCTTTACTTAATTTTTAGAAAGTTCATTCAACATTTTTATTCACATAACGTATTAGTTTTTCGCATAATATGTCAAAAATGTTCATATGATTCAGAAAATGTTCATTACATTTATAAAATATTCACTTATTTTTAGATATGTTCATGATATTTAAAAAATAAGTTTGTATAATTTAAAATTTTATTAGTGTAATTATGGATTTTTTTAGCGTAATCCGATGCCCAGAGTTTAAAAAGTGGGTTCATGTACACTTGATCTACCAAATTTTATGTTTGTTGTTCTCTTTTTTCTTTCAATTTACTTTCTTTTTGGGATTCTTAATTATTTTACTTAGTTTATCTTTACATCATGTCTACTCTTTTGTCCTTCTGCAAAACGCAAAAATCTGTAATCTTCTGCCAGCCTTAATTTTTTTCATTCTTGTCTTACGTATTTGGTTAATTAGGTTACATTTTAAGGAAAGTGATTTTCTCTGGATTAATTTTTATTTTTATTTGTGTTTTCTTGCACGATTTTTGTTGGCAATTTGACTCCAGTTAATAAAAAATTGTGCCAGATTTTTTTAATCTAAAGTAATCTTATGATATATAACTAACATGTTTAATGGACAGTAAAACTTATTTATTATTCTTTCACCTTTTTTACCTTTTAACTGTAGTAACTAAAAATGCTGCGTGTTTTTTTAATATGAAGTTCTACTCTTTGATATTACATTAACTTGTTTCAGGGACGGCAAAATTTGTTCAATATTATTTTATGAAGATCTTTCTAAACATTTGGTAATAGGGTGCACATCTTTTTACGCGTAGATGAACATTTACCATGGAATGTAAATTATCTAGTTACTGAATATTATATAGGACCATTTTGTATACCAAAATATATTTTTAAACATGATTAAGTTTTCTATTTTACATATGACGAAACACTTTCTAGAAGTAGTGTTAATTTTCTATTTACATATATAACAATTGAATTGATAGACGTGAGAGGTTTTCATAGACAATGGCCTTTTTTCACACATTTTTTATAAGCAGATTAAAAATGTTATGAGGGAGAATACTTATTTTATCGGACAAGAATTATTTTTTTGTAACATATACGATTATTTTTTATAGGTGGCAGAACACTATGATAATCGATTGTCTTAATACCATGATTCAAAACTTATGTTTTACTAGCATATTGTAAAATGAAAAAAAGGGACAATTAGTCGCTAAGAGGGCTCAACAAAAGGGCATATAACGGGTTAACATAGGAAGGTTGCTAGGTCTTTACTTTTTTATACTCAAGGTGTGGCTATGGGATATCCTATTTGACGCATTCTGCGTCAAACTGTCGAGCTTTCACACAGGTTGGCTATCAAGCGGTGAGCTGGCCCGGCCCGTTATTGTGTAGCAGCGTATCCGGTTTTAGGAGCCTTTCGTAGGTTCCCAGTCAGGTTTTATCATTTCTAGAAAGAACCTGAACCGGTTTATATATTTTTTTCCTTTTTGTTACATTTTTCAGTTTATGTTTCTCTTTTCTTTTTTTCCTTTTTGTATTTCTGTTTTTTTCTTCCCATTTCAAATTTTTTATTATTTATGTTTCTTTTGTTCAAAAATTTCAATATATTGTTTGACATTTTTTAAAATTTCTAGTTATATTATTATTTTCACAATATCGAAAAAATCATGTTTGAAAGACTCTTCAGGAATTTCAAAAACAATTCTTGCTTTGAAAGTTTGTTCACAATTTTAAAAAATAATCTAGTTTTTCCAATTTGTTCACAATTTCAAAAAATGTTCATGTTTATAAAACAGAACTATAAAAATGTTCTCATTGTCAAATTTATTCACAATTTCAGAAAAATGTTCGCATTTCAAAGACCAGAAAATGTTCTCATTTCAAAATTTGTTCACAATTTCAGAACTTTTTTGTGTTTCAAATTTTTTTACGGTTTCAATTTTTTTTTCACAATTTCAACAAGTGTTCCCATGCTTCAAATTTTGTTCGCATTTACAAAAAGCATAAAATACAAATTGTGTCCGCACTTGAAAAAAAGATTCTTGTTTTCCATTTTTGTTGAAAAATTAAAATATGTGCATAATCTCATAAAATATTCAGAAATTTGGAAAAATGCTCGTGTTTTTCGTAATTTTGTTCGTTTTTAAGAAAATGTTAAAAAAAATTAAAAATTGTTCACGTTTTAGAAAACTGTTCGGGATTTGCCAAATTTGTTCAGTTTCTTTTTAAAACGGAATTACAAAATATCTTCACTTCTCCAAAAAATTGGAATATAAAAGGAATTGAGGCATTTCAAAACTGTTCACAATTTTCAAGAAATCTTTTATAAATCTCAATACTGCCGTGTGTTCTTATACGATTTTGCAACGTGATGTCCAGTTGTCGTTGTTTGGTGTAGTGGCTAACGGCTCGCGGTCAATTGTCTGCGGTGTAGTGGTGGAGCCAGGAATTTACATGTATTTTTTTGCCAATGTGGCATGGACTGATGGACATTGGACAAAGAATTACAATTCACAAGCAATCAATGCCTTGTACTCCTTCTAGAATTCAGTAGTGGCAATTTACATGAAAAAAAAAACAGATTTGTTTAAAAACAGAGGGAAATTACCTTGGTGGCAGCTGCTTGTAGATGGATGGGGGATGGCTGGATGCATTACTGGATGGATGCAGACTTGACAGAGGTGGAGCTCGACGGCGGCAGTGCGACGAAGGCCGGACTGCCGGAGGTGGAGCAGTTGGCCGTGGAGGGCGCTTGCAGGGAGAGGCCGGAGGCGAACAAGCGAAGCCGCGGCAGGGAGGGCCGGAAGGGATAAGGGAGGGGAGGGAGAGGACCAGCCATCGCCAATCAGACCTGGAATGGCTTGCCGCCGCCGAAACCATAAGCAATAAGGTCATCTCCAGGACTGGCCCGCAAATATCTCCGATATATGTCCGTTTTTATGTCCGGACGTGGTTCACGAACAGGATGCGAAATGAGCCATCCAATGTTAATCACAACGTATCCGGTTGGGAGGAGAAAAAGTAGGTGGGGATCTTGCATGTGGTGGGATATTTGTGGTTTTCCGTCCGGTTGAGAGGAGAGAGAGGAGAGGGGACCATGGATGTGCGGTTGGGAGGAGGGAGGGAAGGCCGGGAACATGCATATGATTGGTCAAGTGCATGTCCGGACTCCGGCAAAGCCCCCCATGTTTGTCTGTTAGATACTGGAATCTGTACTTCTTGGCTGGTATGTGGGCATATGCAAATTCCCGTTGATAAAACTGGTCCGGACATATAGTGAAGGTTTGAGGGTCCGCTTTAAAGATGCCCTAAGATAGATTTGGGAGTTCAGAATCGTGAGAGGGAGAGTGGGAGATAAGGTTCTCGCACGCCTCACCGGGACATCAGGTTTGGTGTGTGGCTTCCGTTGCTGGTTTTGGATGGTTGCTAAGCTGCTATGCCGCTTTGGACTTGAGTTCGTGGGCTCCAAATCATATAACATATGTAGTCATTTTTAGGGCAAATTTTTGGTATTCCATGGAAGTCCAAGGAAGACCCCAGCGCCGCCACTGCTACAGTGTGTGAGGTCGTGGGATAAAATCATGGCACGCTCTGTTGTTGTTTAGCTTTTTCTGTGTCGCGCAATAGAAAACATGTTGGGCCAGCCCACTCATGCGTCGCCTCTATGCGTCAAGCTCCTGTATGACGCCAAATGTGTCATATACAAGGTCCCATGACTATGTCTCACTTTTAGTTTTTTTTTTTGAGACAAATGTCTCACTTTTAGTGAAACAGAAGCTTGTGTTGCCTCAAGGAGGCTAGCCCATTAGGGAGCTAGTAATTTTTTCATTTGACTTTTATTTAAATCTTAAAATATTATAAAGGTAATATTAAATAGGCTTTACTTAATTTTTAAAAAGTTCATTCAACAATTTTATTCACATAGCGTATTTGTTTTTCACGTAATTTTGGTAAAAATGTTCATATCATTCATAAAATGTTCATTACATTTATAAAATATTCAAAAAAATTTAAATATGTTCATGATATTAAAAAAATAAGTTAGTATAATGTAAAATTTTGTGAGCGTAATTATGGAAAATTTATTTGTACCACTAAAAAATGCTCATGACATTTAAAATAAATGTTCATAACACTTAAAAACGTCGGAATGTTTTTCTAAAGAAGTACATGCATTGATGAAAAGGTTCAACATGTGTTTAAAGAATGATCATAGTGTATTATAACAAATACATTTGTAAGAGTTAAATATTTTTTGGACATTAAAAAAATCACGATATTTATGAAAAATGCCCAATGTGTGTTTAATGATGTTGACCTTGCATTAAAAAAAATCCAATGTCCATTTGAAAAATGTTCAAAACGGTTAAAAAAAGGTTCAACGTGTTTTCAAAAAAGGCGACATATATTTGAGAAGATAGGGAAAATGAAGAGGAACATAAAAGAAAAAAAGAATGGAAATAAAAAGAACCAAAAAGAAACAAATAAAATCAAATAGAAAAAAGTACAGAAGAAAAAGAAGAAAATGGGCCAAAAGGTTCGTAAAACCGACGAAATGTTCCCAAAACCATTCCCCGGAAGGTTCGATAACCGCAATTTATTAGACCGACCTATAGTGGGAGCGCTAGAGGCGAGCGCGACTTCCGTCCCACAATAAGCGGGATTTAGCTTTTGAGTGATACTCATGCCCATATTAGCATGGAAACCAGGCCATGGTAACAACAATGCAACCTTTCCTCCAGAAAAAAGGCCGAGACAAATTAGGCCAGTAAGGACTTCATCTGCAATGGAAGACCTTAATTGAACACTAAAAAACCCTACAAACTAGTTGTTCCCCTCTCTCATTTTGTCAAAATGGAGGGAGCTCCCCTAGTTTTTTTTCCTCGTTTCAACTGGCATGACACTGTAATTCGTAAAGAAGTGAATATGTCCTCTCTTCCCCTCCTACTTTCTAGTCTGATGTCGATGTCGCCGCCCCTCCCACCTTTCATCAATGCCACTCCCGTTTGCCTTCTCACACTATGACCCCACCCTTGATCAAATTTGACCACTTCCCCTTCTCCCCACCTACCTTCGACATTCTTCTCTACCTTCTTACTGACATAGTCCTGCACACATTCCTCCTCCACAACCTAATTGATCATGTGGTCGTCCTTGAGCTCGCCCTCACCAGGCGGGTGTGTCAATGCTCGGAAGGTGCTAAAATGAGTTTGTGGGGGCATGCAAGGCACATACCAATAACCAGGCTACCTGTTAGTTGCTTTTTTTTTTCTCTGTCAATGTATAGTCATTGATTGGTGCACAATCCACAGTGGAGGGGTTTAGCTTTGAGTCTTTGGAGGATGGTTCTATAGTAGTGATAGGACAACAGATCTTAGGATGCAACTCAAGCAGTATGGGTTTATGTTCTTTGCGACATATACACACACCTCACCCACTCCCACTCCCCGTTCGTAGACTTATATGATATCTAAAGATGGAATATTATCATTTCTTTAAAGAGAATTAAATTAAGGTGAATAACCTTTGTATGCGCACATACTGGTTGCACTTATTAGTAAATAGGTGCCACATTTGAGAGAAATGCCAAAAAATGTGTTGTACCAGTTAACAATTATATATTGGAAGATCAACATATGGACATCCTTGGTTCATGATGGATAGAAATGCAAAGTGCTCCCTACATTTCATGGAAATACATTCAGGAGTTTTGAAATTCTTTTTACCAAGATTATTTTTGCAAATGTATGGACTGGGAACTTGAAATCATATGTGAACATTGTACCAACAAGTATTAGTATTTTTGTTATCCTAAAAAAATATTAGTATGTTTGGTGGTTATATGCAGACCACAGTAATAATTTATGTTTTTAAACCCGTATCAATGTGCAAAACATCACTATTTAGTGAAATCGAGGGAGAACATGCCCCATGAGAGCAACTTAATACATTCTTGCTAGTAAAGCTAGTGTGGTAATTTCTCTGTTTAAAAAAACAAGGCCCTAAACTATTTTTGTCTTTTCTTCAAAAACGAGGCTCATGGTCATTTGGAGCAATTACAAGCCGAATTGAGTGGGTGAACACTTATATGATAGGTGCGGCTTGGAATGACATTGGTATACACGAACAACCTGCATGCCCTCTTTTG
>LR880968.1:921104309-921124841 GCA_904067115.1 Aegilops sharonensis
CACACACACACACAGCCGCATCAGTAGCCACATTCGACTAGGGTTAGGGTTAGGGGTTTGATATTAGTTCTCGTTTTAATTTTTAGTTTCTAGGTATAGTTGTAGTTTCTAGCTAGTTTTAGTCTGATTGTTGTAGATTGTATACGTTGTATAGTTTTTAATTCACACATTAAATCAAACTGTAGTTGTAATTTATAGTTGTAATTTGATATTTCTAGATGTAGTTTATAGTTATAGCAATCAAACAAGCTGTATATATTAACTCAACAGCCGTATAGTTGTAGTTTATAGTTCTCTACAGGCATTATCCCTCTGTCCGAAAAAGTTTGTCCCAAATTTGTCTCTCAAATGGATGTATCAAGCACTAACTTGGTGCTAGGTACATTCATTTGAAGTACAAGCTTTTCCGGACGGAGGGAGTACATGCTATAAGCGCTAAACTTTTCACGAAGCATTGATTTATTTCTGTTTCGCCAAATTTCTAGCACTAATGTGTCCATTTTTATGAAGAGGTCATGCCAAATTTCTTTGTTATTTTTTATCTATATTGTGCTGTATTATATGTCTTCATTTCTTTACAGAGACTCATACAATAAGCGCTAAAATTTTGGTGAAAAGTTGATTTATTTCTGTTTCACCATATTTCTAGCTCTTAATGTGTCCATTTTTATGCAGAGGTCATGCCAAATTTTCTTATTTATTTTTTATTCATATTGTACTGTGGTAGATGTCTTCATTTCTTTACAGGGATTTGTACTATAAGCGCTAAAGTTTTGGCGAAACGCCGTTTCACCAAATTTCTAGCTCTTAAGGTGTCCAACTTTTATGCTAAGGCATGCCAATTTTTTGTTTGTTTTTAATTCATATTGTGTTGTTGAAGATTTCTTTAGTTCTTTCACAAATTTATTTATCAGCATGTTTGCGTCATTTTTCCCAAAATGGCGGACAACAACAGGTACCGTGGTGTTTTCTAGAGGCCCTAGGGGAAGTGGGGCGCCCAAATCCAAAACCCCGTCATTGGTAAGAAAAAATGGCTCGACACGTTCGATTTAGCCGAGGACGCGGCACACGCTTATGATGCCATGGTGCTCGAGTACCATTGGTGAAGGGCCCAGCTCAACTTTCCTCAGGATGCTTGGTGCACAAGTGAGATAGCGCCTCCTAAATGAGGATAGTCTCCAAAGTTGAGAAACAGGAGCACCTGAAGGCCGAGGCGCTCATCAGGGCCCATCAACGCCAGAGCACTGATCCCTTGGTGCAACGGTATCTTCGGGAGGATTCGCATATGTCTCCATTAACGAGGCATTGTGATATGTCCATTTTGCATCATGCTTATATACCGATATTTATTGCATTATGAGCTGTTACTACACATTATGTCACAATACTTATGCCTTTTCTCTCTTATTTTATAAGGTTTACACGAAGAGGGAGAATGCCGGCAGCTGGAATTCTGGGTGAGAAAATGAGCAAATATTAGAGACCGATTTTGCACAACTTCAAAAGTCCTGAAACTCCATGAAAGTTAGTTTGGGAATATATTAAAAATATTGGGCGAAGAAAGCACCAGAGGAGGGCCACCCATCACCCACCAGGGTCAGGGCCGGTCCTGAGATGGGGGCCCGGGGCGAAACTAAAATTTAGGGGCCCTTAATACAAGTAGTAGGTGCATGCTTTGCATGCATATAACTATACAATCACTTCTCTATGTTTAATTCATGGTTGATTAAAAAAATTTCTTCAGAAGGATGGATTCTAAAAGGCACAAAGACAAAATTAGAAAATATATGATACATATCATAACTTTATTAATTTAACAGGAATCCAAAGATTTTTAATTTGCAATGATGTGAGTGAATGCGCATACGATCACATAAGACAAACCGTTACAGTACTAAACTCAAATGAAGATAAAATGTAGAAGAAGTCCTGTAATGATTCGTATGGGAATATTTCAGTCAAATCTAATAATCTTTCGGGTTTAAAATCTATACCCTGGTAATATAAACTAAAAGCCAATCTCACTGATCCAATTAATCCCAAAGTACATTTTCATAAAGAAAATGGGGCCGTGTGACCCCTTTGCTTGAAATTTTTTGATCCAATTAATTATTTGTGAAAGATGTAGTTGAATTTTTTTTGTACAATGATGATTTTTTATAGCTCAAAGTGGTTTAACTTCGTAATGGTAATATTGTATACCTTGGATTGGCGTCGGTCGGTCGGTGATCCGGCGCTAGGCGAGGGCTGCCTCCCATGGTGGGCGCTCGAAGTTGTAGTCTAGTGATCCGAACGTGTGTGCGTTCAGCGGCTACATACCTGAGAGGAGGTTATCTGCGTTGGCGTGATAGGCCTGCTGGAACTTGGAATAGATCTTTTGTTAAAAAAGGTCATAGCGACCAAAAGGAAAGAACGATCTCCACTCCCCTAGAATCGTGGGCTGCATACATGCAGTAATTCCGTTTGAACAGAGCGATTTGCGTGCATAGCTACTCTTTTTTTCACCAGCGTACATAGCTACCCTGTTTTTTCACCAGCGTGCATAGCTACCTACCGTCGCAAAGCCTGCTAGCTGCAGCTGGGCGTCTTGACCTAGTCCTTGGGAAACTTCATACCTGCATGGGGGTGGGGGCCCCCTCGACTTGGGGGCCCGGGGCGGCCGCCCCTCCTGCCCCCTCAGGGCCGACCCCGACGAGGGTGGAGGGCGCGCCCTACCCCTTGGGCGCGCCCCCTGCCTCGTGGGCCACCTGGCAGGCCCCCAACGTTTATCTTCTGCTATACGGTGTCTTTTGCCCTGGAAAAAATCATAAGGAAGCTTTCGGGATGAAGCGTCGCCGTCTCGAGGCGGAACCTGGGCAGGACCAATCTAGGGCTCCGGCGGAGCTGTTATGCCGGCGAAACATCCCTCCGGGAGGGGGAAATCGTCGCCATCGTCATCACCATCGATCCTCTCATCGAGAGGGGGTCAATCTCCATCAACATCTTCACCAGCACCATCTCCTCTCAAACCCTAGTTCATCTCTTGTATCCGATCTTTGTCTCAAAACCTCAGATTGGTACCTGTGGGTTGCTAGTAGTGTTGATTACTCTTTGTAGTTGATGCTAGTTGGTTTATTCGATGGAAGATCATATGTTCAGATCCTTAATGCATATAAATATCCCTCTGATTATGAACATGAATATGATTTGTGAGTAGTTACGTTTGTTCCTGAGGACATGGGAACAATCTTGTTATAAGTAGTCATGTGAATTTGGTATTCGTTCGATATTTTGATGAGATGTATGTTGTATATCCTCTAGTGGTGTTATGTGAACGTTGACTACATGGCACTTCACCATAATTTGGGCCTAGGGGAAGGCATTAGGAAGTAATAAGTAGATGATGGGTTGCTAGAGTGACAGAAGCTTAAACCCTAGTTTATGCGTTGCTTCGTAAGGGGCTGATTTGGATCCATATGTTTCATGCTATGGTTAGGTTTACCTTAATTCTTCTTTCGTAGTTGTGGATGCTTGCGAGAGGAGTTAATCATAAGTGGGATGCTTGTCCAAGGAAGGGCAGTACCCAAGCACCGGTCCACCCACATATCAAATTATCAAAGTAACAAACGCGAATCATATGAGCATGATGAAAACTAGCTTGACGATAATTCCCATGTGTCCTCGGGAGCGCTTTGCTTTATATAAGAGTTTGTCCAGGCTTGTCCTTTGCTATAAAAAGTATTGGGCCACCTTGCTGCACCTTGTTACTTTTGTTATTTGTTACCCGTTACGATTTATCTTATCACAAAACTATCTGTTACCGATAATTTCAGTGCTTGCAAAGAATACCTTACTGAAAACCGCCTGTCATTTCCTTCTGCTCCTCGTTGGGTTCTACACTTTTACTTATCGAAAGGACTACGATAGATCCCCTATACTTGTGGGTCATCAAGGCTCTTTTCTGGCGCCATTGTCGGGGAGTGAAGAGCCTTTGGTAGGTGGAATTTGGTAAGGAAACATTTATATAGTGTGCTGAAATTTACTGTCACTTGTTACTATGAAAAATAATCCTTTGAGGGGCTTGTTCGGGGTATCTTCACCCCGACTAGAAGTGCAAAGAGTTTCTCCTCAACCTACTGAACCTACTGAAAATATTTACTTTGAAATTCCTTCGGGTATGATAGAGAAACTGCTAGCTGATCCCTATATAGGAGATGGAACATTACATCCTGATATGCACCTAATCTATGTGGATGAAGTTTGTGGATTATTTAAGCTTGCAGGTATGCCCGAGGATCTTGTCAAGAAGAAGGTCTTCCCTTTATCTTTGAAGGGAAAGGCATTGATATGGTTTAGGCTATGTGATGATATTGGATCATGAAACTACAACCGATTGAAATTGGAATTTCATCAGAAGCTTTATCCTATGCATCTAGTTCATCGTGATCGGAATTATATATATAACTTTTGGCCTCGTGAAGGAGAAAGTATCGCTCAATCTTGGGGGAGGCTTAAGTCAATGTTATATTCAATGCCCCAATCATGAGCTCTCAAGAGAAATTATTATTCAAAATTTTTATCTCAGCTTTCTCATAATGATCGCTCCATGCTCGATACTTCTTGTACTGGTTCTTTTATGATGAAGACTATTGAATTCAGATGGGATTTATTGGAAAGAATTAAATGCAACCCTGAAGATTGGGAACTCGACGAAGGTAAGGAGTCAGGTATAACCCCTAAGTTTGATTGTGTTAATTTTTTTATGGTAACCAATGCTTTTCGTGAATTTAGCACTAAATATGGACTTGACTCTGAGATAGTAGCTTCTTTCTGTGAATCATTTGCTACTCATGTTGATCTCCCTAAGTAGAAGTGGTTTAAATATCATCCTCCCATTGAAGTAAAGGTAGTAGAACCTATTAAAGTGGAATAGAAAACTATTACTTATAATGTTGATCCTATCGTTCCTACTGCTTATATTGAGAAACCACCTTTTCCTGCTAGAATAAAGGATCATGCTAAAGCTTCAACTGTGGTTCGTAAGATTAATATTAGAACACCTACACCCCCTGAACAAATTAAAGTTGAACCTAGTATTCCTATGGTTAAAGATCTCTTGATCGATAATATTGATGGGCATGTTATTTACTTTTGTGATGAAGCTGCTAGAATTGCTAGACCCGATACTAAAAATAAACATAGACCTGTTGTCGGCATGCCTGTTGTTTCTGTTAAAATAGGAGATCATTGTTATCATGGCTTATGTGATATGGGTGCTAGTGTGAGTGCAATACCTCATTCCTTATACAAAGAAATTATGCATGATATCACACCTGCTAAAATAGAAGGTATTGATGTTACAATTAAGCTTGCCAATCGAGACACTATTTCACCAATTGGGATTGTTAGAGATGTTGAAGTCTTTTATGGGAAAATTAAATATCCTACTGATTTTCTTGTTCTTGGTTCCCCACAAGATGAATTTTGTCCCATTATATTTGGTAGACCCTTCTTGAATACTGTTAATGCTAAGATAGACTGCAAAAAGGATATTGTTGCTTCAGTTTAGGGGATATGTCTCATGATTTTAATTTTGCTAAATTTCATAGACAACCCCATGATAAAGAATTGCCTAGTAAAGATGAAATTATTGGTCTTGCTTCTATTGCCATGCCTCCTAATGATCCTCTAGAACAATATTTGCTAGACCACGAAAATTATATGTTTATGAATGAAAGAAGGGAAATAGATGAAGTATTCTTTAAGCAAGGACCTATTTTGAAACACAACTTGCCTGTTGAAATCCTAGGGGATCCTCCTCCACTCAAGGGAGATCCTGTGTTTGAGCTTAAAATATTACTTGATACTCTTAAATATGCTTATGTTGATGAATAGAAGATATATCCTGTTATTATTAGTGCTAACCTTTCAGAGCATGAAGAAGAGAAATTATTAAAAACTCTGAAGAAGCACCGTGCTGCTATTGGATATAATCTTGATGATCTTAAGGGCATTAGTCCCACTCTATGCCAACACAAAAATAAAACCGGAGAAAGATGCTAAACCAGTTGTTGATCATCAACGACAGTTAAATCCTAAGATGAAAGAAGTGGTAAGAAATGAAATAATAAAGCTTCTGGAGGCAGGTATAATTTATCCTGTTGCTGATAGTCAGTGGGTAAGTCCTGTCCATTGTGTCCCTAAGAAGGGAGGCATTACTGTTGTTCCTAATGATAAGGATGAATTGATCCCACAAAGAATTGTTACAGGTTATAGAATGGTAATTGATTTCCGCAAATTAAATAAAGCTACTAGAAAAGATCATTACCCTCTACCTTTTATTGATCAAATGCTAGAAAGATTATCCAAACATACACATTTTTGCTTTTCGGATGGTTATTCTGGTTTCTCTCAAATACCTGTGTCAAAAGAGGATCAGGAAAAGGTCACTTTTACTTGCCCTTTCGGTACTTTTGCTTATAGACATATGCCTTTTGGTTTATGTAATGCACCTGCTACGTTTCAAATATGTATGATTGCTATATTCTCTGACTTTTGTGAAAAGATTGTTGAGGTTTTCATGGATGATTTCTCCGTTTACAGAACTTCTTGTGATGATTGCTTAAGCAACCTTGATCGAGTTTTGCAGAGATGCAATAACCTTGTCTTGTGCTACCTCTTGAGCACTGCGTTGGTTTTCCCTTGAAGAGGAAAGGGTGATGCAGCGAAGTAGAGTAAGTATTTCCCTTAGTTTTTGAGAACCAAGGTATCAATCCAGTAGGAGGCTCCTCAGAAGTCCCTCGTACCTACACAAACAAACAAGAACCTCGCAACCAACGCGATAAAGGGGTTGTCAATCCCTTCACGGCCACTTGCGAAAGTGAGATCTGATAGAGATAATAAGATTCGATAAATATTTTTTGGTATTTTTATGATATAGATTGGAAAGTAAAGATTGCAAGATAAAGTAGATCGGAAACTTATATGATAAAAGATAGACCCGGGGGTCATATGTTTCACTAGTGGCTTCTCTCAAGATAGCATAAGTATTACGGTGGGTGAAAAAATTACTGTCGAGCAATTGATAAAAAGTGCATAGTTATGAGATTATCTAGGCATGATCATGTATATAGGCATCACGTCCGCGACAAGTAGACTGACTTCTGCCTGCATCTACTACTATTACTCCACACATCGACCGCTATCCAGCATGCATCTAGAGTATTAAGTTCATAAGAATAGAGTAACGCATTAGGCAAGATGACATGATGTAGAGGGATAAACTCAAGCAATACGATATAAACCCCATCTTTTTATCCTCGATGGCAACAATACAATACGTGCCTTCTGCCCCTGCTATCACTGGAAAAGGACACCGCAAGATTGAACCCAAAGCTAAGTACTTCTCCCATTGCAAGAAAGATCAATCTAGTAGGCCAAACCAAACTGATAATTCGAAGAGACTTGCAAAGATAACAAATCATGCATAAAAGATTCAGAGGAGATTCAAATATTTCTCATAGATAAACTTGATTATAAACCCACAATTCATCGGATCTCGACAAACACACCGCAAAAAGAGTTACATCGAATAGATCTCCAAGAAGATCGAGGAGAAATTTGTATTGAGATTCAAAGAGAGAGAAGAAGCCATCTAGCTAATAACTATGGACCTGAAGGTCTGTGGTAAACTACTCACAACTCATCGGAGAGGCCTTGGCGATGATGTAGAAGCACTCCATGATCGATTCCCCTTCTGGCGGAGTGCCAGAAAAGGCTCCAAGATGGGATCTCACAGGTACAGAAGGTTGCGGCGGTGGAAATAGGTTTTCATGCTTCCCCTGGATGTTTTCAGGGTATGGAGGTATATATAGGCGAAGGAGGTCGGCCAGGGGAGCCTCGAGGGGCCCATGAGGGTGGGGGACGCACCAGGAACCCTTGTGGCTGCCTCGGCTGCTTCTTGATGTCCACTCCAAGTCTCCTGGGTTGTGTTTGTTCCAAAAAGATCGCTCCCGAAGGTTTCATTCCGTTTGGACTCCGTTTGATATTCCTTTTCTTCGAAACACTGAAATAGGAAAAAAACAGCAATTCGGGCTGGGCCTCCGGTTAGTAGGTTAGTCCCAAAAATGATATAAAAGTGTAAAGTAAAGCCCATAAACATCCAAAACGGGTAATAAAATAGCATGGAGCAATCAAAAAATTATAGATACGTTGGAGCCGTATCATCTTGAATTGGGAGAAGTGCCACTTTATGGTTAATGAAGGTATTGTCTTGGGGCATAAAATTTCTGAAAGAGGTATTGAAGTTGATAAAGCTAAAGTAGATGTTATTGAAAAGATGCCGTGTCCTAAAGATATCAAAGGTATAAGAAGTTTCCTTGGTTATGCTGGTTTCTATAGGAGGTTTATTAAAGGCTTCTCTAAAATTTCTAGGCCTCTCACTAATTCCTTTTGTTTTTGATGATGATTGTGTAGAAGCATTTGAAATACTTAAGAAAGCCTTGATTTCTGCACCTATTGTTCAGCCACCTGATTGGAATTTACCCTTTGAAATTATGTGTAATGCTAGTGATTATGCTGTTGGTGCTGTTCTAGGATAGAGAGTTGATAAGATTAAATGTTATTCAATATGCTAGTAAAAGTCTAGACAGTGCCCAAAGAAATTATGCTACTACTGAAGAATAATTTTTAGCAGTTGTGTTTGCTTGTGATAAGTTCAGACCTTATATTGTTGATTCCAATGTAACTGTTCACACTGATCATGCTGCTATTAAATATCTTACGGAAAAGAAAGATGTTAAACCTAGACTTATTAGATGGGTTCTCTTGTTACGAGAATTTGACTTGCATATTATTAATAGAAAGGGAGCTGAGAACCCCGTTGCAGACAACTTGTCTAGGTTAGAAAATGTTCTTGATGACCCACTACCTATTGATGATAGCTTTCCTGATGAACAATTAGCTGTTATAAATGCTTCTCGTACTGCTCCATGGTATGCTGATTATGCTAATTACATTGTTGCTAAATTTATACCACCTAGTTTCACATACCAGCAAAAGAAAAAGTTTTTATATGATTGAAGACATTACTTTTGGGATGATCCACACCTTTATAAAGAAGGAGTAGATGGTGTTATTAGACATTGTGTACGTGAGCATGAACAGGAACAGATCCTACGCAAGTTTCATTCCGAGGCTTACGGAGGACACCACGCTGGAGATAGAACTACACATAAGGTATTGCAATCCGATTTTAATTGGCCTACTCTTTGCAAAGATGCCCGTAAGTTTGTCTTGTCTTGCGATGAATGTCTAAGAATTGGTAATATTGGTAGACGTTAAGAAATGCCTATGAACTATTGACTTGTTATTGAACCATTTGATGTTTGGGGCTTTGATTATATGGGACCTTTTCCTTCCTCTAATGGGTATACACATATTTTAGTTGCTGTTGATTACGTTACTAAGTGGGTAGAAGCTATTCCAACTAGTAGTGCTGATCATAACACCTCTATTAAGATGCTTAAAGAAGTTATTTTTCCGAGGTTTGGAGTCCCTAGATATTTAATGACTGATGGTGGTTCACATTTTATTCATGGTGCTTTTTTCGTAACATGCTTGCTAAGTATCATAGAATTGCATCTCCATACCATCCTCAGTCTAGTGGTCAAGTAGAATTGAGTAATAGAGAGATTGAATTGATCTTGCAGAAGACTGTTAATAGACCTAGAAAGAATTGGTCCAAGACACTTGATGATGCATTATGGGCCTATAGAACTGCATATAAAAATCCTATGGGTATGTCTCCGTATAAAATGGTTTATGGAAAAGCATGCCACTTACCTTTCCAACTATAACATAGGCATATTGGGCCATTAAAGAGCTCAATTATGATTTCAAACTTGCCGGTGAGAAGAGGCTATTTGATATTAGCTCACTTGATGAATGGAGAACCCAGGCCTATGAGAACGCCAAATTGTCTAAAGAAAAAGTTAAAAGATGGCATGACAAAAGGATACAAAAGCCTGAGTTTAATGTAGGTGATTATGTTTTGCTATACAACTCTCGTCTAAGATTTTTTGTAGGAAAACTTCTCTCTAAATGGGAAGGTCCTTACATTATCGAGGAGGTCTATCGTTCCGGTGCCATGAAAATCAACAACGCCGAAGGCACAAATCCGAAGGTGATAAATGGTCAAAGAATCAAACATTATATCTCAGGTACTCCCATAAATGTTGAAACCAATGTTATTGACATCGTAGCCCCGGAGGAGTACACAAGGGACACTTTCCAGAATGTTTCAGACTCCGAAAAGTAATAGGTATGTGGTACGGTAAGTAAACCGGCTCCAAAACTGCTCAAATAGCAATTTTTCTCCGTTTTGGAATATTTAAAAAATTAGGAAAATTAAAAGTAGTCCGAAAGAGATACGAGGAAACCACGAGGGTGGAGTGCGCACCCCCTGCCCCGTGGCCACCTCGTGTGCCCTCCGGACACCGTTTTCTTGCATGATACTTTTTTGGTCGGTAAAAATTCATTATATAATCTCCCGAAGGTTTTGACCGCCACCGTACCACGGCAAAATCCTCTATTTTTGTTTTGAGTTGTTTCTGTCGCAGATTTAGCAATATGTCGTCCCAGGATTCAAAGGGAGAGAGCTATGTGGCTGATTACCTTACAAACCCAAAGTCTATGGGGACTTAGAGCATTGTGGTTGGACCACAGAGGAAGAAGAAGACTATGATCCTAAGGGAAAGGAGGAGACAAGCTCGGATGAAGATGAAGCCCCACTACCTCAACCTCAGGACATGCATGTGGAGTTTAAAAAGTCAAGTCTACCTAAGATGGAGTTTATCCCTTTTCGTCTCTTGCAGGAAAACAAACAGGAACTATGTAAAAAGATACTAAGCCTTGAGCAGGAGATCGATTACTTACGGGAGCAAAATTCTATCCTCAAGCACAAGCTAAGGAAGAAGCCTACATCATCAGCAATTCCATCATCACCACCTCCGAAGAAAGAGACATAAATACATGGGTATGGGCACTCCCCTTGGCAACCGCCAAGCTTGGGGGAGGTGCCCCAGTATCGTATCACCATCGCACTTCTATGTTTACCATTTTTCTTAGTTCAATCCTTTTGGTTATATCTTGATCTAGTAGAATAAAGTTTTCGTACGATCTAGCTTTGAGTTTTGTTTTGATCTCTATCTATGTAATCGAGTCTGTGAGTTATATATAATAAAGAGTAGTTTTGAGTTGGAGGCTTTTGCTATCTTGCTATGATCATGAGGGAATAAAAGAAAGAATAAAAGGAAATAAAAAGATCATATTGATCTTATGGAGAGTAATGACTTCACATATAAAGAGTATGATGAATAAAAGTTGTTGAGAGTTGGCAAACATAGTTTTGGTCATCTTTGCAATTAATAGGAAGTAATAAAGAAGGAGAGGTTTTCACATATAAATATACTATCTTGGACATCTTTTATGATTGTGAGCACTCATTAAAATATAAGATGCTAAAAAGGTTGATGTTGAACAAGGAAGACAATGTAATGGGTTATGTTTTCTTATATCCGAATAAGTTATATTGTCATGGATCATCCAACATGTTGAGCTTGCCTTTCCCCCTCATGCTAGCCAAATTCTTTGCACCAATTAGAGATACTACTTGTGCTTCCAAACATCGCTAAACCCAGTTTTGCCATGAGAGTCCACCATACCTACCTATGGATTGAGTAAGATCCTTTAAGTAAGTTGTCATCGGTGCAAGAAATAAAAATTGCTCTCTAAATATGTAATCTATTAGTGTGAAGAAAAGAAGCTTTATACGAGCTTGTGATACAGAAGAAATAAAAGCGACGAACTGCATAATAAAGGTCCTTATCACAAGTGGCAATATAAAGTGACGTTCTTTTGCATTAAGATTTTGTGCATCCAACCATAAAAGCGCGTGACAACCTCTGCTTCCCTCTGTGAAGGGCCTATCTTTTATTTTTTACCTTCCACCTTCATATAAGAGTCATGGTGATCTTCACGTTTCCTTTTTAAACTTTATCCTTTGGCAAGCACTATGTGTTGGAAAGATCCTGATATATATGTCCACTTGGATGTAGGTTTTCATAAATTATTATTGTTGACATTACCCTTGAGGTAAAATGTTGGGAGGCGAAACTATAAGCCCCTATCTTTCTCTGTGTCCGATTGAAACTTCGTACCCATAAGTATTGCGTGAGTGTTAGCAATTGCGATAGACTAAATGATAGTTGAGTATGTGGACCTGCTAAAAAGCTCTTATATTGGCTCTTTCCGATGTTATGATAAATGGAAATTGCTTCAGTGACTGAGATTATAGTTTGCTAGTTTTTAGTGAAGTTTCTGATTCATACTTTACATTGTGAATAGATTGTTACTTTAGCATAAAAAATCATTTGACAATATATATGTTGTTGTTCTAAAGATGATCATGATGCCCTCATGTCCGTATTTTATTTTATCCACACCTCTAAACATGTGGACATATTTTTCGATATCGGCTTTCGCTTGAGGACAAGCGAGGTCTAAGCTTGGGGCAGTTGACACGTCCATTTTGCATCATGCTTTTATATAAATATTTATTGCGTTATGGGCTGCTACTACACATTATGTCACAATACTTATGCCTTTTCTCCCTTATTTTATAAGGTTTACACGAAGAGGGAGAACGCCGGCAGCTGGAATTCTTGGCTGGAAAAGGAGCAAATATTAGAGACCTATTCTGCACAACTCCAAAAGTCCTGAAACTCCACGAAAGTAAGTTTTCGAATATATTGAAAATATTGGGCGAAGAAAGCACTAGCGGGGGGCCACCCGCCAGCCACGAGGGTGGAGGGCGCGCCCCCTGCCTCGTGGCCACCTGGCAGGCCCCCGACGTCCATCTTCTGCTATATGGTGTCTTTTTCCCTGGAAAAAATTATATGGAAGCTTTCAGGACGAAGCGCCGCCATCTCGAGGCGGAACCTTGGAAGGACCAATCTAGGGCTCCGGAGGAGCTGTTCTGCCGGGGAAACATCCCTCCGGGAGGGGGAAATCGTCGCCATCGTCATCACCATCGATACTCTCATCGAGAGGGGGTCAATCTCCATCAATATCTTCACCAGCACCATCTCCTCTCAAACCCTAGTTCATTTCTTATATCCGATCTTTGTCTCAAAATCTCAAATTGGTACCTGTGGGTTGCTAGTAGTGTTGATTACTCCTTGTAGTTTATGCTAGTTGGTTTATTCAGTGGAAGTTCATGTGTTCAGATCCTTAATGCATATTAATATCCCTCTGATTATGAACATGAATATGATTTGTGAGTAGTTACATTTGTTCCTGAGGACATGGGAGAAGTCTTGTTATAAGTAGTCATGTGAATTTGGTATTCGTTCGATATTTTAATGAGATGTATGTTGTCTATCCTCTAGTAGTGTTATGTGAACGTCGACTACATGACACTTCACCACGATTTGGGCCTAGGGGAAGGCCTTGGGAAGTAATAAGTAGATGATGGGTTGCTAGAGTGACAGAAGCTTAAACCCTAGTTTATGCGTTGCTTCGTAAGGGGCTGATTTGGATCCATATGTTTCATGATATGGTTAGGTTTACCTTAATTCTTGTTTCGTAGTTGCGGATGCTTGCGAGAGGGGTTAATCATAAGTGGGATGCTTGTCCAAGGAAGGGCAGTACCGAAGCACCGGTCCACCCACATATCAAATTATCAAATTAACGAATGCGAATCATATGAGCATGATGAAAACTAGCTTGACGATAATTCCCATGTCTCCTCGGGAGCGCTTTCCTTTATATAAGAGTTTGTCCAGGCTTGTCCTTTGCTATAAAATGGATTGGGCCACCTTGCTGCACCTTAGTTACTTTTGTTATTGTTACCCGTTATGATTTATCTTATCACAAAACTATCTATTACCGATAATTCCAGTGCTTGCAGAGAATACCTTACTGAAAACCGCTTGTCATTTCCTTCTGCTCCTCGTTGGGTTCGACACTCTTACTTTTTGAAAGGACTACGATAGATCCCCTATACTTGTGGGCCATCACATTGCTGATGACCGAACTCAACCAGAAGGATGCCGAGGATGACCCGATAGACTAGGATGATCTTGCCGAGGAATCTGACGAGGATGACGATGACGACTTCGGCTCTCACGTTGACCTAGATTAGGAGTTGATCTCTCCATCGTGCCTAGTCATATAACTCTGTGCTTCAGATGTTTGAACCTTTAATGTAGTACTTATGAAACTTGCTATGGCATACTATATATGTCCGTGACTTCGTGATAAACATGTTTATTATATAGTCGTACTGCCTAGTTGGTGCAGTCACTACTGCAAGATGCTGCTAATGTGACACTACGATTAGAGACCCTTTGACGAAACTGTGTGTGATGCATTAATCCCAAACGATGATGTAAAAAAATTGTAAAAAAAAGATGCAAAATGTTTGCAATGGCAGATACATCAAACATGATTCAGATTTTAGTTGCGTTGCGATGCTGGGCATACGCTTGATCCATACGAACTATTTGCGATTAGATAGAACAACAGAAACGGGTAGCCATATCAATGTGTGTGCGATATAAGGTATAAAGTTTTCTCTGATGAATTGTCTACTATTAGGGAAAGCAACAGAAATAGTCAGCTAGATGAAGGTGTGTTTGATATACGGCATACGGTTCACTCGAATGAACTGTTTTCGATTAGGGAACAGAATAGAAACGGTTCAACTTAGCAAGATGTGTGTGTTGGGGAATGCAGTAATTTCAAAAAAATTCATAGGATCATGCAAGATCTATCTAGTTCATGCATAGCAACGAGACGGGAGAGTGTGTCCACGTATCCTCGTAGACCGAAAGCGGAAGCGTTTCAATAACGCGGTTGATGTAGTCGAACTTCTTCAAGATCCAACCAATCAAGTGCCGAACGCACGGCACCTCCACGTTCAGCACACGTTCAACTCGATGACGTCCCTCATGTTCTTGATCCAGTTGAGGACAAGGGTGAGTTCCATCAGCACGACGGCGTGGCGACAGTGATGATGATGCCAGTGGTGCAGGGCTTCGCCTAAGCTCTACGATGGTATGATCGAGGTGTGTAACTGTGGAGGGGGGCACCACACACGGTTGGAAGAGAAACTTGTGTGTTCTAGGGTGACCCCTGCCCCATATATAAAGGAGCAAGGGGGAGGCCGGCCGTCCCTCCTAGGGCGCGCCTGGAGAGCGGAATTCTACTAGGACTCCAAGTCCTAGTAGGTTTTCACCTAAGGAAGAGGGGGAAGAAGGAAGGAAGAGGGGGAAGGGAAGGAAAGGGGAGAGCTGCCCCCTTCCCCTAGTCCAATTCGGACCCAGGGGCGCGGCCAGCCCCTCTTGGCCCTTCCTCTCTTCCCACTAAGGCCCATCGAGGGCCATTAGTTCCCCCGGGGGGTTCCGGTAACCCTCCGGCACTCCAGTTTTATCCGAAACTTTCCGGGACACTTCCGGTATCCGAATATAGCCGTCCAAGATATCAATATTTATGTCTCGACCATTTCGAGACTCCTCGTCATATCCGTGATCTCATCCGGGACTCCAAACAAACTTCGGTCATCAAAAACACATAACTCATAATACATACGTCATCAAACGTTAAGCGTGCGGACCCTACGGGTTCGAGAACTATGTAGACATGGCCGAGACACATCTCTGGTCAATAACCAATAGCGGAACCTAGATGCTCATACTGGCTCCTACATATTCTATGAAGATCTTTATCAGTCAAAATGTGTAACAACATACGTTGTTCCCTTTGTCATCGGTATGTTACTTGCCCGAGATTCGAACGTTGGTATCATCATACCTAGTTCAATCTCATTACCGGCAAGTGTCATTACTCGTTCCATAATGCTTCATCCCGTAACTAACTCATTAGTCACATTGCTTGCAAGGCTTATAGTGATGAGATTACCGAGAGGGCCTAGAGATACCTCTCCGATACATGGAGTGAGAAATCCTAATCTCGATCTATGCCAACCCAACAAACACCTTCAAAGACACCTGTAGAGCATCTTTATAATCACCCATTTACGTTGTGACGTTTGATAGCACACAAGGTGTTCCTCCGGTATTCGGGATTTGCATAATCTCGTAGTCCGAGGAACATCTATAAGTCATGAAGAAAGCAGTAGCAAGGAAAATGTAACGATCGTAATGCTAAGCTAACGAATGGGTCTTGTTCATCACATCATTCTCCCAATTATGTGACCCCGTTCATCAAATGACAACACATGTCTATGGTTAGGAAACATAACCATCTTTGATTAACAAGCTATTCAGGTAGAGGCATACTAGGGACACTATGTTTTGTCTATGTATTCACACATGTACTAAGTTTCCGGTTAATACAATTCTAGCATGAATAATAAACATTTATCATGATATAAGGAAATATAAATAACAAATTTATTATTGCCTCTAGGGCATACTTCCTTCAGTCTCCCACTTGCACTAGAGTCAATAATCTAGTTCACATCGCCATGTGATTTAACATCAATAGTTCACATCTGTATGTGATTAACACCCATAGTTCACATCGCCATGTGACCAACAACCATAGGGTTTACTAGAGTCAATAATCTAGTTCACATTGCTATGTGATTAACACCCAAAGAGTAATAAGGTGTGATCTTGTTTTGCTTGTGAGAGAAGTTTTAGTCAACGGGTCTGTCATATTCAGAGCCATATGTATTTTGCAAATATTCTATGTCTACAATGCTCTGCATGAAGCTACTTTAGCTAACTGCTCCCACTTTCAATATGTGTCAAGATTGAGACTCAGAGTCATCTGGATTGGTGTAAAAGCTTGCATCGACATAACTCTTTATGACGAACCCTTTATCACTTCCATAACCGAGAAATATTTTCTTAGTCCTTACTAAGGATAATTTTGACCGCTATCGAGTGATCTACTCCTAGATTACTATTGTACCCCCTTGCCAAACTCATGGCAAGGTACACAATAGGTCTGGTACACATCATAGCATACTTTATAGAACCTATGACTGAGGCATAGGGAACAACTTTCATTCTCTTTCTATCTTCTGCCATGGTCGGGCTTTGAGTCTTACTCAACTTTACACCTTGTAACACAGGCAAGAACCCTCTCTCTGACTGATCCATTTTGAACTTTTTCAAAAACTTTATCAAGGCGTGTGCTTTGTGAAAGTCCAATTAAGCGTCTTGATCTATCTCTATAGATCTTGATGCCCAATATGTAAGCAGCTTCACCGAGGTCTTTCATTTAAAAACTCTTATTCAATATCCCTTTATGCTATCCATAAATTCTATATCATTTCCAATCAACAATTTGTCATCCACTATAATATTATAAATGCTACAAAGCCCCCACTCACTTTTTTGAAAATACAGGCTTCTCTAAAAGTTTGTATAAAACCATATGCTTTGATCACACTATCAAAGCGTATATTCCAACTCCGAGATGCTTGCACCAGTCCATAGATGGATCGCTGGAGCTGGCACACCTTGTTAGTTCCTTTAGGATCGACAAAACCTTCTGGTTGCATCATATACAACTCTTCTTTAAGAAATATCCATTTAAGGAATGCAGTTTTGACATCCATTTGCCAAATTTCATAAAATATGGCAACTACTAACTTGATTCAGACGGTTTTAAGCATCGCTACAGTTGAGAAAGTCTCATTTTTTTGAGAGATCAGACAGTGGGAGAGGCTCCCACTGTGTTTGTATTACTCAAAAACAGAATACAATGTACATGGTGCAGTTACAGGGTGCTAATCCTCCACTATTGGAGGGATTAGCAGCTACTTTTTATGTTGGAGAAGTCAAGGAGGTTCTATGTTTTGTACAAAGGAGAGAATAAAGTCTCTCTTATCAGTCCTAGTTCTATGCTGGAGGAGGCTAAAATCATGCTTAAAACGCTCAAGCCAAGAGAGCAAAGTTGGGGTGATGCTTCTGAAGTGCTTATTATTCCTCTCTTTCCAAATACTCCAAGCTGCCTGTAGGAATACTTCCATGAACATGGGCTTGTTCCAATTATTTGCTGTGCGACTAATCCATTGAAGTCTGGATCCAGAGTCTTGCCATGTGATCCCAAGGATGGACCAACAACGTTTACTAAAAGGGCATTGGAAGACCATTGTCGGTGTCAAAACCGGCGGATCTTGGGTAGGGGGTCCCGATCTGTGCGTCAAGCACTACTAGGAAAAGAGCTATAGATGGAATGGACACTAATGGCGCACCTGTCATGTGGTGCGCCACTACTATATAGCAGTGGCGCACTATGTGCTGGTGCGCCATTAGTGTGGAAGACACTAATGGCGCACCAGGCACATGGTGCGCCACTAGTAACAATTTTTTTCCAAACATACTAATGGCGCATCATGGCACAGTGCGCCATTACTAGTGCTAACTAGTAATGGTGCACCGGCCACACAGTGCACCACTACTGTTGTTTCTTTATTCTTTTTTTTTGCAAAACTACTAATGGTGCACCGTAGCATAGTGCGCCATTAGAATATATACTTTTTTTTTATTTTTTTGCAAAACTTCTAATGGCGCACCAGCAGCAGGTGCGCCATTAGTAACCTGGGACCAACAAGAAATTTTGGACAGCCCACCTACCCACTCACTTTCCCCACTTCATTCTCTCCACCTCCTCCTCCAAGGTTGTCTCGGCTGCCTCCTCCTCCTCACCTCATTTGCACCATAGATTCATCCAAATTAAGTGGTTAAATTACCTTTTTTTGATAGGTAAGTAAGGGGGGAAGCTATCTTTATGTTGTTCTCCCTCTCCAACAACGTGCACATGCACTTTTTGTGGCCTAGCTAGATCTATGTATGTTCGTGGTGTTGCATATGTTTGTGGTGTTGCATATATGTTTGTGTTTGCAGGTACCGGTATTTGAAATGCGATAGTTTGCCAATATTTTGCCGGAATGTTGATTCATTTCCGTTTCGGCGAGAATTTTGGCACTATGCATTCTTTTTGGTCCTATTTTTAGGGAAAGTCATGCCAAATTTTTTCTTGGTTCTAAAATATCGTTTTTCTCTACCCCGCAGGCGACCATGGTCCGCACGATGACCGAAGGCATCGTGAATAGGTTTTTGAGCTCCGCAAAGGCCGAGATGCTTCAAAAGAACGAGAGGGAGATAAGATGTCTGTGTCGAAGATGCAAGCTGAAGAGCCTTATTGCGGACCCGGATTCTGGGCAGGTGCGGGACCACCTGCTCTTGCGTGGTTTCATGGATGGCTATCGGTGGAAAGGTGATGAATATGACTATGAAGTCATCCATGGGGGCCGGGCAAGAAATGAGGAATGGCAGCAAGACAACCACCGCGGCTCGGGCGGGCGAGAAGACGAAGAATCTCTAGGACATGATCACGACGGTGATGCTGTACACAGTCATCATGTAGAAGATGCCGGACATGAAGATGAGGAAGATGCCGGAGCAGACGAAGGGCATGATCATGAAGATGAAGATGTCGGCGGAGCAGACGACGATGGACCATCGATGGGCTGGGTGCAGGACCCTCATATTCAAGAGCTGCTTCTCAAGCAGACGGATAACGCAAGAGCTGCCGCCCGAGAGAAAGCCAAGCTGGATCAACTGGAGATAGACGCGGTTACTCCATTGTGTGAAGGATGCAGGCCCGAGGATACCCGCCTGAAAGTAACGCTCATGGCTCTCGAGATGAAGGTAAAACACAAAATGACCGACGCATGCTTCGACGAGAACATGTCATTCTGGCACGAACGTCTTCCCAAGGGGAACAAGTGCCCGACCAGTTTCGAGGAGGCGAAGAAAATCGTGTGTCCTCTGGATTTACCGCACGTGAAATACCATGTGCGCATGAGCAATTGCATCATTTATCGGGAAGAGCACGCGGAGTCTACCATATGTCCGGTGTGCGGCGTCACTCAATACAAGAAGAGGAAGAAAGCTCCTCGAAAAGTGGTGTGGTACTTTCCGATCACTCCTCGTCTGCAGCAGTATTTCGCGGACCCTAAGGTAGCAAAGCTCCTGTGTTGGCACACGGATAGGGAGGAGTAGAAGCGAGAAGATGCCGCAAATGATCCAGAGATAAATAAAAAGACAAGATGCTGAGTCACCCAAAGGATGCGAGCCAGTGGCAAGCGTTGAACTTCGAACACCCAGAATTTGGGAAGGATCCAAGGAACATCGTGCTGGGCGCGAGCACCGATGGAGTCAATCCATTTGGCAGCCAGAGAAGCACACATAGCACCTGGCCTGTGTTTGTGTGGATGTACAACCTTCCCCCTGGTTGTGCATGAAGAGGAAGTACATTCACATGAGTATGCTAATTGAAGGGCCGAAACAACCACGGAACGACATCAATCTGTATCTGGGGCTGCTGAAAGAGGAGCTACACACGCTGTGGAAAACGCCAGCCAATACGTGGGACGCCGCAGAGAAAGAATATTCCCCTATGAGAGCCGCACTGCTCACGACGGTGCACGACTATCTCGGTTACGGATAT
>LR880968.1:921164414-921183372 GCA_904067115.1 Aegilops sharonensis
TGTCCCCCCGTGTTCGGACGCCGGGGCTCTTCGTCATCGTCACTGTGCAGCCCCTTGTCCTTGTTTTCGGCGTTTATCTTGCTGGCCTGTTTGAACACCCTTCAGTCTCTGTTGGTGTGGTTGGCTGGTTTGTCCGGTGTGCCATGAATTTGGCACGAGCGTTCTAGTATGCGGTCCAGACTGGACGGTCCCTGATTATTTATTTTGAACGGCTTTTTCCGCTGTCCGGATTTAGGTCCGCTGAATCCGGCGTTGACTGCCTTGTCTTCCGTGCTGTCGCCGTTGTTTCGTCTCTTATGTCTGTTGTGCCGTGGCTTGCCGTTAGCCTCGCGGCCGTCTGAAGTGCCGGAATGTGGCATGGTGCCGCTACGAGCCAACCAGCTATCCTCACCCGCACAAAAACGGGTCATTAGGGTTGTGAGAGCTGCCATAGACTTGGGTTTTTCCTGGCCGAGGTGTCGAGCGAGCCACTCGTCACAGATATTATGCTTAAAAGCCGCCAGGGCTTCGGCGTCCGGACAATCGACTATTTGGTTCTTTTTAGTGAGGAACCGAGTCTAGAATTTCCGGGCTGACTCTCCGGGCTGTTGAGTAATGTGGCTCAGGTCATCAACGTCTGGTGGTCGCACATATGTGCCCTGGAAGTTGTCAAGGAATGCATCTTCCAGGTTTTCCCAACTGCCAATGGAATTTGTTGGCAGGCTGTTTAACCATTGCCGGGCTGGTCCTTTGAGCTTAAGGGGGAGATACTTGATGGCGTGTAGATCATCTCCACGGGCCATGTGAATGTGGAGAAGGAAATCTTCAATCCATACTGCGGGGTCTGTTGTGCCATCTTATGATTCGATATTTACGGGTTTGAACCCTTCTGGGAATTCATGATCCATTACTTCGTTCGTGAAGCAGAGGGGGTGTGCGGTGCCTATGTGCCGGGCTATGTGGCTACGCAGGTCGGTTTGATCTGGGTTGCTATGTTCGGCCCGGCCGGATTTGTTGATGGTGTATCCGGCGTGACGGTCGTCGTCGCGCGCTGGGGCACGCCCCCTCGATCCTTAGATTAATCTTGGCTGTCCTGCTTTATTGTCCAGAATATCTTGCAGGTCGTGCCTATTGCCGTGAGCTGTAGTGTATCGGCGTGGAGGTGCGGGCTGGTATCTCGTTTTGTCCTGGCCACGGGGTGGCCGGTCAGCCATTTGGTGTTCGAGTCCATATTCCTCGGCTGCCAGGACTTCAGTCCATCTATCTGTGAGTAGGTCTTGATCAGCTTGTAGTTGCTGCTGCTTCTTCTTCAAGCTCCTTGCAGTGGCTATAAGCCTACGCTTGAAGCGCTCCTGTTCCACGGGGTCCTCAGGTACGCCGAACTCGTCATCGCCGAGGTTGATCTCGTCTTTGGAGGGGGTCATGTAGTTGTCCTCCTCCGGGTATGCGTCTGTCGCCTGTTCTTCTGGGATGACCTGCTCGTCTTCCTGTTCGGCCTGCTCAAAGGCGGGCTGATCAGGGTCATATTCTTCTTCGGCGCCCTCCGGATTATTTTTGCCTCCGGGGCCGGTGTTGCTATGGCGGGGCTTGGAGCCGCGCCGACGACGCCCATTCTTTGATTTTCTTCCCGAGGGGTTGTCCTCCGTTGCCTCGTCGCCATTAGTTTCCTTCGGAGTGTCCACCATATATATATATATCATATGAGGAGGTGGCCGTCCACCGCCCGGTGAGCGGCGGCTCCTGTGATTCTCCTACATCGTCGTCCATACGCCGATGTCTTCGGAGTCGAAGTCAAGCACGTCGGTTAGATCATCGATCGTGGCAATGAAGAGGGTGGTGGGTGGGCAACGAATTCCGTCGTCGTCTGCTTCCCACTTGAGCCGGACATAGTTCGGCCCGGAGTCTCCTGACAAGGATAGAGACAGGATGCGCACGGCTCCGTGGCATGGGGGATCTTGTTTGTGTAGTAAGTCGACCATATGAGCTCAACCCATGGCACATTGTGTCTGTTATAGAATTTATGTAGGTACTTAAGGAGGAGAGCTTCACTTTGTATATGCAGATTTATTATACCAAGTCCACCGCACTGCTTTGGCTGGCACACCATGCTCCAGGCCGCAAGCGAGTTATATTTGTCCCCTTGTTCTGTCTTCTTTGTCCATAGGCATTTCCTTCTTAGTTTGTCGAGAAGTTCTAAAATCTTTGGTGGCAGTTTGAGAGTGCACAGAGCAAAGACAGCTAGGGACGTGATCATTGTATTGAGGAGTGACAGTTTGGCTCCATAAGACATCAAGGCAAGTGTGCTTGTCATCCGTCTTTCCATCGTGCAAACTAGCGGCATGAGATCTTGAACCGAGGGCTTGGTTGTCCCAAGTGGTAGCCCTAGGTAAGTGAATGGCATGGATCCAACTTTGCAGCCAAATATAGTGGAGAGCTCATTGTAGTAGCTGGCATCACAGTTGATTGGGATTAGTGTGGACTTGTGGAAGCTTATCTTCAGCCCAATGGAGACAGCATAGTCAGAAAGAATGTCTTTAATCGTTCTTGCTTGCTCAGGGCAGGCGGGAAGAATGATGATCATGTCGTCCGCGTATTGGATCACAGGCTATTCATGTTGATTCTGTCGTGGGAACGATAGATGTATTCTTCTTTGTCTGAAGGCATCATTGATGGCAGCTTGTAAGAGGTCAGCCACAAGCACAAAAATCAATGGAGAGAAAGGGTCTCCTTGGCGAACCCCACAATTACAGAGGAATTGTCTGCCTGGGACACCATTTAAAAGCACCACTGACTTGCCTGAGGGGAAGATGCATTTAACCCAGCGAAGCCACCTATCATCAAAGCCCATGTGTTCCATAATCGTAAGCATTGCATCATGTTCAATCGTGTCAAATGCTTTGGCGAAATCCAGTTTTAGAAGGATGATCTTTTCCTTGGAGGCTTGGCACTGATGGATATACTCGAACGCCCAAGCCAAACAGTCCTGTATTGATCGGCCTTTTAGGAAGCCATATTGATTTCGATGGACAATTTTAAGTATGATGTCTTGGAGTCTGTTTGCAAGTTATTTGGTGAGAATCTTAAGATAACGGTTGAGCAATGTGGAGGCCTTGGTGTTATTGATATCAAAACACAGAATGTTGCCCTCCTTCTAAAACATCTGTTCAAGTTCTACAATCGTGATGATGTACCCTGGGTTGAGCTGGTTTGCGATGCGTATTACAGAAACAAAATACCACATGCAGCTGACGCGGTGGGCTCTTTCTGGTGGAAGGACGTGATGCAGCTCAGTGGGGTCTTTCGGGGGATCACCAAAGTTGTCCCGGGGGATGGTTCTAGCTCTTTGTTTTGGAAAGATGTCTAGTTTGATGGTAGTGACTCTACGCTGATGGACATGTATCCACGGGCCTTCTCTTTTTGCTTGAATGAGGATGATCCCATTGCTAAGGTACTCACTGCAACTGACCCAGCCATGATCTTTAGCTTGCCTCTTTCAATCCAGGCTAGGGAGGAGATCAGAGAGATCCAGCAGGGATCGATGCATGTTCAGGTGGCTGATGACCGCTGTGATACTTGGGAATGCACGCTCGGGCGTTTCTCGTCCAAGAAATATTATAACCACTTTTACAAGCAGATCGTGGCAGATGAGGCGTTTGGTTGGCTTTGAAAGGCCAAGAGCCCGATCAAATTCAAACTGTTCGGATGGCTGCTTCTTGTTGATCGCCTGAATACCAGAAACATGCTAAAATGTAGGCACTTTGCCGTCGCCGGGGACAACTACACATGCATGTTCTGCCAAAACCCTCCCGAGGAAACTGTGGAACATTTATTCTTTACGTGTCCCTTCAGTCAATAGTGCTGGAGCAGAGTTGGGCTGTCATGGCCGGGGGGAGTTAACAGATTAGCCTTGTTGCATGGGGGTAGAGATAGATGGGGGCAGCCCCTCTTCATGGATATATTTTTGATGGCTGCTTGGAGTTTATGGATTGAGAGAAACAATCAACACTTCAGAGGGATTCAGCATTCCTTCACGGCATGGTTGGCTAGGTTCAAACATCTCTTGGAGCTTGTTACCCATAACTGTAGAGAGGAACTTCATCCTTTCCTGGCTGAATACATTGTAAATTTGGGACACTAGTGTTGCTGCTAGCTTATGTGGCCGGGGGCCCTCAAAACCCATTGTAACACATGTAATTGTTTACTTGTGAGTAATACAAAAGTCAGTGGGAGCCTCTCCCACTGTCGTTCACCTTAAAAAACAGTTGAGCAATGTGATGGGTCTGAAATCAAAGACTGTTTCCGGGGACCGAACCTTAGGAATGAGTGTAATAAACCCCTCATTAATACTCTCAAGATTGAGTCCCCCCTTATAGAACTGGTTGCAAAGCTCATAAACGTCCTCCTTAATAATATGCCAGCATTTTTTGATGAAGATACCAGAGAATCCATCCGGATCTGGTGCACGATCGGCTGGCATTTCCTTGATGATAACATCAATCTCCTCCTTGTTGAAGGGAACAGTAAGTTGATCCAGTCCCTCCACTTTTTTGATGATGTTTTGCAGGTTGAATTTCATTTGGAACTCTCCTGACTTGCCAAGTCTCTCTTTAAAAGTTTGGTATATAACAACCTCCTTGCCGGCATGATCTTCTACCATCGTACCATATGAAATTTGAAGTGTTGGTATTGTGTTCCACCTGTATCTCTCAAAGGCCAAAGCTTTCAGAAATTTAGGGTCTTCATCACCAAATTTGGCCCATCGAATAGTGCATCTCTTTTGCCAATATTGTCGTTGGTAGCTCAACAAACGTAGGAGGTGTTTCTTCAGAATTTTCCTGAAATTTTGCTCTGGAGTGGTAAGGGTTCTAAGGTTTTAAAGAGCATCAAGGTTGGCCAACGCAAGGTTCGATTTATCAATTGCCACTGACAGTTTAGATATTCGTTTTCTCCAACGTTTTAATTCATATCGTAGGGCCTTGAACTTTCTGGCTAGTAAAGTGGCGGCATTTGTGTTATTCTTGAAAGTCCGTGACCAGACAAATCGCACCAATTCAAAAAAAACAGGATGTTTCGTCCAATATGATTCAAACCTAAATATTTTACTGCGAGGAATGGAGGTTTCAATTTTGACAACACACGGGATATGATCTGAAACTGGTTTTCCCAAGGGCATGACTATAGTGTTTGGGTAAGAAGATGTCCAGAGTTTGGAAGTAAGGAACCAGTCTAATTGCTCTAGGAGTGGGTCAATCTGCATGTTGCTCCATGTGTAGGCCCGGCCTTTGATTGGCAATTCAATTAACTGATGGGAGCGTATGATGTCATTGAAAGCAATCATGTCATTCGGATTACCTCCAGGTTTGTTTCTGTTGTCGGGTCCTCGGATGTAATTAAAATCTCCGAGTAAAAGCCAATCTTCATTAGGTGGTATGTTAAGATTATGAAGCCACTCGGTGTAAGTCACTCTGGATTCACCTTGACATGGGCCATATATATTTACTAGGGGTCCATTCCTGGGTGGACTGTGTGGAACGAAATTTAATGGCCAATGCAAAATCTTCCTCCATGATCACAATACTAGTAAAGATGTCGCTGTTCCAAATTGTGACGATGCCTCCGGATGCACCATGAGAAGGGATGTAAGCAAATTTGTCAAATCTCTTCGGGCAGCAAGACTTAATCAACATATTATCAATGGTAGGTTTTTTCGTTTCTTGCAGGCAAATTATAGCACAACCACTGGAAGAGATAGCATTATAGAGAGCCAAAAGCTTAGGGTCAGAGTTTAAACCACGTACACTCCAACATAAAATATTCCAGTTCAACAGAAACGACATGATGAGCTATAGCAAAATATGAAAGTAGTGGTGCAATCGCCTTCTGATACTTCAAGCATGAGACGGACCGTCTTCAGGTTCCGCCATGAGAGCTTCATCAGTAATTTCTTCTGGCGGAATGGCACACGTGATGACTCCAATGTGTTGCAGCACCTGAACGGGAGTGGGTGGAGGGATGCAGTCCCCTTGCTGGACTGTCGGATCAGCTGGATCCACTTGAGTAGCAGCAGCAGTTGGTACAATTCAGGGCTTAACTTTGGATATTTTGGACTTGGTATCAGAAACAAAGGGTATCTTGAAGCCATCATATTTGTTGGATCGATTGCTTCGACGAACCTCAACCACAGAGGTAGGAGCTTTGGCTTTCCCCTTCCTAGTCACTGAAGTGCCCGAGCTCATAGAAGCAGCATGAGAAGCAGTCAGAGCACAGGTAGCTGCATCATTAGAAGGAATAGTAGGGAGTTGAGGAAGCAGTGCATCATCATGGACTATCAGACTCAAATCATCAGAACTGTCTGTGGGGGCTGTAGTGTTGCTAGGGATGACTGCATCCACCGGCGCGGACTGAATGAGCTCGTCAACAATTTCAGTAATTACTACACATGGAGTAGGATCCCTTTCAGTAATTACACAAAAGTATAGGGGATCTATCGTAGTCCTTTCGATAAGTAAGAGTGTCGAACCCAACGAGGAGCAGAATGAAATGATAAGCGGTTTTCAGTAAGGTTTTCTCTGCAAGCACTGAAATTGTAGGTAACAGATAGTTTTGTGATAAGATAAATTGTAACGGGTAACAAGCAATGAAAGTAAATAAAGTGCAGCATGGTGGCCCAATCCTTTTTGTAGCAAAGGACAAGCCTGGACAATTTCTTATAATGAGAAAAGAGCTCCTGAGGAAACATGGGAATTATCGTCAAGCTAGTTTTCATCACACTCATATGATTTGCATTCGGTACTTTGATAATTTGATATGTGGGTGGACCGGTGCTTGGGTACTGCCCTTACTTGGATAAGCATCCCACTTATGATTAACCCCTATTGCAAGCATCCGCAACTACAAAAGAAGTATTAAGGTAAACCTAACCACATCATTAAACATATGCATCCAAATCAGCCCCTTACGAAGCAACGCATAAACTAGGGTTTAAGCTTCTGTCACTCTAGTAACCCATCATCTACTTATTACTTCCCAATGCCTTCCTATAGGCCCAAATAATGGTGAAGTGTCATGTAGTCGACGTTCACATAACACCACTAGAGGAAAGACAACATACATCTCATCAAAATATCGAACGAATACCAAATTCACATGACTACTAATAGCAAGACTTCACCCATGTCCTCAGGAACAAACGTAACTACTCACAAAGCATATTCATGTTCATAATCAGAGGAGTAATAATATGCATTAAGGATCTGAACATATGATCTTCCACCAAGTAAACCAATTAGCATCAACTACAAGGAATAATCAACACTAGTAGCAACCCACATGTACCAATTTGTGGTTTTGATACAAGATTGGATACAAGGGATGAATTAGGGTTTTGAGAGGAGATGGTTCTAGTGAAGATGTTGATGGAGATTGAACCCCTCCCGATGAGAGGATCGTTGGTGATGACGATGGTGATGATTTCCCCCTCCCGGAGGGAAGATTCCCCGGCAGAACAGCTCTGCCGGAGCCCCAGATTGGTTCCGCCAAGGTTCCACCTCGTGGCGGCGGAGTTTCGTCCCGTAAGCTTGCCTCTGATTTTTTCCAGGGTAAAAGCCTTCATATAGCAGAAGACAGGGGGCCCAGGAGACAGGGGGCGCGCCTAGTAGGGGTGGGCGCGCCCCCACCCTCCTGGCCAGGGTGTGGGCCCCTCTTGTGTTTTCTTCACTCAATAGTTCTTATTAATTCCAAAACTGACTTCCGTGGAGTTTCAGGACTTTTGGAGCTGTGCAGAATAGGTTTCCAATATTTGCTCCTTTTCCAGCCAGAATTCCACCTGCCGGCATTCCCCCTCTTCATGGTAAACCTTGTAAGAGAGAATAGCCATAAGTATTGAGATATAATGTGTAATAACAACCCATAATGCAATAAATATTGATATAAAAGCATGATGCAAAATGGACGTATCAACTCCCCCAAGCTTAGACCTCGCTTGTCCTCAAGCGGAAGCCGAAATTGAAAAATATGTCCACATGTTTAGAGATAGAGGTGTCAATAAAAATAAAATACGGACATGAGGGCATCATGATCATTCTTATAACAGCAACATAAATAGATTTTATCATATGATTTCTTATGCTCAAGTAACAATCAATTCACAATGTCAAGTATGGTTCAGAAACTTCATCGGGAACTAACAAACTATAATCTCAGTCATTGAGGCAATTGCAATTTATCATAACATCAGAAAGAGTCAAGAATAGAGCTTTTCAGCAAGTCCACATACTCAACTATCATGTAGTCTTCTACAATTGCTAACACTCACGCAGTACTTGTGGTTATGGAGTTTCAACCGGACACTGAGAAAGATAGGGGCTTATTGTGTTGCCTCCCAACGTATTCACCTTTAGGTTATGTCAACAATAATAGTTCATGCTAACTTACATCCAATTGGATATATATCAAGATCTTTCAAACACGAGGAGCTTGCCAAAGGATAAAATGAAAAAGGAAAAGGTGAAGATCACCTTGACTCAAGCACAAAGTAAAAACATAAAGTAAAAGATAGGCCCTTCGCAGAGGGAAGAAGAGGTTGTCATGTGCGTTTAGGGTTGGATGCACAAAATCTTAATGCAAAAGAACGTCACTTTATATTGCCACTTGTATATGGACCTTTATTATGCAGTCCGTCGCTTTTATTGCTTCCATAACTAGATCGTATAAAGCTTATTTTCTCTGCAGTATTAAGTCATACATATTTAGAGGGCAATTTTTATTGCCTGCAACATGACAACTTACTTGAAGGATCTTACTCACTCCATAGGTAGGTATGATGGACTCTCATGGCAAAAACTGGGTTTAAGGATATTTGGAAGCACAAGTAGTATCTCTACTTGGTGCAAGGAATTTGGCTAGCATGAGGGGGAAAGGCAAGCTCAACACGTTGGGAAGGTCTGTGACAATCTTATATTTACTAATTGGAAGCACTAATCGAGCCACCACGTTAATCCTCAAGACTAATCATATTAGCCACCCGATCTACATATTAGGTACCTATAGCCATCCGATGAGATACCTCAAGAGTCCTGACCTACTATCCCACCTTCCTGTAGAAATAGGGCATCTCTTCCTCACGTCAGAAAAAGGGCATCTTCCATCTAAAAAAACGTTAATCCTCAAGACTAATCATATTACCCATCTGATCTCCGTAGAAACCATCTCCCTCACGTCAAAAAAGGCCATCTTCCATCTAAAAAAGTCATCTCCCTCGCGGACTGCTTCCTGCATCGATCCTACCCTACGAGGCACCCGCACATCATGCAAATCCCTAGGGTTGCTGCTCCATCTGGTCATCCTCCCTCTCTCCCATCTCCAGTCTTCATGTAAACAAGCAAATGAGCCTCTTTTGGATGTAACCAATTCTTCTGGCGAGTCTCACCTCTTCGCAAGAGGCTGAACGCGCATCACCTCCCTGTCATCCTCAAATCAACCTAAAAAGAAGGTCACGAGCAAATCAAGTCCCACAGTGATCGTGTTATTGTGTAGCCCGTCAATCTCCCCTGATTTTAGATTTCGACCATACTGCAATCAAGTTCTTTGTTTTGGTAAGATCAATTTTTATGATGATTGATGAAGAGGAGCTGACGTACTGATGGCAGTTTCAAAGAGAGATAATGATTTTTGTGTTCGGAGAACTTTGTCTGAAATTTCTCCCATACATCATCTCAGATTCCCCGTCCCGATCTGGGAAGTATTGCGGAGTAGTTTGTCCCATTGCTCCTATCTCCAACCTGCCGCTCATCCTATGTGCAGTGCTACCGTGTTCACGACGCCTGCTCTCCAGCGTTGCCTCTTCCTCTCACTCTCTCCTGCCACAGGACGCTCGCTCTCCTTCTAGCCTCTACGTACTTTGGTCTCTGAGTTGGCGCCATGCATGAGGTTCGAAGCTCACGAAACCATCTGACCCAGCATTAATTAGCCGGCATCATTAACGTAGTCGTAGAAGTTGTTCTCATACTGCTCCATCTGAGTCCTGCTGCCCAACTGAAATTTTTGTCCATGCTTTGTTTGTTGTTTAACAATTATTATTTCATTGCAATACTGCTTAATTACTGATCCAGGTTTCCCTACCTGCAGCTTTTAATGTAATCTTAGTGTAGCATGGAAGTTGATTGTGCTGCACTGAAATAGGTTTGTCTTTTCTGCTGGTACGGTATTTCTTATAAAGAAAAAAAATTCGGGAATAAATATAGATCCATACATGAACGATAAATAAATTAGTTCATATCGATAGAGTGATAAGATTTAATTATGTGGACATGACATTCCAAGATTTCCTGTTGTACGAAGATATCATGTGTTTGATTTGTACAAAAGATTTCTCTGCTACTCTATCAGCGGCTGGGATTTACTATTGCTAATCCCCGTAGAAGAAGTAGTGAAAGAATCATGTGTGCACATGCATCTACATGAATTCTTGGGCAGAACGTCTTCTTTCTATTCTCTGAGCAATAAGTGCTTTTTTTACTCATCTGCAAATAGAATAACACAATCAATAAGAATCCTCCGCTTCTTCCACCTAATCAAGTGTTCTTTTTCCCGTGCTACAACACAACGAATATTTGTTTGCCCGACTCCACCATTTTTGTGTGTGCCATGTTTTTTACAAAGTTGGAATCAACAAAAAGCAACACTAAGCATTACGACAAGGATGAGTCGAGTGGCCGGCGACGCGTTACGAGATAGTAATGTAGCTTTTCCTCTTGAATTTCCATGATGCTTGATGCAGAGGGGGAGCCAATGTACTGATGGAAGTTCAAAAGAGAGATGTAGGTTTGGTCCGTGAAATACAGTACAAATTTCTACCATACTTGCTCTCATCCTCCTACCACTAGCGCATTACTAAGTAATACGACAACAAGGAGTCCAATGGCCAGCGGCGCGTCTCACCTAGCTTGGAGAAAAGGGCCAGTGCCGCACATGTTTTATTAGTCTATCTTATTTTAATTGATGGTTCTCATATGTTGAAATTTCTACTACTTATAATTAATCCTCCTCATGTCTTGATAGCCAAGTATTTCCTTATTTCTTGGGCTGAAAACTGGAGCGATTGTGACTTTGTTCCAGTTTTGCATATGTGTAGCTGGGATTTCTACTGCTGTAAGGTGTGAAGTACTGATAATGGTATTTATGATGCTGCAAATACAATATATAATTTTGCTATTTTCATGCATTTCTCCGTGTTCTTTTCTTCGTAGGTTATCCTTGCTGATCAGAATTAATTCCTTTTTGTAAAAGGGTAGCCCAGTGCATGTAGCTCCCACTTGCGCAGTGTCCAGGGAAGGGTCCAACCACTTTGGATTTATTTGTAGTATATTAAAATTCATGAACAATGTCAGTTGAATGCATGATATTCTTAGGTCGTATTTTCTCAAACATGAGTTTTTCTGTATTTTCCTACTTTATATGATTTGATTCATGGCTATGCCCGGTAGAGTTGCAGGAATGGATTTGTCGTTATGCACTTTTCACTTTTCATTCATCTATGCCTTGAGCGGAATTCGGTTACCTACATAGAGTGTACTTATGGTCTAAGGATATACACCATGGAATCTATGAGAAGTAGCAAACATAACCTTCAGATTCATATAACTTGCGGTTATCTCTCTTCCATGTACTTCCTCTAATAATCTGAGATGTATTCTCAACAAAATAAGTAACAACTTATGTGTGCAAATTCACCACATTCGCCTCAGTTGATGAGTTTCTCATGTTGAGGTTACCTTCGTAACATCGTCATCGTTTTTGTAACGAGATGGAGCCCTGATTTTGCATCTACACCATATTGTCCTTTCTAAGTATTTAAAAACTCCTTTGAGATAGCTAACACTGTATTTCTTTTCCACCATTAATATTTTAGAGCTCGCGGATACATATATTTGGTGTTTCACTGTCGATTATTTTTGTTGCAGAGTCCTACCTTTTTCTCAACTCTATCATGTTCGTGTTATCAAAACATGACACTTCACATGGTCCTTTTTTCCCACATAACTTCACTTTTGGCCGCAAATGTTTGTCAGTTTTTCCTTCTGTCACATTATGTCGGGAAAACTGATCCACGAACACCTATGGGACCGGCGGACCGAGCCCCTTTCGGTTCGGCGGGGGGCGGAGATCGCACGAAGAGCGGATCGAGGCGAAGCACACGAGCAGTTTACCCAGCTTCGGAGCTCTCCGGAGAGATAACACTCCTACTGCTGCATGTCTGAGTGTATTGAGTTCTTGCTCGGGAGCGCTGAGTGCTACAGTACACATTAGCTGCTAACGAGACCGAGCGTGAGTGTTTTTCTTCCTTCGAACCCCCCTCTACGTTGCGCATGGGACTCCTTTTATATGCTAAAGGGGTCTCCGACACGTGGCAACATAGACAAGGGTAAAAATGGAAAAGGAATTGCGGTTGGTACAACTACCTGCACAGTGTATCATACCTAACCCCGACGGAAGGGGACAAAGGCATTAAATGCCCGTCTACGTCACCCAAATAGTGCAAAAAGGGACCGTCAGGGACGCCACCGCTTGCCACGATGGCAATCTTGTCAGCGTCGCTTGCCACCGCGCACCGCTGGCCGCACAGCCTCTTGCCACGCGCGCCTGGAAAGGTCCCAGGGCAACACGTTGGTGGATGTGCTGGAGCGCGGGTACAGAGTGGTAGTTTGCCGCGGCAAGCGCCTTGCCGCGGTCGTTGTCTTGTCGCGTCCGGAAGCTTGTCGCTCGCCGGGCCTCGCCAGGAGACGTGGCGCGTCGCGGCAAGTTCCTTGAGATGCCTTGGTTGGCCTTCCCGGCAAGCTCCTCTTGCCGGGGCCTTGTCTCCTTGGCTTGAATACTTTGTTCTTGAATGGCTCTAAAGGAACCACGGAGGACCTTGGCGGTCACCCGGCAAGCCTTGCCGCAGGGTGCTGCAACTGCCCGTGCACAAGTTCGGGATACTAGGGTACCCCTACTCTAGTACACCGACAGGAGCCCCCGGGCTTGGGCCACACACGGTGTCGAGCGCTGTTGGGCCAGGCCCAAAACAGGGCACGGGCACGCACGGCCTGGGTTACGCCGTATCTCACTCTGTATCCACCGCGCCCTCCTCGAACGGCATGCGTCGAATGCGGCGTCGTGGGAGAGATCGTGGGTGGTTTCTTTATTCGGAAAGACGGAACGTCTGCCCCCTCCCTCTTCATAAGCAGGGGAAACAGGGGTAGTTCGCCCATCTCGCCGGTTGCTTTCCAATCTCAAAAACCTCCGCCGCTCCCCCTTCTTCCCAAAGCTGAAAGAGAGCAGCGCTCCGCCCCTCATCGCCACCGGCACCACCAACGTCGTCGATCTTTCTCACCACCTCCGCCATGGCTCCGAAAGCCGGGAAGGTTGTGAAGTCGGCCGAGGCGCAGCGGCTTGCGGCGCTGCGAAAGGAGCGGGCAACCTTCCCCCCTCAGCTCGCCGCGAATGAGCTGAGGGAGTATTACTACCTCTTCTGGTCTACGGAGACGCGAGCGCATCCGTGCACGAAGGTACTCTCAGCTGCCGCTTCGGAACTAGCTCCGAATGGATATCCCTACGGGCTCTGCCCGCCTTTCTCTGAGTTTTTCTGTGGCATTATGAACACCTACGGGTTCCACCTCCTTGACTTCACTCCCAACGCCGTTCTGACCATGGCAGTTTTCGCACATCTCTGCGAAAACTTTGTCGGAGTCTATCCAAATGTAGCTCTTTTTTGCCACTTCTTTATGCCCCGAGTTGAGAGAGGGGAGCCTTTATCCGGCGGAATCGCTTGGATCTCGAGAACTGGCAAGAAGGAAGCTTATCTGGAGGGAGAGCTCCGCAGCAAGTGGGATGAATGGAGAGCAGACTGGTGCTGGATTGTCGAGGAGAACCCGCAGCCATTTACCGCCCAGCGCCAAGCCCCAGTAGCGCGCAGCAACGATTGGAGCAACGTGGCCCCGGAAGACGATAGGCTGAAGATTGCCGTCACCCGGATCCTACGCCTCAGGCTTGCCGGGCTCACCGTAGGCGCCGTTGGCGCAGATTTTCTTCGCCGCCGCATCGCCCCCCTGCAGGAGAGGAGGAGACCCGCCTGGGAGTTCCAGAATGCGGCGGATATCATGAGGCTGCGCCCGGGCCTCAACCTCAACTTCACTGTCCTGGAACTGGACGCGATGCTCCTGGAACTGTTCAAGCACGATCCTCAACATCCCGAAGTGTTCAGGTTGCCGAGGGGTGTCATTCCGCTGTGCAACAACTCCTCGCTCGACCGCATCCGTGCAATGATGCCACTGTGCGATTCGCATGGAATTGTCCCAACTTGGCAAGAGCCTGCAGACGACGTCGTGCAGGAGTTCTTTGACGGCTTGGTAGAAATGCCGTTCCGCTCCAATGAACAGAAGAGCCTTACTCGCGACACCACCGATGGGGAGATGCAGCGCATCGCCACTAGGCTGGAAGAGGCGGCGGCGGCCGCCGCCGCCGGCGAGTTTGGATTCACCGTGGAGGAGGCAGAGGCAGCAGAGGCGGCAAGCCTTGCCGAGCGAGAGGAGCTTGTCGGGCCTGAAGCTGAGTCGAGCGAGCCCGTCGAGGGCGCGAGCAACTCGTTGAAGATCGACTCCTCCTCTTTCTCACCTTCAGACAGCTCGCTGCAAGCGGAGCCCCCTGCTCCACCAAGAAGGCGTCTCCGCAAGGCCGGGGACGTAGCGGGGCGGCAGACGGGTCAACAGCCGCCGCGCCGCGCTCCACCGTGGCAAGCACTGTTGCCCCGGGAGCACCTCACGCCGCTGCGGCAACTGGAGCGGGGCCCTCCCGGACCACCGCTTCTGCTCTCGCCAAGCGGCTAAGGGAACCTACTCCTCCGCCTTGTCGCGCCGAAAGTGGGCCGGACTTCGACCTCTCCGTGCTCAGCTCCGACGAGGAAGAGGAAGAGTAAGATTCTTTGCTATACTTGTAGTTCTTCAATTCTTGCTGTTTTGTCTTGTATCTGATTTGCTTTACTCCAACCCATTCCTTTTCAGGACTCTGGCCCAGAGAGCGGCAAAGAGAGCCAAGGTCCTGGTGATTGTCATCGAGGACGAACCCACCGCGACAGCAGGGGGTGTGTCCGAGACCACCTTGCTGGACCCGGCAACTATTCCCCAAAGCAGCCCCCAGCGTAAGTATATGGTTTACTTCCTGCTGTTAGGCACGCATGGGTGCTCTTTCTTTGCTGACATCTGACTATTGGTTTGCGTAGGAGCAGAGCAGTCTCACCAGGAGTGCCCGGAAGCCGCTCCCGACATGCCATCTGCTTCGACTACACCGCCAAGAGAGGATTCCCCGGCAAGGGAGAATTCTCCGGCAAGGGACAGTTCTCCGGCAAGGGACAGCACCAGCGACCCCCCGGTGGCGGAGACCACGACTGTAGATCCTAGTACAGGTAATCCTCTTGCTTGAAAACTTCCCTTGGGTTCTTCTTCTTCTGATTTTCTTTTTGAATATTTGCTTGACTTTTCTTCCTTTTCCGGTCGTCAGGTCCATCTGCCACGGAGCCGATGGAAACCGAGGTCGCCGGCAAGGAGAACGCTCGCGGCAATACCGACGACGCCGCTGTCACCGAAGAAGAAGCCAGCGCTGATGATCCCGCCGGCGGAGAGGCCGCCAAAGCTGCCGCCGCAGAAGCTGGCGAGGGGTCCGGCGATCGCACTGACGGTCCTGAGGCCGCAGGAGCGTCAGGCGCTACGCCGACCGCCGATCCCTCCACCGCTTGTAACACCCTGGATGTAAACTTCCCCTTTTGGGCAATATATCATTTTGACCTCATCCAATTCTTGTGGGTTCTTGTCATGCTTGGCCTCTTTGGTTTTTGTTATGTTGGGTTTTCTTTTCTTTGTTTTGCTCTTTTGCCATATTGCATTTGTGCCTTTTGTCATCTTGCATTTTCCCTTCTTGTCATGTGATGGTGGTGTTCTCTTACATGTCATATGGTTGTGGTTTTCCCTTGCATGTCATGTGGTTGCTTATGCCATCCTCACTTGCATTACCATCCCCTCCTTCCCTCTACTTCTTTCTCTTTCAAATGCCATATAATTCCCTCCTTCAATTCATGTTCATCTTCTCCCTAATAATCTTGCTTGTTGCACTAAACCTCTCTGCCTTAAAAATCCCCTCATTTGAAGTTGTTATGGTTAGGTTCAAAAATGGCACAAGTTTGAAATATTTCCAAACTTGCATTATTTTTCTATCTTTAAAAATGTCCATTTCAATTTATTTAAATTGTGGAGAATTCCAGGAGTGTGGGGATATTTTCCTTTCACTCTAAATCATTTAATTCCTCCCTGTGCTTTCTTTTCTCTTCCTTCTTTTTTTTTTAAAAAAAAGGAAAAGAAGAGAGAGGAGGCAGCAGCAGCAGCTTGCCAGCCCAGCTCCACCTCCCCACCTGGGCCTCGGCCACTCCGCCGGCACAGCTTCACGCAGCCCCGCAGCCCAGTGGGAAGAGCGCGCCAGCCCAGCTCGTTCCCTTCTCCCTGCCTTCGCGCACCCACGCTCGCGTCTACCCCCGCTGGATTCCGCCCACGTGGCAGCGCCGGCCCCGCCTGGCAGCGACCGCCCGTTGCTTCTCACCCACCTTTTCCCTCTCCTCTCGCAGCGCCATGGGGACCCCGAGCACGGAGAGCACGAGCTCGGCCGCGTCGCCCTAGCCCCCTTCTTATCCCCCCTCCGCGTCAGACCGCACCCTAGGGTTCCCCTCTCCCTCTCGCCGCCGCCGCCAGGTGAGAGAACCCCCAAGTTCGCCGCCCCGCTCGATCCCGAGCGCAGCTGGGAGCCCGTCTCCGTCGCCGGCGTGCTCTCCGGCCACCTCATCCTGCCGCACCTTGTCCGTCGGCTTCCTCGTCGTCGACTACGTCCACGACGTCGACTACGGGGGCCCGGAGCGCCAAGTTCGCCGACGTCCTGTACTTGTCTTCCTCTCGGTCAGGTTCCCGGCGAATCTTCAGAGCTCGACCTCGTCGCCGTCAGCCCGTCTCCGTCGCCGTTTCCTTGTCCTAGGGTAAGGAGGTATACCCCCCTTCCTCCCTGCTCCTTCTTGCCGTCGTTAGATCCCCGTAGAGTAGGGTCCGATCCATGTCTTTATCGCGTCCGGCGTGCTCCGGCGTGCTCGTAGTAGTTTAGGTTCAGGTTTGTTTTGGGCGCGTGTAGTTGCCACTAGCCACGCTCGGGCGTGCCCCTTCTCGAGTCCGTGGAGTTCCCCTCGTGCGCGCCCTCGTGCCCGAGGATCAGGCCACCGTGGACGCAGTTGCCTCGCCGGCATCGCCGCGTCCAGTTTCTGTTTTGGGTCCGGCCTGTTAGTTGGGTCAAGTGCGCTAGCGTCCTGGTTCCTACCAGATCTCCTACCGTAGCCGAGCTGGTTGATCCCCCGCTCTACCACCGCGGCGACCTGGGTTCGAACCCCAGGCGCGCCACTCCCCCCTTTTGTTTTTCTGTTTTTCGCTTCCCTCCAGTGCGCCTCCTCTGCAGCTTCAGTAGATAAGCCCCGAGGCCCTTCCTCTGTCAGTCTCCGCGCGCTAACCCAGTGGTAGCAGGTGCGGGATTCCACCGGGGAGACCCGGGTTCGAATCCCCCCTGGGTCTCTTTTTCTTCCCCCCTTTTAAACCTGTTTCACCCCTGTCTCTATGACAGTGGGGTCTTGCTGTCAGCCTCTCAGCACCCTCCTCCATGCACATATTTTTTTCCCTTTCCATTTCCAGCACTGTACCATTTCTGTTTTAGGCAAGTCCAAATCTGGACATTTCCAAATCTGGAGATTGCCACTTCTGTTAGTTTCCTTTTTAGGCAGGTTTTGACTTATTGTTTTTGTGATGTTTTCCCTAATGCAACCCTAACATATTATGTATGTTTTTGGGGTAGAAAAATCACACCAACTCAGTGGTGTCATTGGTTTTTGCATTTGGGCAAATTTAGGTTCATGTCTTTTTGCATCATGGTTAGGTGTTGTTTTCATTGGGCATATTTACTTGAATCTTGCTATGAGGTAGTTTGCACACATGCATGGCTTGTTCAACATGATGTTATCGTAGGTTTCTCACCATTCTTGTTTTTGCCCGTCATATCCAACCCGTGCATCCGTTTCCGGTGATCTCTATACCGATTTCTAACGAAATCATCTCATCTTTCCGATGGCATGCTTGGTTTGCCAAGATGATGCCTGGTTTTCCATTTACCTTCCGGAGTGCACTTACGCTTTGCATATCACATCTTGCATTTCATGTCATGTTGCATCATGTTGATTGTGCATTGCACCGTGATTTATTGTGGTTCTTTGTTTTGTTGTTGCTTTGGGTAGAGCCGGGAGACGAGAACGCTTACGAGGATCCTGTTGAGAACGTTTTCGAGGATCAGGCTTTCGACAACTCTGAGAACATTGCAGGCAAGATGATCATACCCTCGAAATCACTTCTATCTTTGCTATGCTAGTTGCTCGCTCTTTTGCTATGCCTATGCTGCGATGCCTACCACTTGCTATGTCATGCCACCCATGTTGCCATGTCAGCCCCTAACCATCCTTTCCTAGCAAACCGTTGATTGGCTATGTTACCGCTTCGCTCAGCCCCTCTTATAGCGTTGTTAGTTGCAGGTGAAGCTGAAATTTGTTCCTTGTTGGAACATGGAGATGTTGTTCCTCTTTGGAACATGTTTTACTTGTTGGGGATATCACAATATATATACATCTGCTATGTATAATACATCTATATATTTGGTAAAGGGTGGAAGGCTCGGCCTTATGCCTGGTGTTTTGTTCCACTCTTGCCACCCTAGTTTCCGTCATACCGGTGTTATGTTCCTTGATTTTGCGTTCCTTACACGGTTGGGTGATTTATGGGACCCCCTTGACAGTTCGCTTTGAATAAGACTCGTCCAGCAAGCCCAACATTGGTTTTACCATTTGCCACCTAAGCCTTTTCCCCCGGGTTTTCGCGAGCCC
>LR880968.1:921189478-921202424 GCA_904067115.1 Aegilops sharonensis
TCAACTTCCTCTTCTTGCTCTGTCCAGTTGATGGCGTTACAGACGGTTGAGTCAGTTTGAGCACAAAGATCCCTGGTTCCACAGGTAACTTAAGTGCGGCGCACTTCGACAGGCCATCGGCAATGTCGTTCCGAGCTCTTGGAACATGTTCCATCTGTAGGCCGTCAAAGTGCTCTTCTAGCTTTCTCACTTCATCAACGTAAGCTTCCATCAACGGACTCTGATAATTCTTGTTCACTTGGCGGACGACAAGCTGTGAGTCACCCCTGACAATGAGCTTCTTGATCCCAAGGTCTGCTGCGATCCTGAGACCGGCAAGCAAACCTTCATACTCTGCGGTATTGTTCGTTGCTTGCTTCTTGGGAAAGTGCATCTGGACTACGTACTTGAGGTGCTCTCCGGTGGGTGCAACAAGTAGCATGCCCGCACCGGCGCCTTGCAGCGAGAAGGCACCATCAAAGTACATCAGCCACTCTTTGCTTGCTTCCTTGACGGGGATGCTCGTTTCTGGAATTTCTTCATCTTGTGTTGGCGTCCATTCTGCTATGAACTCCGCTAATGCTCTGCTTTGGATAGTTGATGTGCTCTCAAACTTGAGACCAAAGCTTGACAGTTCCAGTGCCCACTCTACAATCCTGCCTGTTGCTTCTGGATTTTGCAGTATCCTCTTCAGCGGAAAACGAGTGACGACTGTGATCTCATGTGCTTGGAAGTAATGGCGCAGCTTTCTCGAGGCCATGAGAAGGCCGAAAATCAATTTCTGCACACCAGAGTACCTTGACCTAGCCCCCTGCAGAAGGGAACTGACAAAGTAAACTGGGCGCTGCACCATTCTTTTCTGCATCTTCTCACGCGCCTGCGCAGATCCATCTTTGTCGGGACCAGAGCTTGCCGGTGAAGTCCCCTGCTTGTCGTTGGATGCATCTGCCATGGTTGCTGGCTCATCATCCGCCTCCCTCTCCGCTACTAACGCAACACTAACCACTTGATTGGTTGCCGCTATATATAGCATCAACTTCTCTTGTGGCTTAGGTGCGACAAGTGTTGGAGTGGAGGACAAGTATCTCTTTAAGTCCTGTAGTGCAGCCTCCGCTTCCGGAGTCCATTTCATTGGACCTGCCCTTTTCAATATTTTGAAAAATGGCAGGGCGCGCTCAGCAGACCTAGAGATAAACCTGCTGAGAGCAGCTACGCAACCGGCAAGTCTTCGTACATCCTTGACGCGCTTTGGTGCTTCAATCTGCTCAATGGCCTTGATCTTGTCGGGATTGGCTTCAATTCCCCGCTGAGACACGAAGAACCCGAGAAGCCTGCCGGAGGGGACTCCAAACACACACTTCTCGGGGTTAAGCTTGAGGTTGATCTTGCGCAGATTTGCAAAGGTTTCGTCTAAATATTGAATCAGAGTCGCCTTGTCCTTGCTCTTGACCACTATGTCATCCATGTAGGCTTCCACATTTCTGTGTATTTGCGGCTCAAAAGCGTCATGGACTACCCTTGCAAATGTTGAACCAGCATTCTTTAAACCGAAAGGCATCCGTACGAAACAGTATGTGCCGCATGGGGTGATGAATGCGGTCTTCTCCTCATCCTCTTCTGCCATGAAGATCTGATGGTATCCTGAGTATGCATCAAGAAATGAAAGCAAGTCACATCCGGCCGTGGAGTCAACAATCCGGTCGATGCGCGGCAAGGGAAATGGGTCTTTGGGACAAGCTTTATTGACATCGGTAAAGTCGATACAAAGTCTCCATTTCCCGTTTGCCTTGCGCACGACTACAGGGTTGGCCAACCACGTAGGATGGAGCACTCCTCTGACAAGGCCTGCTGCTTCCAATTTCATGATTTCTTCTGCGATGAATTCTTGGCGCTCCACTGCCTGCTTCCTGACTTTCTGCTTGACGGGCCGCGCATGAGGACAGACGGCAAGATGGTGCTCGACTACTTTCCTGGGAACACCGGGGATGTCAGACGGTTGCCACGCAAATACGTCGACGTTCGCCCGCAGGAAAGCAACGAGCGCGCTTTCCTATTTAGGGTCGAGAGTGGCACTGATGGTGAAGGTACCACCAGTGCCATCCTCCTTGGCGGACACCTTCTTGGTCTCTGGTGGAGCTGCCAGTGTCTTCTTACACTTGCCGGTGGAGCTCGATGGTGCGTCCTCGACGGTAGCACAGCACTCCGAAGAGGTGAGCTTGCCGGAGTGGGCATCAGAACTCTTGCCGGACTTGGTCTTCTTCTTCGCCCCGGGAGCTTCAACGGCAAGTGACTTGCGATCTGTTGCGGCTGCTGCTTCCCGGTAGATCTTGTCGGCGCAGATAAGAGCATCCTTCTTGTCGCCAGGGACAGAGATGACACTTATCGGGCCTGGCATCTTCAGCATGTTGTATGCATAGTGAGAGGCTGTCATGAATTTGGCGAGTGCTGGAGGACCGAGTATCCGATTGTAAGGCAATGGAAAGTCAGCAATGTCAAAAGTGACCCTCTCAGTCCTGAAGTTCAACTCGCTGCCAAATGTCACCGGCAACGTGATCTTTCCCTTCGGCTTGCTCCTTCCCGGATTGATTCCTTGGAATGTGCCGGTCTCTTCGAGCTCGCCATCGGGGATCTGGAGTTTCTGGAGTACCGCGGGGGAGATCAGGTTCAAGCCGGCCCCGCCGTCAACTAGCATCTTAGTGACCTTGAGGTTGCGGATAGTTGGTGAAACCAACATCGGCAAGCACCCGACCGCAGTTATGCGATCAGGGTGGTCCTCAATATCAAAGATGATAGGCGTGCTGGACCATTTCAGTGGCTTGCGGGACTCGACGGATGGTTCTGCCGCATTGACTTCCCGCACCCACTGCTTGAGCTAGCGGTCTGAAGTATGCAGAGAAGCACCGCCGTCAACGCACAAGACCTCTGTGGCTTTCTGGAACTAGTGCTCATCGGTCTCGTCATCATCCATATCTTCATCGTCATCTTCATCCTTGTCGCGGCCGCGGGGAGGTCTGTCTCCTTGCCGCTGCTTGGCCTTGCCGCGGCGTCCTCCTCGGCCGGGGCGTTTCTTGCCGGCTCCTCCAGCACCTTCCTGGGCCTTCTCCTTGTCGCGTCCCTCGTATTCAGCCTTTTGCTGCTCGACAAGCTGCTCGACCTTCTTGCAGCTCTGGAGGTCATGGCCCTTGGTGCGGTGGATCTTGCAGTACTGCTTGTTGGTGCCGTCCTGCTTGTCGGCGACCGCCACAGCCTGGTAGTTGGTGCCTGCGGCAATCTCCTCGCCGGAGCTACCAGCTTTGGCTTTCTTGGCGCCACCTCCGTTGCCGGACTGCTCAACGACTAGCACATCTTTGCCTTTCTTCTTCCTGTTGTTCCGCCGCCGGTTTTTCTTTGCCGGGGCAGCCTCCTCACTATCAGATCCTCCTGCTTCTGTATTCTCTCCGGGGAGTTTCCTCCCTTCCTCAGCACATGCACACTTGTCGGCCAGGGCATATAGCTCACTGACGTCTTTGATCTTGCACATCGCCATCTCCTCCCGCATCCTGCGGTTTCGCATGTTCTGATGGAACGCGCTGATTACCACGGCAGGGTGGACATCTAGGATGTTGTGCTGTACGCGGCTGAATCTCTGAATGTACTTGCGCAGGGGCTCTCCTTCCTTCTGGGCGAGCAGATGAAGGTCGCTCTCTTGGCCATGAGGCTTGTGGCCGCCTGTAAAGGCACCGACAAACTGATGGCATAGGTCTGCCCAGGAGGATATGGAGTTGTCCGGCAAGTGCATGAACCAGGATCTGACATTGGGCTTGAGCACCAGCGGGAAGTAGTTGGCCAGGATCTTGTCGTCCCGCCCCCCGGTAGCTTGCACCACGATGGTGTAGATGCTGAGGAACTCCGACGGATGCGACTTGCCGTCGTACTTCTCTAGTACGTCTGGCTTGAAATTCTTCGTGCTGGGCCACTGGACTTGCCGCAGCTCATGAGTGAACGCAGGGCAACCTACCGCGTACGGCAAGTCGCCTGGTTCCCCTGGTGCATGCATGTCGACAGAGGGCCCAGCGCGCTGGTCCGATTGACGCCGCGCTTCTCTTCGGCGCTCGATGCGAGTTCGAGCGTCTTCTTGCTGTCATTCGTGAAGAACTTGGCGCTGATCGCGACGAGCTCGTGGATCTGATGATGCGGTGGAGTCGCTGTCGAGGTGGATCCGGCGAGTCGACGACCTTGGCCTTCGGGGTGGAGAGTGCATGGTGGTTGCACCCCCACCGGTTTCGTCGCCATCGGCTCGTGCCTGGCAGTCCTACCGCGGCAGCGATGTACTCGGCTGCCGCGGAGTGTCGCCGTTGGCGAAGACGATGAGACTCTGAATGGTGGCCCTCCATTCATCGATCTTGTCTGCCGTTGGAGGGTAATCCAGGAGCAGTTGAGCTCGCGCCAAAGCTTCTGCTGGAGTGGTGGGCGGCAGTGGCGAATGGGTCCAGGAGCGGGATATGCTCGGACTTCTAACTATGTTAGAAGGAGTAGTATCCCGTCCAGGCGACCGTGTCTCGCTCGTGCCAGCATGTTGGCGTGCATGCTGGTCTTGAGCACCCTGAGATCCACCAGCTCGATCTTGGTCCGACGAACGTATGGCACTGCGAATACCATGACGCTGTCGGTCCTGCGCCTCCTGAGATGGGTGCGGTGCATGTACGGACGCCGAGGTCTGCGCAGCCTTGTCCTTGGACCTGGTAGCACCGTGAGCTCCCTCGTCGATGCCCGTTCTTCCGCCGGCGTCTACCCCACCACCCGTTTGCTCCGGTGGTGGTGGGATCGACGTGGACGGAACAGCTGCCGCCGAAGCCTTCTTCTTCGGTGGCATGTCGATGAAGAAGATGAAGATCTAGCTCGTGTGAACGTCGGATCAGGTTCACACAACCTCGACGCCCCCTACCTGGCGCGCCAAAGATGTCGGGAAAACTGATCCACGAACACCTATGGGACCGGCGGACCGAGCCCCTTTCGGTTCGGCGGGGGGCGGAGATCGCACGAAGAGCGGATCGAGGCGAAGCACACGAGCAGTTTACCCAGCTTCGGAGCTCTCCGGAGAGATAACACTCCTACTGCTGCATGTCTGAGTGTATTGAGTTCTTGCTCGGGAGCGCTGAGTGCTACAGTACACACTAGCTGCTAACGAGACCGAGCGTGAGTGTTTTTCTGCCTTCGAACCCCCTCTACGTTGCGCATGGGCCTCCTTTTATATGCTAAAGGGGTCTCCGACAGGTGGCAACGTAGACAAGGGTAAAAATGGAAAAGGAATTGCGGTTGGTACAACTACCTGCATAGTGTATCATACCTAACCCTGACGGCAGGGGACAAAGGCATTAAATGCCCGTCTACGTCGCACAAATAGTGCAAAAAGGGACCGTCAGGGACGCCACCGCTTGCCACGATGGCAATCTTGTCAGCGTCGCTTGCCACCGCGCACCACTGGCCGCACAGCCTCTTGCCACGCGCGCCTGGAAAGGTCCCAGGGCGACACGTTGGTGGATGTGCTGGAGCGCGGGTACAGAGTGGTAGTTTGCCGCGGCAAGCGCCTTGCCTCGGTCGTTGTCTTGTCGCGTCCGGAAGCTTGTCGCTCGCCGGGCCTCGCCGGGACGCGTGGCGCGTCGCGGCAAGTTCCTTGAGATGCCTTGGTTGGCCTTCCCGGCAAGCTCCTCTTGCCGGGGCCTTGTCTCCTTGGCTTGAATACTTTGTTCTTGAATGGCTCCAATGGAACCACGGAGGACCTTGGCGGTCACCCGGCAAGCCTTGGCGCGGGGTGCTGCAACTGCCCGTGCACAAGTTCGGGATACTAGGGTACCCCTACTCTAGTACACCGACACATTACACCTAAACAAATTGAAAACAATAATGATATGTTACGTGGATCCATAAACAAATGATTTTTGAAACATTTCAATCCCACTAATCATGGTAGTTGTGATGTTAAAGGGACATGCTTCTATTATAGCAACTCATCAATAGATACTTATAGTGTAATATCCTACTAAAACCCATGTAGATCCATCAGCATAATATTTGTTTCCTATCAAATTGGCGAAGTATTCTGAAAAATAAGTTGTTCGATTCAATAATCACATTCTCTCTACTTGAAACCATAAGAGATTATAAGTGTTATGTTAATATTCAAATATATACTTATATAGATTTCCTGATATTCAACTTTTCGAGAAATAGTTCCCAACTAAGTTGTGAAAACTAATTCAGTTTCTTAATATCTACAGGTTCCTCAAAATGGCTAGCCCGCGCATGTGCACGGGTTGATGACTAGTATAATTTAAGTGAGATGTGAGAAAACATAAATCATTACGTTGTCTTCCTTGTCCAACATCAACTCTTTTAGCATGTCATACCTAATGAGTGCTTCACAATCATAAAAGATGTCCAAGATAGTAAATTTGCATGTGAAAACGTCTCTTTCCTTATTACTTCCTATTAATTGCAACAATGACCAAAACTACGTTTGTCAACTCTCAACAACTTTTATGCTTCATACTTTCTGTGTGTGAAGTCATTACTATCCATAAGATGAATATGAACTCTTTTATTATTTTTATTCTTTCTACTTTCTCAAGATCATAGCAACATACCAAAGCCCTTGACTCAACACTAATCTTTATTATAGATAGCTCACGGACTCGATTACATAAGGAGATCACAAAGCAAAACTCAAAACTAATTGATACTAAAACTTCAATCTACTAAATCAAAATACTACTAAAAGGATCGAACTAAATAAAACGGTAAAGATAGGAGTGTGATGGTGATACGATACCGGTGCACCTCCCCCAAGCTTGGCAGTTGCCAAGGGGAGTGCCCATACCCATGTGATTATGTCCTTGGAGGTGGTGAAGTAGGAGTTGTTGATGATGGTGGATAATCGCACATTGAGCGTAAAAGCTCCTCCAACTTGTGGATAATGCCATTGAGTCCGGCGATATGATCCTTCAACAAAATATTGTCCTACGTGAGATACTTATTTTGAATGCGAGCCAACTCAATCATCTTGAAAGCTTCAATCTCAGTTGGAGTAAAGAGGTTAGGTAAGGGTTGAGGGATGTCTTCTTCTTCCACCGCTGGAGCTTGAATCTCCGTGGCCTTCTTGATCCCTTCCTCCTTGTTGATCTCTTCTGGTTCTTCTCTTTTCAGCTCTATCTTCAATAGCCAAGCATCCTTGTCTTCATTGTTGAAGGAAGGCAACGTCATAGTGCTCTAGATCTGCCAGAAAAACAGCTCGAAACAAAAACAGAGGATATTTGCGTGATACGGTGGTCGAAGCCATCGGGAGACTATATAATGAATTTTTACCGACCAAAATACGTAACGTGCAAGAAAACGGAGTCCGGGAGGCACACGAGGTGGCCACGAGACAGAGGGGCGCGCCTAGGAAGGGTGGGCGCGCCCTCCACCGTCGTGAAGGCCTCGTGTCCTTCCCCGACTACTTCTTTCTTTCCAAAATTATTAAATATTCCAAAATGGATAAAAATTTCCATTAGAATTGTTTTGGAGTCATTTTACTTACCGTACCACATACCTATTCCTTTTCGGAGTCTGAAACGTTCTAGAAAGTGTCCCTTATGTATTCCACCTGGGTTACGGTCTCAATAATATTAGTTTGAACGTTCATAGGATTACCTGAGATATAATGTTTGATTCTTTGAACGTTCACTACCCTCGGACTTGTGCCTTCGAAGTTGTTGATTTTTATGGCACCAGAACGATAGACCTCCTCGATAACGTAAGGACCTTCCCATTTAGAGAGAAGTTTTCCTGCAAAAAATCTTAAATGAGAGTTGAATAATAACACATAATCACCTACGTTAAACTCACGCTTTTGTATCCTTTTATCATGCCAGCGTTTGACTTTTTCTTTGAATAACTTGGCATTCTCATAGGCTTGGGTTCTCCATTCATCAAGAGAGCTAATTTTAAACAACCTCTTCTCACCGGCAAGTTTGAAGTCATAATTGAGCTCTTTAATAGCCCAATATGCTTTATGTTCAAGTTCTAGAGGTAAGTGACATGCTTTTCCATAAACCATCTTATACGGAGACATACCCATAGGATTTTTATAAGCAGTTCTATAGGCCCATAATGCATCATCTAGTTTTTTGGACCAATTCTTTCTAGATCTATTCACAGTCTTTTGCAAAATTAATTTGAGATCTCTATTGCTCAACTCTACTTGACCACTAGACTGCGGGTGATAAGGAGATGCGATTCTATGATTAACATCACTAGTCATCAACCCGTGCATCTGCACGGGCTAGTCATGTTGGAGCACGTAAATACAAAAAGTATTGAACTTTTTTTCAAAATATCCCTGACGAATACTATTTATTATATCCATGAATAGTCACTCAATCAAAATATAGAAGATGTACATAGTCATCTAATGAATATTAGTACTATTGGCATGGCATATTTTTGTTGTCATGAGGATACTACATGCCAAATCTACTGATTGAATGCACAGCACGGAACCATTATAAGTATGTGAGTAGATGTCCGGTCCCCCATAAAGAAGATAACTAAGTTATATACCCAAATCAGAAGGAAAACATGAGTTCCTATCAATTAAGATAAAAAATAGCATAAATAAATCAATGAAGAATTATACTATCTCAGTTATTTTGTTAAATCTTGGACCGTAGTGTGCTGTAAGAGCCTCAAATTTATTCGTTAGTTACTTGACCCCATTAGGCATGCAAAAAATCGACAAACTTCTCCCACAATGTACAGTAGAGCATCTTGCAATGGTGTGAAAAGAATCAACATTCAAGATGCAAAACACAGCTAACATACTTTATTTGTCGCGGTTGAATCGTAATAAAAGTCCACTGGGACATTTAATCTGTTACGAAAATTACGGCAATAACATGATAGCATATCATGACATGTCAATTTTAGAACATACATCTCACTTATTGTTAGGTGTTTGTGCTACACAGATAAAGATATGTATTCACATAAGTACAAAGCAGACATGTGTCTCTAGGAATTTGCCCTCCAGATCGATCACATAAAAAATGACGAATATGGCAGTAAATTTCAGAAAATAAAACAATAAACTTTGAAAGTCACTGGAATATGCTAATTACACAGTGCATTTAGTTATCCATAAACACCCTCTTCTATATATCTCACTATGAAGAACTGAGATTGATAGAAGTTTCTTGATCCGTTTTTGTGTGGCCTGCAATCTTTTAGAAGGAATACAAAAGTAGTAAAGTTTGTCTACCCTTGTGTCTGACATCTTCAACATCCAAAAAATATCATTTATTTAGTGGAGTGCGTACTTTAATATAGGCCCAAAGCAATATGATACATTATATAATACATGTGTCATCTAGTAAATGAACCGGGAAAAGAACCGGATAGTGAACACACTTATATAACCTAGAAGGCACCATGATGGCGTTGTCTCCACTAATTTCTCTGCATTCTTGATTAGAGATCGCCTAAAAGTTTAATATGCAACAGAAGAGTTACTTTGATGAGAATTACCATGGGTCCACATGTCAATGAATAGTTCTTCCTTTCTTAACCTTCCACGGAACTGTATCACGTATGAACAAAGGCCTGCACATGAAAAGCAAGACAATAATTATGGCAAAGAAGACAACAACCTAGCTTACCGAATATTATCATCTACCACCTGATGATCATTAGAAGGTCAAAGTGATATTGAAATATATATTAGATAGTTATAGCAGCAGAAAATTTTAGAGGATTTTTTTAAAAAGAAATGCAAATCCACAACAACTCGTAAAACAGCTACCTTCTGAATAAAACTTCAGCCAGTATAGGAATAGGCAATGAATATTAATTTTCTTAAGCTAATATACATGTGGCCTACTCCATTGAAAGAGGAGTAACCTGTGTTATTCTTTCAGTACACCTACACCTTTAGCAAAATGGATGCAAAATGTATATTAGACAACCAACACAGTTAGAACCACTGTCGCCAGCAAACATAAATAAACGACAGAAGACAAACCTCTTGCTATTTACTTTATTAGTCAATCCAGATCTTCATTGTGGTTGCGGACATAGAGGAAACAAAAGTTAATTCTATGGTTTGTATCATCAGTGAGGGGATAATCTATTCACAACACAATGACTTGCCAGTTGTAGGGAAAGAATGAATTAGTAAAACTTGAGAAGATACATGAGAATTCTGTAGAACGAATAACGCATGCCATCGACACCCAGCCTCCTTCATCAGCCGTGGTTTTCACATCCCACATGGACCTAGCTATTAAGTCCATGTCAACGTGGATTAATTAATAACTAATCGGCACCAAGATACCTTCATTGCTTTTCAAGAGAGATATCCACATGGAGAAGGCAATGGCAAACCCACGCCATGGGAGACCAAAGCAGTGTTGCCGCCATAACTGATCTATCAGGCCATTTTCTTAATCATCCTATATGCAACGCATTGCATATTTCGGGTGCCATGACGTGCAGGTCATAGACATGTTGCGAAATTTCACAGAAGCATGTAGAACTCTTGGTGGTGTGTGCAAAAACAAGGACGTACGGGCTTGGAAAAGGAAGAAGAGTTGGCTCATTACGTACATGGATCGATCGTTCGGGACTCTGTATAACTAACCTACAATATAATGACTTATTTTTCTTGGTTAGTAACACCTGACTGATCTCTGTAATTCCCATATAGGATTGATGGTGTCAAGGAAGTGAGCAACTTTGCCGCTAGTCCAGGTCAAAAAAAAAAAACTTTGCCGCTTGTCGACTGGCTGCAATTTTTCACTTAGCAGCATCATCACTCATCAATAATGGCATCGACCTGGTCTACTTCAAATAGCTGTTATTGCACCACAGCCACTACATCAACCATCCTGGAATAAATTCATGAACTGAAGACATTAGACTGATGTGTCTTCGGAACTGGGAAGGCATGGAGATTCAAAGGATAAAATGCTACTGCAAGATTGCGTACTTCCACTGGATAAGATGCAAACCGCCGCTGCTGGTGCCCCTCGTTGCATGGAGTGCATGATCTAGTCACGAATCTGTGCTGCTGATTGAACCGGCTGTAGAACAACAGATCACAGATTCATGGATAATGGATTTCTTGCCTGCTTTGTGAGGAGGAAGGAGCAACGGATGAGGAGGAGCAGCGCTAGGGTTTATGCATTGGTGCATGGGAGGGGTTGGACTGAGGGACGAAGATCGAGGGAGTAAGGATACTGCGGGAGATGAGTTCTTTTTTTTTTGGCTGATGAGAAGATGCGTTAACATGGGACAGGACTTTTTTTTGATAGAACGTGGCAAAGGAGTTTGTGACTCCTTTTTTTAGGGGAGAGTTTAGGACTCTTTGAGGCATGTTAACGTGGGTAGGAGTTTTTTTTGGCTAGAACGTGGGACAGGAGTTGAGGACTCCTTGAGGCGTCCATCCAACGATGGTAGATAATTAATTCAATGATCAGACGGCTAATTTTCTTAATTTTTAAGGATTAACGTGAAGCCTCGTATGGTGCCTCCGATTAGTAAATATAAGATACTTAGCAAGCATCTTACGGAAAGCACCATGAATAAAATGTGAACCACCATCAGTCATAAGATATCTAGGGACTCCAATCCTCGGAAAAATAACTTCTTTAAGCATCTTAATAGAGGTGTTATGATCAACACTACTAGTTGGAATAGCTTCTACCCACTTAGTAACGTAATCAACAACAACTAAAATATGTGTGTAACCATTAGAGGCAGGAAAAGGTCCCATATAATCAAAGCCCCAAACATCAAACAGTTCAATAACAAGTGAATAATTCATAGGCATTTCTTCACATCTACTAATATTACAAATTCTTTGACATTCATCACAAGATAATACAAACTTACGAGCATCTTTGAAGAGAGTAGGCCAATAAAAACCAGATTGCAATACCTTGTGTGCAGTTCTATCTCCAGCGTGGTGTCCTCCATATGATTCAGAGTGACACTTCCATAGGATTTGTTCCTGTTCGTGCTCAGGTACACAACGTCTAATAACACCATCTACTGCTTCTTTATAAAGGTGTGGGTCATCCCAGAAGTAATGTCTTAAATCATAAAAGAACTTTTTCTTTTGCTGGTATGTGAAACTAGGTGGTATAAATTTAGCAACAATGTAATTAGCATAATCAGCATACCAGGGAGCAGTACAAGAAGAATTAATGACCGCTAATTGTTCATCAGGAAAGCTATCATCAATAGGTAGTGGGTCATCAAGAACATTCTCTAACCTAGACAAGTTGTCTGCAACGGGGTTCTCAGCTCCCTTTCTATCAATAATATGCAAATCAAATTCTTGGAGCAAGAGAACCCATCTAATAAGTCTAGGCTTAGCATCTTTCTTTTCCATAAGATATTTAATAGCAGCATGATCAGTGTGAATAGTAACTTTAGAATAAACAATATAAGGTCTAAACTTATCACATGCAAACACAACTGCTAAAAACTCTTTTTCAGTAGTAGCATAATTTCTCTGGGCAGTATCAAGAGTCTTACTAGCATACTGGATAACATTCAATTTCTTATCAACTCTTTGCCCTAGAACAACACCTACAGCATAATCACTAGCATCACACATAATTTCAAAGGGTAAATTCCAATCAGGTGGCTGAACAATAGGTGCAGTGATGAAAGGTTTCTTAAGTATTTCAAATGCTTCTACACAATCATCATCAAAGACAAAAGGAATATCTTTTTGCAATAAATTAGTCAGAGGCCTAGAGATTTAGAAAAGTCCTTAATGAACCTCCTATAAAAACGAGCATGACCAAGGAAACTTCTTATACCTTTTATGTCCTTGGGACACGGCATCTTCTCAATAGCATCAACTTTAGCTTTACCAACTTCAATACCTCTCTCAGAAATCTTATGCCCCAAGACAATGCCTTCATTAACCATAAAGTGACACTTT
>LR880968.1:921246257-921259014 GCA_904067115.1 Aegilops sharonensis
GGTACAATTAACTCATCAAGTTCTACTTCCCTCCCACTCACTTCTTTCGAGAGAAACTCCTTCTCTAGAAAGGATCCTTTCTTAGCAACGAATATCTTGCCTTCGGATCTGTGATAGAAGGTGTACCCAAGAACTTCCTTTTGGTATCCTATGAAGACGCACTTCTCTGATTTGGGTTCGAGCTTATCAGGTTGAAACTTTTTCAAATAAGCACCGCAACGCCAAACTTTAAGAAACGACAATTTTTGGTTTCTTGACAAACCACAGTTCATACGGCGTCGTCTCAACGGATTTTGACGGTGCCCTACTTAAAGTGAATGCAGCTGTCTCTAACGCATAACCCCAAAACGATAGTGGTAAATTGGTAAGAGACATCATAGATCGCACCATACCTAGTATGTCGGTGTACTAGAGTAGGGGTACCCTAGTATCCCGAACTCGTGCACGGGCAGTTGCAGCACCCCGCGGCAAGGCTGGCCTGGTGACCGCCAAGGTCCTTCGTGGTTCCTTTGGAGCCATTCAAGAACAAAGTATTTAAGCCAAGGAGACAAGGCCCCGGCAAGAGGAGCTTGCCGGGAAGGCCACTCAAGGCACACAGAAGACAGGACCCCGGCAAAAGGAGCTTGCCGGGAAGGCCCGGAGAGCGACAAGCTTCCGGACGCGACAAGGATTCAGCCGCGGCAAGGCGCTTGCCGCGGCAGGCAACCACTCTTCATCTCCTGTAACGCCCCGGACACACCCGCCGGTGGTCGTTACTCCTGGCGGGATCTAGACTGGCCCCACAGATCAATACTAGTCTTTTCTGTGCACTTTGTCCTCACTCGTGCGCACCCGGGAGCAACTTCCCGGTCGGTCACCCATCCTGACACTACTCCAAGCTGAGCACGCTTAACTTTGGAGTTCTGTCCAATGGGCTCCCGGAAAAGAAGGAATTCCTTATTGATATGAGTAGTCTATCATCCCTAATAAGCCAGGCTATCACATACACCCCCACTCAGAGGAACCGACGTCCTCGTCGGGCCACAGGAACGTTCCCTCTTGGCACAAACGTCTGTGCTTCCAGTCCGGTACATGTGCCATGTCGGGTGCCACGACGGGTCACAAACGTCTTGAACAACATGACCACGCACCTGTCCGCAACCATCCGTGTAACCGCGAGGGTCGGCTCTGATACCAACTTGTAACGCCCCGGACACACCCGCCGGTGGTCATTACTCCTGGCGGGATCTAGACTGGCCCCACAGATCAATACTAGTCTTTTCTGCGCACTTTGTCCTCACTCGTGCGCACCCGGGAGCAACTTCCCGGTCGGTCACCCATCCTGACACTACACCAAGCTGAGCACGCTTAACTTTGGAGTTCTGTCCGAATGGGCTCCCGGAAAAGAAGGAATTCCTTATTGATATGAGTAGTCTATCATCCCTAATAAGCCAGGCTATCACATCTCTGCTCCAGCTCATCCACCAACGTGTCGCCATGGGACCATTCCAGGCGCGCGTGTCAAGAGGCTGTGCGGCCAGCGGAGCGCAGCGGTAAGCGGCGCTGACAAGATTGCCGTCGTGGCAAGCGGTGGCGCCCCTGACGGTCCCTGTTGCACTGTTTAGGCGACATGGACGGGCATTTAATGCTTTTGTCCCTTGCCGTCAGAGTTAGGTAGAATACAGTGTACAAGTAGCTGTACCAACCGCAACTCATTTTCCTTTTTTGCCCTTGTCTACGCTGCCACCTATTGGTGACCCCTTGAGCATATAAAAGGAGGCCCATGCGCAACGTAGAAGGGGTTCAGCTCATTCGAAACCAGAGACACTCATGCTAGGTCTTGTAGCTCTCATGGCTCTCTAGCAAGAATACAATCAGACAAGCAGCAATAGGAGTACTATCTCTCCGGAGAGCTCCGAAGCTGGGTAAACTGCTCGTGTGCTTCGCCTCGATCTGCTCTTCGTGCGACCTCCGCCCCCCACCGAACCGAAAGGGGCTCGGTCCGCCGGTCCCATAGGTGTTCGTGGGTCCGATCAGCTTCCCCGACATCTTTGACGCGCCAGGTAGGGGGTGTCGAGGCTGTGTGAACCTGATCCGGCGTTCACACGAGCAACATCATCATCATCTTCATCAACATGCCACCGAAGAAGAAGGCTTCGGCGGTAGCGAAGCCGTCCACGTCAATCCCGCCACCACTGGAGCAAATTGGTGGTGGGGTAGACACCGGCGGAAGAACGGGCGCCGACGAGGGAGCTCATGACGCTGCCAAGTCCAAGGACAAGGCCGCGCAGACCTCGGCGTCCGTACATGCACCGCGCCCATCTCAGGAGGCGCGGGACCGACAGCGTCATGGTATTCACAATACCATACGTTCATTGGATCAAGACCGAGCTGGAGGATCGCGAGGCCCTCAAGACCAGCGTGCACGCCAGCATGCTGGCACGAGCGGGGTACGGTCGCCTAGACGGGATGCTGCTCCTTCTAACATAGTTAGAAGTCCGAGCATGTCCCGCTCCTCGCACCGTTCACCACTGCCGCCCGCCACTCCAGCGGAAGCCTTGGCATGAGCTCAACTGCTCCTAGACTACCCTCCAACAGCCGACAAGGTCGAGAATGGAGGGCCACCATCCAGAGTCTCATCGGCTTTGCCAACGGCAATGCTCCGCGGCAACCAACTACATCGCTGCCGCGACAAGACGACAAGGCACGAGCCGGTGGCGACGAAACCTGTGGGGGTGCAACCACCGTGCACTCTCCACCCAGAAGGCCAAGACCACCAACTCGTCGGATCCACCTCGACAGCGACTCCACCGCGTCATCGGATCCACGAGCTCGCCGTGATCAGCGCCAAGTTCTTCAGGAACGGCAACAAGAAGACGCTCGAACTCGCATCAAGCGCCGAAGAGAAGCGCGACGTCAATCCGACCAGCGCGCTGGGCCCTGTGTCGATATGCATGCGCCAGGGGAACCAGGCGACTTGCCATACGCAGTAGGTTGCCTGCGTTCACTCGTGAGCTGCGGCAAGTCCAGTGGCCCAGCAAGAAGAATTTCAAGCCAGACGTGCCAGAGAAGTACGATGGCAGGACGCATCCGTCGGAATTCCTCAGCATCTACACCATCGCGGTGCAAGCTGCGGGGGGACGAGACGACAAAATCCTCGCCAACTACTTCCCGCTGGTACTCAAGACCAATGTCAGATCTTGGCTCATGCACTTGCCGGACAGCTCCATATCCTCTTGGGCAGATCTATGCCATCAGTTTGTCGGCGCCTTCACAGGCGGCCACAAGCCTCATGGCCAAGAGAGCGACCTTCATCTGCTCGCCCAGAAGGAAGGAGAGTCCCTGCGCAAGTTCATTCAGAGATTCAGCCGTGTGCACTACAACATCCCAGATGTCCACCCTGCCGCGGTGATCAGCGTGTTTCATCAAAACGTGCGGAATCGCAGGATGAGGGAAGAGATGGCGATGTGCAAAGTCAAGGACGTCAGTGAGCTCTATGCCTTGGCCGACAAGTGTGCACGTGCTGTGGAAGGGAGGAGACTCCCAGGAGAGAATGCAGAAGCAGCATCTGATAGTGAGGAGACCGCCCCGGCGAAGAAGAGCCGGCGACGGAACAACAGAAGGAAGAAGACTAAAGAGGTGCTAGTTGTCGAGCAGTCCGGCAACGGTGGTGCCGCCAAGAAAGCCAAAGTTGGTGGCTCCGGCAAGGAGGTTGCCGATGGCACCGACTGCCAGCCTGTGGCGGCCGCCGACAAGCAGGACAGCTCCAACAAGCAGTACTGCAAGATCCACCATACCAAGGGCCATGACCTCCAGAGCTGCAAGAAGGTCGAGCAGCTTGTTGAACAGCAGAAGGCTGAGTACGAGCGGCGTGACAAGGAGAAGGCCCAGGAAGGTGCTGGGGGAGTTGGCAAGAAGCGACCCGGCCGGGGAGGACGCTGCGGCAAGGCCAAGCAGCGGCAAGGAGACAGACCTCCCCGCGGCCGCGACAAGGATGAAGACGACGACGACGATGAAGATATGGAAAACGACGAGACCGATGAGCAGGAGTTTCAGAAAGCCACAGAGGTCCTCTGCGTTGACGGCGGTGCTTCTGTGCATACTTCACACCGCCAACTCAAGCAGTGGATGCGGGAAGTTAATGCAGCAGAACCATCCGTAGAGTCACGCAAGCCTCTGAAATGGTCCAGCACGCCTATCATCTTTGATATTGAGGACCACCCTGATCGCATAACTGCGGTCGGGTGCTTGCCGATGTTGGTCTCACCAACTATCCGCAACCTCAAGGTCACCAAGATGCTAGTTGACGGCGGGGCCGGCTTAAACCTGATCTCCTCCGCGATGCTCCAGAAACTTCAGATCCCTGACAGCGAGCTCGAAGAGACTGGCACATTCCAAGGAATCAATCCGGGAAGGAGCAAGCCGAAGGGGAAGATCACGTTGCCGGTAACATTTTGCAGCGAGCTGAACTTCAGGACTGAGAGGGTCACATTCGACGTTGCTGATTTTCCATTGCCTTAGAATGGGATACTTGGCCGTCCAGCACTCGCCAAGTTCATGGCAGCCTCTCATTATGCATACAACTTGCTCAAGATGCCAGGCCCGGTAATTGTCATTTCTGTCCATGGCGACAAGAAGGATGCTCTTATCTGCGCCGACAAGATTTACCGGGAGGCAGCAGCTACAACCGATAGCAAGTCACTTGCCGCTGAAGCTCTCGGGGGAAAGAAGAAGGCCAAGACCAAGTCCGGCAAGAGCTCTGATGCCCACTCCGGCAAGCGCACCTCTTCGGAGTGCTGCGCTACCGTCGAGGACGCACCATCGAGCTCCACCGGCAAGTGCAAGAAGACGATGGCAGCTCCACCAAAGACCAAGAAGGTGCCCGCCAAGGAGGACGACACTGGTGGTAGCTTCACCATCAGTGCCACTCTCGACCCTAAATAGGAAGGCGCGCTCGTTGCTTTCCTGCGGGCGAACATCGACGTGTTTGCATGGCAACCGTCTGACATCCCCGGTGTTCCCAGGAAAGTAATTGAGCATCACTTAGCTGTCTGTCCTCATGCGCGGCCCGTCAAGCAGAAAGTCAGGAAGCAGGCAGTGGAGCGCCAAGAATTCATTGCAGAAGAGATCAAGAAATTGGAAGCAGCAGGCCTTGTCAGAGGAGTGCTCCATCCTACGTGGTTGGCCAATCCTGTAGTTGTACGCAAGGCAAATGGAAAATGGAGACTTTGTATCGACTTCACAGATGTTAATAAAGCTTGTCCCAAAGACCCATTTCCCTTGCCGCGCATCGACCAGATTGTTGACTCCACGGCTGGATGTGATTTGCTTTCATTTCTTGATGCATACTCAGGATATCATCAGATCTTCATGGCAGAAGAGGATGAGGAGAAAATCGCATTCATCACCCCATGTGGCACATACTGTTTTGTACGGATGCCTTTTGGGCTAAAGCATGCTAGTTCAACGTTTGCAAGAGTAGTCCAGGACGCTTTTGAGCCGCAAATGCACAGAAATGTAGAAGCCTACATGGATGACATAGTGGTCAAGAGCAAGGACAAAGCAACTCTGGTTCAAGATTTAGATGAGACCTTTGCAAATCTGCGCAAGATCAACCTCAAGCTCAACCCCGAGAAGTGCGTGTTCGGAGTCCCTTCCGGCAAGCTTCTCGGGTTCTTCGTGTCTCAGCGGGGAATTGTAGCCAATCCCGACAAGATCAAGGCCATTGAGCAGATTGAAGCGCCAAAGCGCGTCAAGGATGTACGAAGACTTGCCGGTTGCCTGGCTGCTCTCAGCAGGTTTATCTCTAGGTCTACTGAGCGCGCCCTGCCATTTTTCAAGATTTTGAAAAAGGCAGGTCCAATGAAATGGACTCCCGAAGCGGAGGCTGCGCTGCAGGACTTAAAGAGGTACCTGTCCTCTACTCCAATACTTGTCGCACCTAGGCCACAAGAGAAGTTGCTGCTATATATAGCGGCAACCAATCAAGTGGTTAGTGCTGCGTTAGTAGCGGAAAGGGAGGCAGATGATGAGCCGGCAACCAAGGCAGATGCATCCAGCGACAAGCAGGGGGCTTCACCGGCGAGCTCTGGTCCCGACAACGATGGATCTGTGCAGACGTGCGAGAAGATGCATAAAAGGATGGTGCAGCGCCCAGTTTACTTTGTCAGTTCCCTTCTGCAGGGGGCTAAGTCAAGGTACTCTGGTGTGCAGAAATTGCTTTTCGGTCTCCTCACGGCCTCGAGAAAGCTGCGCCATTACTTCCAAGCACATGAGATAACAGTCGTCACTCGCTTTCCTTTGACGAGAATATTGCAAAATCCAGAAGCAACAGGCAGGATTGTCGAGTGGGCACTGGAACTGTCAAGCTTTGGCCTCAAGTTTGAAAGCACTTCAACTATCCAAAGCAGAGCATTGGCAGAGTTCACTGCAGAATGGACGCCAACGCAGGATGAAGAAATTCCAGAGATGAGCATCCCCGTCAAGGAAGCAGGAAAAGAGTGGCTGATGTACTTTGATGGTGCCTTCTCGCTACAAGGCGCCGGTGCGGGCGTACTGCTTGTCGCGCCCACCGGAGAGCACCTCAAGTACATAGTCCAAATGCACTTTCCCAAGGAGCAAGCAACAAACAATGCTGCAGAGTACGAAGGTTTGCTTGCCGGTCTCAGAATCGCGGTAGACCTTGGGATCAAGAAGCTCATTGTCAGGGGTGACTCGCAGCTTGTCGTCCGCCAAGTGAACAAAGATTATCAGAGTCCGTTGATGGAAGCCTACGTTGATGAAGTGAGAAAGCTAGAAGAGCACTTTGACGGCCTGCAGATGGAACATGTTCCAAGAGCTCAGAATGATATTGCTGATGGCCTGTCAAAGTGCGCCGCACTCAAGTTACCTGTGGAACCAGGGATTTTTGTGCTCAAGCTAACTCAACCAACCGTAACGCCGTCAACTGGACAGAACAAGAAGAGGAAGTTGATTTCTGGTGACTATTTTCCGGCAGAGCTTCCCGAAGCCGCCACCAAAAAGGTCCCCAGGATCAACACCAAAAGTGCTGAGGAGCAGTCTGCTCCGACAAGCCCTAGGGTTTGTTTCGTTGAAGCAGACGCTCCCGACAAGTTTCGCTCCGGCAAGCTTGCCAGGGAACATCAAGCTCCGGCCGAGCCGCACGTTCTTGCCGTAGAAGCGGATGTTCCCGCAGCAGCATATGTGCCTTTAGTCCTTGTTGTCGAGCCACAAGCTCCAGCATGGGCACGGCAGATTGTCCATTTCCTTCAGACAGGAGAACTTCCCGAAGAGCAAGAAGAAGCAGAAAGAGTAGCCCGGCAGTCAAGTATGTACCAGTTTGTCGACAGCACGCTATACAGAAGAAGACTCAACGGCGTGAAATTGAAGTGTATTCACCGGGAAGATGGACAGAAGCTGTTGGCAGAGATACACGGAGGCATATGTGGTCACCACATTGGCACAAGAGCGCTTGCCGGCAAAGCTTTCCGGCAAGGTTTCTTCTGGCCGACAGCCCTCCAGGATGCAACTGCACAAGTAACCAAGTGTGAAGCGTGCCAGTTCCATTCCAAGCAGATACACCAGCCAGCTCAAGCTCTCCAGACGACCCCTTTATCCTGGCCATTTTCGGTCTGGGGGCTCGACATTCTCGGCCCCTTTCCCCAAGCTGTCGGGGGCTTTGAGTACTTGTACGTTGCAATCGACAAGTTCACAAAGTGGCCGGAAGTGGAAGCAGTGAGGAAGGTGACGGCACAGTCAGCAGTCAAGTTCTTCAGGTCGTTTGTTTGCCGTTTTGGAATTCCTAACAGGATCATCACCGACAACGGCACACAGTTCACGAGCCGCACCTTCATGCAGTACGTCCAAGATCTTGGCGCCAAGGTCTGCTTTGCTTCTGTTGCTCATCCGAGAAGCAACGGTCAAGCAGAGAGGGCAAATGCTGAAGTGCTGCGCGGGCTCAAGACCAGAACTTTCGATAGGCTGCACAAGTGCGGAAGAAACTGGATTGAGGAGCTGCCGGTGGTTCTTTGGTCCATCAAGACGACGCCAAATCGAGCCACTGGCCAGACACCTTTCGCTCTAGTCTACGGAGCAGAGGCAGTTCTCCCCACGGAACTCGTGTACGGGTCACCTCGAGTACTCGCTTATGATGAGCTTGAGCAAGAGCAGCTGCGACAAGATGACGCGCTGCTCCTTGAGGAGGACCGTCTTCAGGCCGCTGTACGAGCTGCTCGTTACCAGCAAGCTTTGCGTCGCTACCATAGCCGCAGAGTTAGTGCCAGAAGCCTCGAGGAAGGCAACCTTGTTCTTCGGCGCGCTCAGTCCGCCAAGAATTCCAACAAGTTGACACCGAAGTGGGAAGGCCCTTATCGGGTGAAACGAGTCACTAGGCCTGGCGCTGTCCGCCTTGAGACCGAAGATGGCATTCCGGTGAGCAACTCCTGGAACATTGAACATCTTCGTAAGTTTTACCCGTAGGGCGCGGTTGCTGGAACCTGTTCCAGCAACCACCTTTTGTACAAGTCTTGCCGATGTTGCATGTAATCCTTTGTACAAAGCCGGGCGCAGACCCCGTGCATAAGTAAAGCTCATGTGTTGCGCACAACTTGTCAACTTCATGCTTTCATCATCATTTTGCATGAGTTATCTGACATTTTGTGCAGCATCCACACCCGGTAAGCAATAACGAGCCACTAGGCTCCATAACTTTATTTTCTCTTCTTTCTCTTTCTCAAAGAAAGGAAGGTTCCCTCGCACACAAGTTAACCAGGGGGGAAGGAGAAGATAATGCCGTGGACCAAGCATCGCTCGAGGAAGTTTTGCCTTACCGGGAAGCAAACGACAGAAAAGCTAAGTTGCCAAAGTTTGGGCAATCAGTTTTTAAATCTTTAAGTTATATTCCTCGAACGATAGTACTTTGTATGGAAAACCTGTGCACGGAGGAACCAACTCGTAGCTGGTCGCGCCCTTACTTTGTTTCGAGTCCACTCAACAACGTAAGTGAGCTGCAACTGTTTGCGACAGGGTTGCTTGTCGGAAGCGGCACCGCCAGCAGGCTGCTGACGTTCCGCACTCAGCGCTCGCGGCAAAGGTGCCCGCGCCGACAAGTTCCCTAAAAGCGTAGGGCACAAACATACAAAGGAAGGAATCAAGTAAAGGAAATAACATTGCAATCACTACTCAAAATAGAGTTATATTACAAAATAGCTTGTCGCAGATCTAATAAATTGTTCTCCTAAACATGATCAGCAGCGACAAGGGAAAGATAAAACTGGCGGCCTAATCTACGCGGTCGACATCAACCCACTTGATCTTGCCCATCTTGTCCACAATGGGTGCGACAAGGGCTTTGAGCGCCTCCACATCAGCATCCGGCGGCAGGGATCTGAGGACGCCGGCGAGGTTGAGGCCTGGATTGCAGAAGGCCACCTTCATCAGCACTTTCTAGAGAGCTCCTACGCAGATCTGGCGTGATTCCTCGGCCAGCTGCTTCGGGATCTCTTCCCGGAGTCGCTGGAGAGCCGTCACCACGCCCTTGAGGAACAAGCTGAACTTGGCGCTGGGTTCGAGGCGCTCGTCGGAGGAGTACCCGAGATCCACCATCCCCAGCTCCGTCAGCTCCTTGTCGATGGCGGCGGCGATATTCACAAGACCTTCAGTCCAGTGCTCCACATTCTCCCTGAAGGTGCTCTGGGCGGCAGTAGCACTCGCCAGCAGCGCCTCATCGGCCTTGATCTTTTCCAACAGGCCCACCTCCCGCTCCTTGGCACCGTCCAGCGTCTGCATCAGAGTGGTCAGCTTCAGCTCAAGATCTGCTTTGGAGTCCTTGGCAGCGCTGAGCTCCTTGCTCCTCTCGGCGAGACGGCCCTGCAGCTCGCCAAGAGTGTAGGCGTCCTTCTCGCACTCGTGCTTGAGTGCAGCAAGCTCCTCGCCGCTCTTCTGGAGATTAGCCTCCAGCTGCGTCACCTTCGTCTCCAACTCTTTTTTGGCGGCCTCGGCAGCTGCGGCAGCATCCTTTGCTTCCTTAAGAGCCCCGCCAAGTGACTCCTCGCGCGTGACAAGCTCCTCCTCGTGGCTGTCAAGGTTGATCTTCCGCTGCGCCAGCTCGCCTTCCTGCGCGGATAGCTTCTCGGCAGCGAGCCTCTGCTGCTCTTCAGCCTCTGCCTTCTCGAGGATGAAGGCTTTGCGCGCCTCAACAATTTGCTCCCGCTCCTCTGCCAAGGAGCGGAGAGCTTCCTGATTGATTCCCCGGAGCTCCTCCACGCGCTTCTCTATGTCTGCTCCCGCCTTCGCGACAAGCGCTTCCCGGGATTCCAGTTTGGCTTGCCGGGCGCGGTAGAGCGACAACAGCTTCTTCAGCAGCTGCTCCTCCTCAGACTCACCGCTGCTGCTGCTTGGCGCGTCAACCAGCGACAGCCCAGCGGAGGCGAGCAGCTCTTCATCAAAGGTCTCTCCTTCGACCGGCGCCCTGGAGCTCGATGCCCAGGGGAGCTTGATGAAGACGCCATCGCCGGCCTTCAGATAGGCGCCGGGTTGGGGCTCTTCGGAGCCTGACGCTGCACCAGCGGCGGAGGGATCGGCGGTCGGCGTAGCGCCTGGCGCTCCTGCGGCCTCAGGGTCGTCAGTGCGATCGCCATACCCCTCGCCAGCTTTTGCGGCGGCAGCCTTGGCGGCCTCTTCGCCGGCGGATCCATCGGCGCCAGCCTCTTCCTCCATGGTGGCGACGTCGTCAGTGTTGCCGCGCGCGTCCTCCTCGCGGGCGACCTCATTCTCCATCGGCTCTGCGGCGGATGGATCTGGCGACCAGAAAAAGAAAGAACAGTCAAGCAAATGTTCGAAAAGAAAAACAGAAGAAAAAGAACCCAAGGGAAATTTTCACGCAAGAGGATTACCTGCGATGGGATCTGCAGCCATGGACTCGATCAGCGGAGGATCACTGGTGCTGTCCCTCGCCAGAGAAGTCTCCCTTGCCGGAGAACGCTCCCTTGCCGGAGAATCCTCCCTTGGCGGCGTAGTCGAAGCAGATGGTATTTCGAGAGCGGCTTCCGGGCACTCCTGATGAGGCTGCTCTGCTCCTACACAAACCAACAGTCAGAAATCAACAAATAAGGAGCACCCATGCACACCTAACAGTAAGAAGTAAACCATATACTTACGCTGGGGGCTGTGCTGGGGCCTGCTTTGAGGAAGGGTTGCTGGGTCCGGCAAGGGGGTCTCAGACGCGCCTCCTGTTGCCACGGGGGGATCGTCCTCGATGACGACCACCGGGGTCTTGGCTCTCTTAGACGCTCTCTGGGCCAGCGTCCTGAAAAGGAAAGAGTTCAGAATGAAGCAAATCAGATACAAGACGAAGCAATAAAATTGAAGAAATCCAAGCACAATATAGAAGCTTACTCTTCTTCTTCCTCGTCGGAGCTGAGCGCGGAGAGATCAAATTCCGGCTCGCCTCCGGTGCGACGAGGCGGAGGAGTAGGTTCCCTTGACCGCTTGGCGGGGGTGGCAGCGGTGGCCTGGGAGGATCCCGCCTCAGTTGTTGCAGCGGTGTGGGGTGCTCCCGCGGCAACAGTGCTTGCCGCGGTGGAGCGCGTCGCGCGGCGCTGCGGCTGTTGGCCCGTCTGCCGCCCCGTCTCGTCTCCAGCCTTGCGGAGACGCCTCCTTGGTGGAGCCCGGGGCTCCGTTTGCGGCAAGCTGCTAGATGGCGGGGAAGAAGCGCCCTCGGCGGGTTCGCTCGACTCGGCTTCGGGTTCGGCAAGCTCTTCCTCGCCGGCGAACTCCCTTCGCTCGACAAGGCTTGCCGCCTCTGCTGCCTCTGCCTCCTCCACGGTGAACCCGAATTTGCCAGCGGCAGCAGCTGCTGCTGCCTCCTCCAGCCAGGTGGCGATGCGCTGCATCTCGTCGTCGGTGGTGTCGCGGGTGAGCCTCTTCTGCTCGTCGGGGCGGATCGACACTTCTTCCAAGCTATCGAAGAACTGCCGCACGACGTCGTCTGAAGGCTCTTGCCAGGTTGGAACAATCCCATGCGAATCGCACAACGGCATCATTGCACGGATGCGGTCGAGCGAAGAGTTGTTACACAATGGGACGAATCCCCTCGGCAACCTAAACCACTCGGGGTGATCGGGGTCGTGCTTGAACAGCTCCAGCAGCATCGCATCCAACTCCAAGACAGTGAAATTGAAGTTGAGGCCCGGGCGCAGCCTCATGATGTCCGCCGCATTTTGGAACTCCCAAGCGGGTCTCCTCCTCTCCTGCAAGGGTGCGATGCGGCAGCGAAGGAAATCTGCGCCAACAGCGCCTACGGTGAGTCCGGCAAGCCTGAGGCGCAAGATCCGGGTCACGACAATCTTCAATCTAGCATCTTCCGGCGCCAAGTTGCTCCAATCGTTGCCGCGCACTATTGAAGTTTGGCACTGGGCAGTGAAGGGCTGCAGGTTCTCCTCAACGATCCAACACCAATCGTCTCTCCAGTCCTCCCACTTGCTGCGGAGCTCTCCTTCCAGATAGGCTTCTTTCTTGCCGATCCTTGAGATCCAAGCAATCCCTCCGGCAAGTGGCTCTCCTCTCTCGACTCGGGGCATGAAGAAGTGGCGGAAGAGGGCTACGTTTGGGTGGATTCCGACAAAGTTTTCGCAAAGATGAGCGAAAACTGCCATGGTCAGGACAACATTGGGGGTGAAGTCAAGGAGGCGAAGCCCGTAGGTGTTCATGATATCGCAGAAAAATTCAGAGAAGGGCGGGCAGAGCCCGCAATAGAAGAACAGCGCGAAGAAAGGGTACC
>LR880968.1:921288437-921303191 GCA_904067115.1 Aegilops sharonensis
AATCTCATACAGTTCAGTCAATTTCTTCAGTGACAGAGACGAAGCTCTTCTGGTCGCTGAGGAATTTGTTCTGACTGAGGAGTTAGGAATTCGCCAGTGCGAATTGCCTACACAGTGAGGAACATGATAGCCCTGAGGAATTTGATATTCAAATTTCCGACCGTTGCTGTGCTGCGCGCCAGCTGTCCCAAATATCTTATCCACCTAACGGTCATATCATTGAAGGGCATTTATGTCTTATCATGTCGGGCTGCTCCCTAGGCTATAAATAGCCGCCCCCTACAACCACTAGCTGGTTGGCTGCTCCGAGAGAACTTGACACTTGTCATTTGAGAGCAACCCATCCTCTCAGGACTTTGAGCGAAAATCATCAAGTGAGGAAAAACCCAAAAACCAAACCCCTACAAACCCAAAGTGATTGAGCATCACTGAAGAAATTGATCCTGCGTGGATCCGACGCTTTTTACCTTTGAAGACTGTGCTTCTTCCAGACGGTTAGGCGTCAAGGTCTAGAGCATCCAAGAGGAATTGTGGATCGCCGAGTGACCAAGTATGTGAAGGTTTGGAAGTCGCCTGAAGACTTACCACGAGTGATTGGACGAGGTCTGCGTGACCTTAGTTCAAGGAGAATACGGTGAGGACTTGGTGTCCTGAGCTGCGTGCTCAGTGACTGGGTGTCCGGGACTGTGTGTCCTTGAGTTTAAATACTCAGCCGCTCCAACCAGACGTACAACTGAGACAACAGTTGGAACTGGTCTACCAAATCATTGTCTTCACCAACCCAACTGGTTCTATTTCCTCAACCTTTTCATTTCCTCATTACTGTGTTGAGTGTTTGTTCATATCTGTGTTTGAAGACTTTGACTGGAGACTTTCTCAATTTCCTCAGTTCAATTTCTTCAGTCTGTTTGTCTTCATCTTGTGTTATCCTGTGATTACGCTTTCTGTACTCCGTGATTGTCTTCATTTCATCATGATGACTATGCTTGTAATCTGCTATGCTTACTTCTGAGTACTTATTCCGCTGCAAGTATTTCTTCGCTAAGGAATTTCCTCACCGGCAAATTCCTCAGTGAAGAATTCATAAAAATCGCCCATTCACCCCCCCTCTAGTCGATATAATGCACTTTCAGAAGAAAAGGACCACCTCTGAAGACTTGGAAACAGAGGTTTCCAAACGAGGGAAGAAACCCTTGCCAGGGGGCCCTGCCCCAGAGGGCGATCTTACCGCACAACACTCGCAAGGGGGCCAGCCCTCCACCGATCTGTATGTAAAAAAGGTACTTTGGCAAATATATCCTGTTTTATCTCTGAGAATAATAACCGAGACATATATATTGTAGTCCGGCTCGTAGCCCTTCTCCACAGAGTTCGTCTTCGGGGGATCTTCTTCCGGAGATGATGGAGAGTGAAACGCCTCCTCCTGCCTCCCCGCCACATGGGGCGGACGACCCCGAGGTGTCGTCACGGAGGATTTCTCCTGATCCGCCAAGGCCAGAAGTCAACACTCCAGCTGCCCAAAGTCCGGAGTATTCGGCTCCCAAGGAGAGCAACAGAAAGAGTCCGGGATTGTCCGGTCTTCTGGAGCGAGCAGTTATCTAAGAGACGCATCGTATCTTAATGGGTACGGTGTTTGAGAGGATTTCATCCGCCAAAAGCGGTTTGACTGAAGCTTTTACGAGTCTGCTGAGAGGCTTTGAGGTACGCAAAAAATAATATATGTATTTTTGATGGTACCGCACATGCTAGGTGTGCTCTGTATACATAGTATCCCCTGAGACTCTAGTTGCCATCCAGAGGTGGCAAACAGAGGATCATAATCCAAGGTAATGATCGCGCTGTGTTTATGTGCAGGCGGCTGAAGGTCCGGCGGCTGACCGGACTGCTGATTTTGCCGAGCTGAAGCAATAGCTTGGCGTGGCAGATGCCGACATCGCGCTTGTTAACAAGCGGCTTGACGAGGCCCAGGGTATGTATTTTCGGCTTGTCAGCGAATGTCAAGAGGAGCATGATGCTAGTATCTATAATATGTTGTGACTGCAGATGGAGCTGCTGTCGTGGAGACCCTTCGGGCGGAGCTTGCCCGAGCTAAGGAACAAGCCCGAAATAAGTGATGCGGCCGCCCTGAAGGCGGTTGAAGAGTTAAGAGCCGAACAGGCTGCTCATCGCCAAAGCGAAGAAAAGATAGCCAAGATGGCTGTTGAGCTGAAAGATGCCGCCGGACGCTATGAGCTCCTTGAAAAGGAAAGCCAAGAGAAAGTGGTTGACCTGAAGAAAGTCCTGGACGCAGCCAAGGAAACCCCCTTTGAAATGAGAGGGATAAGGGAGGAGCTTCGTGAAGCCGGAGATATCATGGCTGGGAGGCCCTTTTTGTTGCGGATGAAGTTCGGAGATCCGAAGTATGCCCCTCTGGATCAGTTATGGAGTGCTACAGACGCGTATGTGGACTTGGCAAAGAGTGCTGCTGATGCGACTGAGTTTTACAAAGATCGGAAAGATCATGAGGTAGAAGGGTTGTTCTGGTCGCATTTCAGTGCCCCGACGCGTCCGCTCCCGTTGAATGAAAAGATGGCCGCATGGGCCGAGCTCCATAGGTTGTCTGGGCTTGCTATGAGGTCTATCGTGGATCATCTTTGGCCACGGGGACCAAGGCCGGACAGTTATTTTGGTTTGGTGCAACAATTCCTTGGTGCTGTATCGCATATCGACGTTGTGAAGAGGTCGGTGTGCATGGAGGGTGCGCGGATGGCTCTTGCCCGTGTTAAGACATACTGGGCAGGTATGGAGGCCACCGCTATTGCAACCCGGGGTCCAGCGGGAGGCCAGGACCCGGCCGAGCACTATTTTGAAGAAGTCCTAGAAGGTGCCCGTTTAATAGAGGCTCAGTGCTCGAAGAGTACCATGTTCGAGTGACATGTATCTGAATTGTAAAAACAATGCAATTTTGATTATAAAGGCTGTGTTTATACTTTTTCCTGAAAGTAATATAGTGCCTCCTGTGCGGCCGTTTATGTATGTATGTATATAACCTGAAAGTATGCAGTCGTCAGCTTCAGCCCCCACGCATATAATGCGGGGGTGTTCGGAAAAGCGCATAATCACACTTGATTCATCGTCTTGGTCCATTAAGGAGGTGATAGCGTGGCGAACCAGGCAATCGGACTATATAGCTTTAACACTTTCACTTAGCCATAGGAGTTTGACAGTGGGGCTACTATATAGCCCCTGGTACTTCCGCGTTCATCCAAATGTGGTACGCGTACGCACATGACTGGGAAACCAGTCCTTCGTTAATGCGGAGGAATCGCGAAGATTCCACTGAGTCATCGAGTGGTTGACCAGTCTCGTGCTATATAATGACAGTCGGTTTTCGGCTTTCTCTACTGAGGTGCTCATCCAGATGAACCAGGGCACAATCCCAGTAGTTCTCCCAGTGCCACCTTAGCCGATAGAGCGGAATGTAAGGGAGAAAAACATGGGACCCGGGCAAAACCAACAATTTGACCAAAGAAATGATTTGGAGCTGATGCATATAAGGCCAAACTCGCGACGCCAAACACTCCCTAAGGTATTCGAACTTTACGACATATATTGGGCTGAGTAACACCCTCGATAATGAGCCCTGAGTTTCCAGGTACATGCATTAATCTGGTGTGACGAAATGCCAAGAACGCCAGTATCCCTACCAGTTGTGTTAAGTGTCCGGAGGGTATGAAGCAACAAGAGACATTAAAAAGGTTTATGCAGGGTCTTAATCTAAAAATAAACCTTTGAGCAGGGCCCTGCTGCACGTCTGCGCCTTTATCTCCATTGTGCCGTATCCAGGAAGGGTGTAGCACGATGATCATCTGTAAAAAAAGAAAAACCCAGGTAAAAGACTTCGTGCGAAGAGTTGGTTAATCTAAACGAACCATAAAAATGCAATCTATTATTGTATTTAATAGGGTCAAGCCGAACTATGGGCTTCCTTTTTTTTTGCGAGCAGCCCCTAGCACCACGTATGGGGGTATATCTATCAACCCAAGCTCAGGTTTATCTGGGCTGTTACATCTGGTGGAGCGCTGGACTCGTCTAACCGTGTCCGTGGTCTTGACGACTGACCATTTATTCTAGTTGGAGGGGCCATTCAGTGTTCGGCCGCTAGAGCCGCCACATATTCTTCCGCACGTAAGGAACGCTCTGTATTTCCACTAACTGTGATGCCGCGTCGTGGATCGGGCATCTTAAGTTTAAGATAGGCGTATTGCGGTACTGCATTAAAACGAGCGAAGGTCGTTCTCCCGAGTTGTGCGTGATAGCCGCTTCGGAATGGAGCGATGTCGAAGATTAGTTCTACGCTTATGAAGTTGTCGGGAGAACCGAATACAATCTCTAGTACTAGAGAGCCCGTGCAGCGGGCCTCGACGCCTGGTATTACTCCTTTAAAGATAGTATTGCTTTGGCATATTCTTGATTGGTCTATCCCCATTTTGCAGACAGTGTCGTGATATATCAGGTTGAGACTACTGCCGCCGTCCATAAGGACTCGGGTGTGATGGTATCCGTCAACTATTGGGTCGAGCACCAAGTCAGCCGATCCTCCGTGCCGGATACTAGTCGGATGATCCCTGCGATCAAAGGTGATCGGACAGGCCGACCAGGGATTGAACTTGGGGGCGACGGGCTCTACAGAATATACGTCTCGGAGTGCGTGTTTGCGCCTTCTCTTTGGTATGTTAGTTGTGTAAATCATATTCACTGTTTTGACTTCTGGCGGGAATTTTTTCTGTCCCCCAGTGTTCGGCTGGCGAGGCTCATCCTCGTCTTCACTTGGCGTCTCCCTCCCTTTTTGTTCGGCGTTTAGCTTGCCGGCCTGCTTGAAAACCCAGCACTCTCTGCGGGTGTGATTTGTAGGCTTTTCGGGAGTGCCATGAATCTTACATAATTTATCTAGAATCTTATTTAGGCTAGAAGGTCCATCTCTGCTGCCTTTAAATGGCTTTTTCCGTTGACCGGGTCGAGAGCCCCTGAATCCGGCGTTGATCGTCGTGTTATCTGGGCTGTCTTCATTGTTTCGACGCTTGTTTTTATTGTGTCGCGGCTTCCCGTTGCCATCCCTAACTTCGGATGTGCCTGGGTTATTGATGCCGCTACGGGCCAGCCAAGTATCCTCGCCCGCACAAAAGCGGGTCATGAGGGTTGTTAGGGCTGCCATTGTCCTTGGCTTTTCCTGGCCAAGGTGTCTAGCAAGCCATTCGTCCCGGACACTGTGCTTGAAAGCCGCTAAGGCTTCGGCATCCGGGGAATCGACGATTTGATTCTTCTTAGTGAGAAATCTGTTCCAAAGCTTACGAGCTGACTCTCCGGGTTGTTGGATTATGTGACTTAAATCGTCTACATCCGGAGGTCGGACATAGGTCCCCTGAAAATTAGCCCTGAAAGCATCCTTAAGTTCCTCCCAACTTCCAATTGAGTTTTCGGGGAGGCTTTTCAACCAGTGCCGAGCTGGTCCTTTCAACTTGAGGGGAAGGTATTTGATGGCATGGAGATCATCTCCGTGAGCCATGTGGATGTGAAGGATAAAGTCCTCAATCCAAACCCCTGGGTCTATTGTTCTGTCGTATGCTTCTATGTTCACCGGTTTGAATCCCTCTGGAAATTCATGATCCAGCACCTCGTCGGTGAAGCACAGGGGGTGCGCGGCACCCCTGTATTTGGATGTGTCATGGCATGCTGTCGATGGTTGTTGTGTTCGGTGTTGATTCCTAGCTAGTATTCGATCAATATGATCGTTTTGGTAGCTCAGATCCTGTACCGAAGCACGCTTCCTAGATCCATAGATGGACCTGGCCATACCGGATTTTTTGTCCAGGAGCTCACATAAATCATGTGCTGACTTGTGTGCGGCATCATTAGCCATCCTGTCGCGGCCACGGGGTGGTCGGTCTGGCTGATCGACCATTTTATTTTTCGGCTAGATGGTCTCTATAGACTCATCGTCAAATTTCGGCAGCAACTTGCGCTTTGGATAGCTCTTTGTGTGGCGATCTCCACCGTATTTTTCTTCAGTGTCGAGCACTTTGTTCCATCTACGGTTGAGCGTCTCCTGCGCGGCCTTAAGCCTTTGCTTCTGCTTCTTCAGGCTCCTCGCGGTGGCAAGAAGCCTTCTTTGGAGGTTCTCTTGTTCCAAATGTTTTTCCGGGATGATGATTGCGTCGTTGTCCGGACTGTTCCCCTCTCCGGAGACATGTTGATGAATTTTACCCTCGGGATCGGCGTCATCTGACGTCGGCTCCGGACTTTGTTCACCGCCCCCTGGCTCATCCTGCTCTATCGCTGGGTCCATGGGGTCGTCGTTTCCTTTAGAGTCGACCGGGGTATTATTATTTCTTGCGCTATTGTCGATGTTTTTACTGTGGCAGGATTTAGAGCGGCGCCTACGTCGTCTCTTTGGTTGCTGCTTGATGGGATTGTTCTCCGTTGCGTCCTCGCCATTGCTTTCTTTTGGGGTGTCCACCATGTATATATCGTATGATGAGGTGGCTGTCCAGCGCCCCATGGGCGGTGGTTCCTGTTTGTCTCCAGCATCGCTGTCCATACCGTCGATGTCTTCGGAGTCGAAGTTAAGCGTGTCGGTTAAGTCATCGACAACGGCTATGAAACGGGTGGTGGGTGGGGAACGAATTTCTTCATCGTCCGCTTCCCACTCGAAGCCGGATATATTTCGGCCAAGTGTCGGTGTACAAAAGTAGGGGCTCTACTTTTGACCCCTTTACTTGTGCATGGGCAGTCAGAGCCACCCGCCACGGCCACGCATAACAGGGCAGGAAAGGGAAGCCGGAGAGAAGCCGAAGTCACAAGGCAAACAAAGCAACGAGAAGGACCAAGGCCACAAAGATCGGATGGATGAAGCTGGTTTCCCTGGCAAGGACCTATGCCGGGGCAGCCTCAGCGGCCCCGGCAAGACCCTTGTCGGGGCAGCCCGCCCACACCAACTGAACGAGCCACTTTTGAGCCCACCAACACTGGAAAAACGCATTGGGACAGGGCTCGGGAGGCACCTCCGTGGTGGCATGCAGATCTTTGTGAAGACAAAGAATAGCCAAGATCAAATGAGGATAGGAAGGCAACAGATCCTCGGCAGGTTTCTTGCCGAGGAAGCACACGAGACCCCCGGCAAGGTCCTTGCCGGGGATAACAGCGTGCCGCGTCAAGACCCTTGTCGGGCCACCTGGCAAGGCCCTCGCCCAGCGTGCCAGCAGGGCCACTGCCAGGCCCATGCCAGCCAAGTATCCGTCGCCGCTCGCATGCAGCTGCCGACCCAACCAGCTGGGCAGGCACCTGCGTGGCAACATGCAGCCCTTCGTGGAGGCTCCACCACCGCGCCACCTCAGCTGCCTGCCTGCCCACATGGCTCCGCATGCGTCGCTGTCCAGGGCGCGTGTCACAGCGAGGAGGAGCGGCGACGGACGGGACGGGCCTTGCTCCCGCCCCCGATAAAGTGAAGGGACACCTAAGCCTCACATTAAATGCACTTTGTCCTGTAATACCAGCGATAAGCTCACATCACTGTAGCGCTTTCCACCTCCTGTGTGCCACTGTGGCAGCCCCTTTCGCCTATAAAAGGAGGCCCATGGTGCACTGGAGATGGATTCGGCTCTTTCGAACCTGGCAACACCCAGAGCTAGTTCAAGAGCTCAAGAACACTAAATACATCCACCAAAGCAGGATCGTAGGGTTTTACGCATCTTTGCGGCCCGAACTTGGGTAAATCCCCTTTGTGCTGTCTGCTAGTCCCGCTCTTCTCATGATCCCGCGCCCCGCAACCGCAGTAGGGATTCCAGTGATCCCATAGATGTCGTTTCCCACCCACATCTTTGGCATGCCAGGTAGGGGGAGCGCGATTGTGAGAATCGGGTCTAGTGGTAGGCCTAGCAGTTCATCATCGCCATAGCTCCTGTGGAGAAGGCGACCAAGAAGGCGGCGCTACCCGTTGGCGCGAAGGATGCCGAGGCGGCGACGTGAGAGCTAAGTCATGCTTAATTTTAAGTTTTTTCTCCTTAGATATAAGGTTATTATCCTCGACGGTTCGACCTATGTATGAAGAGCCTGTATGCAGAGGGGCCCTCCTGCGATCAGCAACGCCCTTGTTCTGTTTCGAGTCCACTCAACAGTTCGAGCGGCCGCGTCGAGAGCGGCAGTGTAGCCTTTCGCCGTCGGCAACGCTGTCGGTTCTGAATCGAGTCAAGCTCGACAGATCGAGCGGCCGTGCCAAGGGCGGTAAGGTGCTTCGCCCGGCAACAATCACACCCGGCAGGCTAATGAGGATCTGTCCTCAAAGCGCCACCCTGGGTTTATGTGCCGGCAAGCCTACCCGATCGACGTGGGGTGGGCATACAAAGGAAAATCGAACAGGAAATATGCATAATTTCAGGAGCACTTCAGAGTTATATTACACAAATTGCCGCCGCGGTTCTAACTAAAGATAGCATTTTCTTGGTCTTGAGCCCGCAGCGGCGACGGAGAACGGGGTGCCTAATCCCGGCGCTGGCCCTCCAACCTCTTGATTTTGTCAATGCGGCTGAGGATGGGCTGGATACGCTCATTGAGCGCCGCGATGTCGGCATCCTCGAAGTCGAGGTCTGGGTGCCAGTGCGCAACCTTGGTGAGCACCCTGGTCATGGTCCCCCGGCAGAGTATCCGGGATTCCTCGGCCAGGGAGGCCGCCCGGTTGGAATGAAGCCGCCTCAGGGCGCCGACGACCTTCTCAAAGTATATGCTCAGGTTGGCATTGGGGCTCAGGTTCGCCTCTGGGGCGTACCTCATCTCTGGCATCCCCATAATGGACAGCTGATTGGCGGCCGAGTCTGCAACGACGGCAAGGCGTTCAAGCCAACGTTTCTCGCCCGCCACGTGGTCCTCAAGGTTGGCAGTCTCGTTCATCCACATCTTCTTCTCTGTCTCTTGCTCCTTGGTCAGGATCCTCTCCCAGGTTCTGGCCTCCGACAACATCTTCTCGAGATCTCCCAGCTTCAGCTTGAGGTCTCTGATGGAGTTGTTGGCTTCGGAGAGTTCTCCGGCCTTGCTGACGATCGCGCCCTGCGCCTCCGTCAGGGCGCCGTTGAGCGTGTCCCTCTCCTGGGCCAGATTCAAAGCTTGCCCCTCCAGCTCCTTCACCCTGCCGGTTTAGACCTGAGCCTCGGCATTGAGTGCCTTCTGATGCCTCTGCTCCAGCTCTTGGGTCCGCTGCACGACGAGCTAGCCCAACTCTTCGTCCTTGCCGTGGAGCGTGGCAGCAAGCTTCTCCTCGCGCGCGGCAAGATCCTCTTCCTAGGTTTTTAGTACGGCCGCGTGCTGAGTTCGAGCAGCTTCGGCTTTGTCGGCCAATTTCTTCGCCGTCTCCTGGGCCTTCTCGACGTCAGCCAGCTTCAGGGCGAGCTCCACCTCACGGTTGGCCAGCTCACCCTGGGCGGCCTTCAGCTTGTCCTGGGCCTGGCGGAACCAGTCTTGGGCCTCGGTGACGCGCCCTCCAAAGTCCGCCTCCGCCTTCTCCACCATCGCTGCCCTGGACTTGGCCTTGTCCAGACGAGCGCGACGGAGCACCTGAAGCTTCCGGAAGCTGGCACCCATAGCGTGGAGCAGCTGCTCCTCCTGGGAGCCGGCGCCACCGACACCCGGCTCATCGACGGCCTCGAGCCCGGCGGCGGCAAGCGCCTCCTCATCGAACACCCCTCCCTCAAAGGGAGCCCTGGTGCTCGACGCGCCAAGGAGATGGACGAAGAGGTCGTCGCTCACCCTCAGGTACCTGCTGGAGCCAGAGCAGCGGAGGAGGTGGGCAGGTCGTCAAACGCCACCTCCTCGGCAGTGGCCTTGCCGGCTTCCCCGGCAGGCCCCTTGCCGGGCTCTTCGGCGGGTCCCTTGGCGGCGTCCTCAGTGGCGCCCTCGGCGCTCTCCTCGGCAGCAATCTTCTCCACCCCCGCCGCGGCATCCGCGGCGACGTCCTTGATGACGGCGTCGGCGTCCTCTGAGGAGGGGTCTGGACGCCAAGAAGGAGGCAGGGCGGAGCCAAGATCGAAAGTCAGTGAGGAAGAGAGGAAAGGAAGAACGCAAGCAGAAGTGAAGAGCGAGTGGCTTACCCGTGCCGGGCCGAGAGGCGGAAGTCCCTTCTCCGCCAAGGTCTGGCGTCAAGGCGAAGCCACCGGCGGCCGTGTTCTCCCCCTCCTCCTCCGTGTGCATGGCCTCGGCGCTTGGTGCCCTTGCCGGGGACGCCCCTCGGGGCGGCGTGGTCGACGGGCGGCACGATGGGAGAGGCCCTCTGCGGCTCTCCTTGGTGTCGCTCCCCTCCTACATCCACGGTAGGGTCAGTACCAAAGCATCGTGCGTTACGCACGTTGACAAAGGATGGCTGATGGACTCACGCTGGGGGATGCTGTCCGGGCTGCTCGACACCACCAGTGGCGTACTAGGGGTGCCTGTCGGGGGCTGGCCACTCGCCGAAATCCTGGCCCTTTTTATCCTCTGGGCCAGCGTCTCCACATCCCTGCAAGATGAAGACAAGTTAGCAACGCCATTAGGGGAGGTGTAAGGAATGAGAGAGGAAAGCATAAGCTTACTCTTCATTTTCTTCTTCCTCCCCCTCTGTTGCTTTCCTTTTTCTCTCCGGGCTGAGAGGCCCGAAGTCTCTCTCCGGGCTGAGAGGCCTGAAGTCAAACGCAATCCCCGCACCGATGATTGCTGATGAAGGGGGAGGCGACGGCGTCCGGGCGCGCTTGGACGATGATGAAGCAGATGCCCTCTTCTTCGATGCCACGTCCTTCGCCGTCTTCTTTGTCGCCACCGCCCTCATCTGACGCACGGGCGCTTCCTGGGCTTGCCGCAGCTATGCGGCCTGGTCGAGGCAGACCGGCTCACCGGAGGTGGCCCGCCGCAGGACCCGCTTTTTTCCGGTGATTGGAGGATCGACAGTCGCGGTCTACTCCCACTCGCCCTCCTCCGACGACGACCTGTCGGCGGCGTCTTCAACGAGGGGAGCCCCAGTGTCGGGGCCGTTGGCCTCCCCAGCGGCTGCTGCCCACCGGGCGAGCTCCCCCTCCTCCGCCTCCGCCGCGGCCTTGTCCGCCACGCCGTCGGTGCTGCCAGCCTCCTTGATGAGCTTTGCCTCCTCCTCGGCAAGCCTCGCCTCCTCCACCCTGGCGGCGATATAGTCCAGTTCCGCCGGAGAGGTGTCCAGGATAAGCCGCGGCTCGGCGGTGACGTACACCTCATGCAAGGTGTCGAAGAACTCCTGCACCACGAGCCCGTCAGGCTCGACCCAGTTCGGGTCAAGGCCATGCACGTTGAAGAGCGGCATCATGGCAATGATCTCGTTCCGGCGAGAGTTATTGCTCAGCGGGACCACTCCCGCCGGCAGCTTGAAAACGGGCTCCTTGTCGACCTTGCCGGCCTTCGCGGCGGACCTGACAAGCTTGCCGGACCGCTCGACCTCGCCCTCATCGTTAACCTCGAGCTGGAAGATCCGTTGGCAGAGATGGGCGTGCCTCAGCACAGTCAGGTTGTTGTTGAGGCCGGGGCGGAGCCTCATGATGTCGGCGGCGTTGACAAAGAACCAGGCCGGCCTCCCCTTGTCATGCAGAGGGGCAATTCGGCGGCGAATGAAGTCCGCCCCGATCATTTTGAGGGTGAGCCCGGCCTGAGTGAGACGAAGGATCCTGGTGGTGGTGACCATAAGCTTCGCGTAGTCGGCGTCGACGTCGCCCCAATCGCCCCTACGGACCGGTGCCTCCTGACAAACCTCCCAGAATGCTGGCGGGTCCTCCTCCTCAATCCAGCACCATCGACCCGCCATTCTTCCCACCTCTCCTTCGTGGCGCCGTACGGGTACGCCCCCTTGGCCCTCGGGATCCAAGCAACACAGCCAGCGATGGCGCCCCCTTTTTGGATCCGAGGGGAGAAGTAATGGCCGAAGAGCGCCGTGGTGGGGTGTACCCCCACGGAGCCCTCACAGAGATGTGCGAAGAGAGCCATGCACGCCACAACATTCGGAGTGAAATCCAGGAGACGGAAGCCGTGGGTGTGCATGATATCCTTGAAGAAATCAGAAAAGGGGGGGACAGAGCCCGCAGGAGAAATAGTCGACAAAGAAGGGGTACCGATTTAGGGAGGGCCCGACGCTGGCACGGACGACGTGCGTGGCTGGATGCCCCGTCTTCTCTCCCCCCGTCTTCACTCCCCACAGATCCTTGAACATCTCCCGGAGCTCGGGCACGCCGGCCGTCGAGGGGAAGCAAGCGAACTGCACCCGGCGCGCCACCAGCTCGCTCTCCAGCTGCTCCGTCACCCCGGTGTCCTTCGCCGCTCCCTTGCTTTTTGTGGACTTGGGCGCCATGGCGGCTGCGGGAAGCAAAAAAGCAGGGGATAGCAGAAGCACGGTGGCGATGGACGAAGGCAGAGAGGCACGGGAAGAAGGAAGAAAGAGAGCGGCGGTTCTAAGATTGGAGAAAGGCGTGAGAGGGGGTAAAGTGAGCAGCGCGCCCGCGGTTATTCCTTTTTAAGAGGAAGGCGCGGGCCGCCTCCTTTCCCATTAACTGCGATACGACGCATGCGTGCGAACGCTGTCCCACGCATGCCTCCCACGTCACGCACGCGCACACGAACCCCACGTCGCGCATTCAACGCGGGTCGTGGGGGAGCGCAGCAGATGGAGCAGTTATCGCGGTAAAATCCGCCCCAACTGCCCGCACACCGTTCTGGGCCTGGCCCAACAATGTGCTGCGCCTATGTATGTCCCAGGCCCGGGGGCTCCTGTCGGTGTACAAAAGTAGGGGCTCTGCTTTTGACCCCTTTACTTGTGCACGGGCAGTCAGAGCCACCCGCCACGACCATCCATAACAAGGCAGGAAAGGGAAGCTGGAGAGAAGTCGAAGGCACAAGGCAAACAAAGCAACGAGAAGGACCAAGGCCACAAAGATCGGATGGACGAAGTAGGTTTCCCCGGCAAGGACCCTTGCCAGGGCAGCCTCAGCGGCCCCGGCAAGACCCTTGCGGGGCAGCCCGCCCACACCAACTGAGCGAGCCACTTTTGAGCCCACCAACTCTGGACAAACGCGTTGGGACATGGCTCGGGAGGCACCTCCGTGGTGGCATGCAGATCTTTGTGAAGACAAAGAATAGCCAAGATCAAATGAGGATAGGAAGGCAAGAGATCCTCGGCAGGTTTCTTGCCGAGGAAGCCCACGAGACCCCCGGAAAGGTCCTTGCCGGGGATGATAGTGCGCCGCGGCAAGACCCTTGCCGGGCCACCCGGCAAGGCCCTCGCCCATCGCGCCAGCAGGGCCACTGCCAGGCCCACGCCAGCCAAGTATCCGTCGCCACTCGCATGCAGCTGCCGACCCAACCAGCTGGGCAGGCACCTGCGTGGCAACATGCAGCCCTTCGTGGAGGCTCCACCACCGCGCCACCTCAGCTGCCTGCCTGCCTACATGGCGCCGAATGCGTCGCTGGCCAGGGCGCGTGTCACAGCGAGGAGGAGCGGCGACGGACGGGACGGGCCTTGCTCCCGCCCCCGATAAAGTGAAGGGACACCTAAGCCTCACATTAAATGCACTTTTTCCTGTAATACCAGCGATAAGCTCACATCGCTGTGGCTCTTTCCACCTCTTGTGTGCCACTGTGGCAGCCCCTTTCGCCTATAAAAGGATGCCCATGGCGCACTGGAGAAGGATTCGGCTCTTTCGAACCTGGCAACACTCAGAGCTAGTTCAAGAGCTCAAGAACACTAAATACATCCACCAAAGCAGGATCACAGGGTTTTACGCATCTTTGTGGCCCGAACCTGGGTAAATCCCCTTTGTGCTGTCTGCTAGTCCCGCTCTTCTCACAATCCCGCGCCCCGCAACCGCAGTAGGGATTCCAGTGATCCCATAGGTGTCGTTTCCCACTGACACCAAGAGTCCCTTGATAGAGAGAGAGAGAGACCTTAATGAATTTAGCACGTCACCCAAGGGCGAGTGCTGAAAGATATCCGCGGAGGTGAACTCCATGATCGGTGCCCAATCAGATTCGATAGGCATGGATGTACGCGGCTCGGAGCCTATAGCTGGAGACGAGTCCGAGGGTCCGATGACACCGGCCACATAGGAGGTGCGGTCAGTGTTAGGCTCCAACACCGATGATTGTGCGGCCTCCGTGGCAGGGTCCATCCACCCGTCCTCAGATGGCGCGATCTGCTCCGGATTGATTTCGGGGGCCGCCGTAGACGTGATCTCCCAAACACTGTCCGATGGCAGATCTACGTCATGCTCGTCGTGACTGTTCAGCGCACCTGACATGGGCTCGAATCCGTCGAAGATCAAGTCTCCGCAGATGTCGGCAGTATAGTTCAAGCTTCCAAACCTGATCTGATGGCCAGGGGCATAGCTATCGATTTGCTTCAGATGGCCAAGCGAGTTGGCCCGCAGTACGAAGCCGCCAAATACGAAGATCTGTCCGGGAAGGAAAACCTCCCCCTTGACCGCGTCGTTGAAGAAGATTGAAGAAGCCATCAAGCCTTATCGCGACAGAACAGTGGAACTCTCAATGAAAGCACCAATGTCAGTGTCAATGTCACATCCCAGCTAGACCATGCAGTAGGGTGTGCATCATGTTTAAATTTCATTTGAATTTGAAATGGGGAAGACAGGAAACCCCCAGAAACCCCCCCCCCCTTAATTCAACTAGGGTTTACTAAAAATTATTTCAATGAACCTGAAATGCCCTTCAAAATGCTCATCATCTTTG
>LR880968.1:921321450-921339383 GCA_904067115.1 Aegilops sharonensis
GGTCTTGTTAATCATCAACACTTGATGCTTTTGCTTGATTTCTACGTTCGTCGATTTCAGCATCATGAAGAGCTCAGGAATTACTTTTGTTATCCCTTGCATATTATAGTTCATCACGAAGTTCCAATAACTTGGTGATGGTGATTGGAGAACTCTATCAATCAGTATCTTATCTGGAAAATTAACTCCCACTTGATTCAAGCGATTGTAGTACCCAGACATTTTAAGTACATGCTCCCTAGCTAAGCAATTCTCCTCCATCTTTTAGGCGAAGTATTTGTCAAAGGTCTCATACCTCTCGACATGGGCATGAGTCTCAAATACCAAATGCAGCTCTTGGAACATCTCATATGCTCTGTGGCGTTCAAAACGTTTTTGAAGTCCCGGTTCTAAGCCGTAAATCTTGGTGCACTAAACTATCAAGTAGTCATCATATTGAGCTAGCCAAATGTTCATAACATCTGCGTCTCCTCCTGCAATAGGTCTGTCACCTAGCGGTGCATCAAGGACATAATTCTTCTGTGCAGCAATGAGGATAAACCTCAGGTCACGGACCCAGTCCGCATCATTTCTACTATCATCTTTCAACTTAGCTTTCTCTAGGAACATATAAAAAACATAGGGAAGCTACAATGCGAGCTATTGATCTACAACATAATTTGCAAAATACTATCAGGACTAAGTTCATGATAAATTAAAGTTCAATTAATCATATTACTTAAGAACTCCCACTTTGATAGACATCCCTCTAGTCTTCTAAAATGATCACGTGATCCGTATCAACTAAACCATGTCCGATCATTACATGAGATGGAGTAGTTTTCAAAGGTGAACATCTCTATGTTGATCATATCTACTATATGATTCACGCTCGACCTTTCGGTCTCCAGTGTTCCGAGGCCATATCTGCATATGCTGGGCTCGTCAAGTTTAACCTGAGTATTCTGCATGTCAAAACTTGCTTCCACCCATTGTATGTGAACGTAGAGCCTATCACACCCCATCATCACGTGGTGTCTCAGCATGAAAAACTATCACAGCGGTGCATACTCAGGGAGAACACTTATACCTTAAAATTTTAGTAAGGGATCATCTTATAATGCTACCGCCGTACTAAGAAAAATAAGATGCATAAAAGATAAATAACATATGCAATCAAAATATGTGACATGATATGGCCATCATCATCATGTGCCCTTGATCTCCATCTCCAAAGTACCATCATGATCTCCATCGTCACTGGCAGGACACCATTGAGGGAGTCCTGGATTAGGGGGTCTCCGGACAGCCGGACTATATCATTTGGCCGGACTGTTGGACTATGAACATACAAGATTGAAGACTTCGTCCCGTGTCCGTATGGGACTCTCCTTGGCGTGGAAGGCAAGCTTGGTGATACGTATATGTAGATCTCCTTCCTTGTAACCGACTCTGTGTAACCCTACCCCCCTCCGGTATCTATATAAACCGGAGGGTTTAGTCCGTAGGGGACGACAACAATCATACCATAGGCTAGCTTCTAGAGTTTAGCTTCTACGATTTCGTGGTAGTTCAACTCTTGTAATACTCATATTCATCAAGATCAATCAAGAAGGAAGTAGGGTATTACCTCCATAGAGAGGGCACGAACCTGGGTAAACATTGTGTCCCTTGCCTCATGTTACCTTCCGCCTTAGACGCACAGTTCGGGACCCCCTACCCGAGATCCGCCGGTTTTGACACCGACATTGGTGCTTTCATTGAGAGTTCCAATGTGTGTTCGGAAAAGGGTCGATGGCTCGCCTGCAGATCAACTGCGACTTCGGCATCTTCGTCACCAGCTCGACTGGTCACCTTGGCTCGACCAAAGACTGCGCCGTACCTCCAATCATTACGTTCGGATGAGGGCCTTCATCAACACCAACTCCGATCTCTGTCAAGATCATGGAGGAATCATCCAGGGAGCCCGGTGGCTCAACGTCAACATTGCCCTTGGGCGACCGTACTGTTTTTCTGGACAGCGAACTTGTATCCGGCACCACCGCCTCCTCAAGTGTTGTTTTAACGATTGCTTTGGTGGAATTGTGCGGAATTGAGTCCTCAACAACAATGGAAAATTTCGTCGAGTTCCGATGGAGGAATCTCTGGCAATCCACGATATACCGGAGCCCTGTCAAATCTGGACGGGAATCTGGACGAGTTTAGGGCGTGGTTTCCAACTTCTAGCTCGGACGTCCTTTGAAAGATCCAAGCTTTGATCGGCTGCGGAATTCCTATATCTACCACCCCTCAAAATTTCAGCTTGATCCGACCGTCCAAACTCCGGGAACCTTCCGATTAGTGCATCACTTTTCGGATCTATTTTCTGCATGAAAACGAATCTGACCCGAGTTCGTCTCTTTTATGAACGGGATATCGGACATCCTGTTTTGAAGGAAGTTTTGTATGGGGTATTGTGTTTTGTTCCCGAACACATCCCACTAACTTTAAAATCTTCTGAACATGATCTTCACCATCATGCTGGTGTCAAACATGTCCGGCAATATTGCTCCAAGGCCGCCGACCTGAGCTAGACACATCGCCGCTTTGTTGAGCCGAGCTCAACTTCTTCGGATCATCATCTCGGCAAGCCGAACAAGAGTTCGGCATCGCGAAGGATAAATCATCACCAACGTCGCTGCCCCACGGATTACACGGAGCGGGAACACCGTCATCGCCGCACGGTCACTTCATCAAGCCGACATTGACCACGTCACAACATGCATCGGAAGGGCCGCACTGTTGCTTCTTCAAGCCGGTGTCCATCACGCCGACCTACTTCGACTCACCGGTTGACATCGAGGCTTCGACATCTCGGCTGGACCGGGGGCTTCGCCATCTCTTCATCAACCTATACTCCGGAGACTTCGGCGTCACTAGCCGACCAGCTCCGTCACGTTAGCTGGACCGAGGGCTTTGCCTCGGCGAGCCAACCTTTGCCAGCATCGCCATGCTGTCACTTTATCGCCCATCAGGCAATGGGTGTGCGGATCGAGTCCCAATTTTGGGAATCACCTTTCTTCGGATTGCTACAATAAATTTACCAGGTGCTATTAATCGTAGTATTTTTTGCTTGTTTGGGTTCATTTTTCCCAAGGAATTATTACTCTGGTTTGTCCATCGTATGTACGTAGGTCTATCAAATGGTGGCTGCATTAACGACGATCGCATGGTGGTTCGGTCAGTTTCCGTACATAGTCCGGCGAACGCCGCATCCGGAACTCGGACCGACCTGAGAATTCAGACTTTGCCACGCCTTCATCGCGTCACGCCGTCGCCCTGCATCGACATTGACTTTGGCGCCAGGCCATATTTATTTTATTACTCACTTTGCTTAAATTATTTATTATGCATCAATTTTTATTTTTTAATTTATCATTTTTACTATTATCTCCTGTTTGCACTATTTTTTGTGCACAGGAAAATGATCCAGCCGGACTATATCCTTTGGTGTCACCTCGGGACCAGCTTGGGGGATGGAACCTTGTCCCGCATCAAGTTCGGACCGCGTCATAAATACCGAACACATTAACCAGCTAAGTTGCCTTCATGCTCAAAGTTTTAAATTTTTAACTTGTGTTCGGCTCGACCAAGCATTATACTTTTTTGGAAAAAAAGTTGCTTGTAAAAAATTTCCTTGTCCAAACTTTGTTTGTGACGGACAAATTCAAATACCCCGATTACTTGGGGGCTCCCATGCTGGAGCTTTTCCTCTTGCATATGATTATACTTGTATGGCTTCGTTCCTTGTTCGTGTATTATGTCACAATATGCACCATATTGACCTAAGTGATTTGCAAGCTGGGTTGCCTTGCTCCTATGTTTACCCCTACGTTCCCGATTGTTCGGCTAGGGAGTAAAGGGAGCACCTCTGCGATTGTCATGATCGGGTCACTCGAGCCGGACCTCATACTGGGTGAAGCCGAAAGCTAGCGCTCTTACTGTTTTCAATAATGGTCGGCACACAACGGAACTCATGAGTACAAAAAATCTATTGCACAAGTCTCATAGTAACAATGAGCACCGAAGAAAGGTATCGGTGGGGGTACTATTTTCTTCGAAGATGCTTCTTACACTTCGTTGGTAATATAGCATAAGTTCCCTGAGCGCGCTTTGTCTGTTACAGCCTTATGGCCATATTGCCTGGTTATCGGAAACACCGTCGATATTCTCGACAGGTGGAGTACATAACACTTTTCGGTCCTTGCCGAAAAGGGAGAAGCCGACGGTCGGCTAAGACGCGTTTAAAGTCTGGGTGAACATATATATGATATAAGTTCGTCGGTACATACAATCATTCTTTTTCCCAAGTCACTTGGGGGCTCTTAAAGTTTATGTGAGCTGTTTTATAATAAGTGTTCTTCTTATTAGTCGTTGCAAAGTCTTTTTCTATCACTCCTTTCTGATGCATGTGTTTGGTCAGTAGCCGGATAGCCTTGCTTCTCTCTAAATCCGCTCGAGTGCAGTTTGCTAAACTAGCCTCGGAGAAGCACGCCGCCTTAAGGATAAGGAGTTTGAGGCAATAGGCTGACCCGCTTGGAGTCTTGAGATAGGATGTGTCATGTTAAAGCACGACAGAAACACTTTTTTTACAATCCAATATTCGTATTGGCACCGAACACTTGATCTTGTTCAGACATTAAACTTTTGAATAAGTTTTTTGGCTTTTCGAGCCTATGGCACTTATAAACTATTTGTGCATTTCCAGCATTAGTCTCGCAGTGCAACGCCGGACACCTTTAGGGATTCGGCAAAAACATTCTCGGATATTGCTATATATGCATCAGTTTCGAATTGTGTCTTCGGTCAATAGTTGGGTTGCCCGGCTCCTGTGCTTGCCTCCTACGTTCCGCTTTGTTCGGCTACGTGTGCCAAGGGAGAACCACTGCGATTGTGCTTCCAGCTCGCATGGTCAAGCACCTTAGTGGAGAAAGCCGAAAACTGACTGTCACAATAGGCGTAAACTGGTCAGCGATCCGATGACTATGTTAAATGACGAGCCGTTCATAACATTGGCCGAAGTGTTTACGACCTGACCTCGGCTGTCGCCGAACACTAACCGGGGGCTCATAGCTAGCTTCCCCAGTATAAAGCTCCTATGACTAAGCGAAAGTTTTAAAGCCCGCATATCTGATTGCCTTGTTTCTGGTAACACAACCGCCTTCAGGCAGCGAGACGTCGGCTAAGGGTTGTTTTGTTAGTACGGAAACACCCTGCGTAGTATCTACCAAGGGGTAGAAGCCGACAATGGGCCACTTTCAACTGATAAACGGTCATAATGGAGTCAAAATAATGATGTAAAGTACTTGGATACATAGAATCATTACACATAATTTGTGATTTTACTCTGGATATCGATCCTTAATTCGGCCGCCCGTGCCCACATTAAAGCTCGGGGCCTACTGGGCTTTGCGCTCATTATTTACAAATATTAAAGGGGCACATCGATCCCTTGATCTGGTGTTGCCACCCGACTAGTGTCTCGGGGGCTACTGCATTGCCTATTTCAATGCAGAAAATTTCTACTGCCAAGTGTTCGGCTTGACAGAACTATGGGCAAACTTGTCTTCGGATAACAATAGGTACCATTTGGACCTATCCGGCGTCAAGGTAAATATATTACGGCAAATTTTCAAGACCCTCTCTCAAGGACCCGTTCGCCGATCACTATTATCTCTAATATATAACACCGCGTTTTTATTCATATGTATGCTGCCGAGCTAGGAATTGATCCTCAGGCCGATTTCGCGCATCGACCTGAGTCTTAGGGGCTACTGGGAACAACGGTTTTTATGCTTGCCTTCAGGTGCATCTCGGGTTTTAGACTGATACACACGTTGAGGGCTACTGGATATACGTCGGCAGAGAATAAACTGCACCAGTTAAAAATATTCACAAAAATCAGCCCGCGGTCGGGGTGGTGCACCACCTCGGAGGCAGTCCGGCATAAAGCTCGGACGCCAGCGGCTAGCTCCATAACGGGCATTTCTGGCATAAAGCTCGGCTAAACTCCTTCAACTTTTTTGGACCAAGATGATCTACGACATCTTGGATATAGTCCGGCGTTGGAGCTTGGACACAGTCCGGCGTTGGAGCTCGGATACACTTGGGCGCTAGAGCTCGAGTGCGCAAGAACGGACGAACTAGGGGGAAGAAGGCCTAGGTGAAAAGGGTGAATCCTTGTCCCTTTATAAGGGCGGAAGAGGTGATGCGCCTCCCCCATTCGCCTGGTAAAATCGCTTACTCCCCAAGTGCCGTAATTGATGGCGCGGTTGGGTTACCCACAACCGTATTGATGAGAATCCCGTGATAAGGGGACATGATCTCTGCTTCGACAAGGCGTGCCAAGTAAACCGCCTCGCGATATGAGCGGTGGCTGGTTGTGAAAAACGGTTCGAATAAAGACCGGGCCGTGGCGTGATGTCATGCGGCAAAATGCGTCAGCAGATTAGATTTGTGGAAATATTATTTTCTCTCTACTGTGGTATGTGGAACATGTTTTGCAGAGCCCGGTCTTTTCATCCATGTGTTCAAAATCTTCTATGGAGTATTCAAAGGAGGAACCCGCCTTGCAATGCCGAAGACAAATCTGCGCGCCGGACTCATCGTCATTGAAGCCAGGTTCAGGGGCAACTGAGTGAGTCCTGGAATAGGGGGTCTCCGGACAACCGGACTATATCCTTTGGCTGGACTGTTGGACTATGAAGATACAAGATTGAATACTTCGTCCCGTGTCCGGATGGGACTCTCCTTGGCGTGGAAGGCAAGCTTGGCGATACGGATATGTAGATCTCCTCCCTTGTAACTAACTCTGTGTAACCCTAGCCCCCTCCGGTGTCTATATAAACCAGAGGGTTTAGTCCGTAGGGGACGACAACAATCATACCATAGGCTAGCTTCTAGGGTTTAGCCTCTACGATCTCGTGGTAGATCAACTCTTGTAATACTCATTTCCATCAAGATCAATCAAGCAGGAAGTAGGGTATTACCTCCATAGAGAGGGCCCGAACCTGGGTAAACATTGTGTCCCTTGCCTCCTGTTACCATCCTCCTTAGACATACAGTTCGGGACCCCCTACCCGAGATCCGCTGGTTTTGACACCGACAACCATGATCTCCATCATCTTGATCTCTATCAACGTGTCGTCACATGGTCGTTTCGCCAACTATTGCTTCTGCAACTATTGCTATCGCATAGTGATAAAGTAAAGAAATTATATGGCGCTTGCATCTTATGCAATATAGAGACAACCAGGGCTCCTGCCAGTTGCCGATAACTTTAACAAAACATGATCATCTCATACAACAAATTATATCACACCATGTCTTAACCATATCACATCACAACATGCCCTGCAAAAACAAGTTAGATGTCCTCTACTTTGTTGTTGCAAGTTTTACGTGGCTGTTACGGGCTTCTAGCAAGAATCATTCTTACCTACGCATCAAAACCACAATGATCTTTCGTCAAGTGTGCTGTTTTAACCTTCAACAAGGACCAGCCATAGTCAAACTCGATTCAACTAAAGTTGGAGGGACAGACACCCGCCGGCCACCTATGTGCAAAATCACGTCGGTAGAACCAGTCTCATGAACGCGGTCATGTAATGTCGGTCCGGGCCGCTTCATCCAACAATACCGCTGAATCAAAGTAAGACGTTGGTGGTAAGCAGTATGACTATTATCGCCCATAACTCTTTGTGTTCTACTCGTGCGTATAAGATCTACGCATAGACATGACTCGGATGCCACAGTTGGGGAACACAGTAATTTCAAAAAAATTCCTACGATCACGCAAGATCTATCTTGTTGATATATAGCAACGAGAGGGGAGAGTGTGTCCACGTACCCTTGTAGACCTAAAGCGGAAGTGTTTCAATAACGCGGTTGATGTAGTTGAACTTCTTCGCGATCCAACCGATCAAGTACAGAGCGCACGACACCTCTGCGTTTAGCACACGTTCATCTCGATGACGTCCCTCATGCTCTTGATCCAGTTGAGGACGAGGGTGAGTTCCGTCAGCACGACAGCGTGGCGACGGTGATGATGATGCTACCGGCGCAGGACTTCGCCTAAGCTCTACGATGGTATGATCAAGGTGTGTAATTGTGGAAGGGGCACCGCTCACGGTTGGGAGAGAAACTTGTGTGTTCTAGGGTGCCCCCTGCCCCCGTATATAAAGGAGCAAAGGGAGGCCGACCGGCCCTCCTAGACCGAAAGGTCGAGCGTGAATCATATAGTAGATATTATCAACATAGTGATGTTCACCATTGAAAACTACTCCATCTCACGTGATGATCGGACATGGTTTAGTTGCTTTGGATCACGTGATCATTTAGATGACTAGAGGGATGTCCATCTAAGTGGGAGTTCTAAAGTAATATGATTAATTGAACTTTAATTTATCATGAACTTAGTCCTGATAGTATTTCGCAAATTATGTTGTAGATCAATAGCTCGCGTTATAGCTTCCATATGTTTTTTATATGTTCCTAGAGAAAATATGTTGAAAGATTATAGTAGCAATGATGCGGACTGGGTCCATAATATGAGGTTTATCCTCATTGTTACACAGAAGAATTATGTCTTTGATGCACCGCTAGGTGACAGACCAATTGCAGGAGCAGATGCAGATGTTATGAACGTTTGGCTAGCTCAATATGATGACTACTTTATTGTTTAGTGCACCATCCTTTACGGTTTAGAGTCGTGACTTCAAAGACGTTTTGAACATCATGGAATATATGAGATGTTCCAGGAGTTGAAATTAATATTTCAAGCAAATTCCCGAGTTGAGAGATATGAAGTCTCCAACAAGTTCTATAGCTAAAAGATGGAGGAGAATAGCTCAAGCAGTGAGCATGTGCTCAGATTGTTTGGGCACTACAATCGCTTGAATCAAGTGGGAGTTAATCTTCCATATAAGTCAGTGATTGACAAAGTTCTCTAGTCACCATCACCAAGTTACTGGAACTTCGTGATGAACTATAGGATGCAAGGGATGACGAAAACGGTTCCCGAGCTCTTCGTGATGCTGAAATCAACGAACGTAGAAATCAAGAAAAAGAATCAAGTGTTGATGTTTAAACAAGATCACTAGTTTCAAGAAATAGGCAAAGGGAAAGAAAGGAAACTTCAAGAAGATTGGAAAGCAAGTTGTCACTCCCGTGAAGAAGCCCAAAATTTGACCTAAGCCTGAAACTAAGTGCTTCTACTACAAAGGAAATGGTCACTGGAAGCGGAGTTACCCCCAATATTTGGTGGATAAGAAGGATGGCAAAGTGAACAAAGGTATATTTGATATACAGGTTACTGATGTGTACCTTACTAGTGTTCATAGTATCCCCTGGGTATTTGATACTTGTTCGGTTGCTAAGATTAGTAGCTAGAAACAGGAGTTACAGAATAAATAGAGACTAGTTGAGGGAGAAGTGACGATGTGTGTTGGAAGTGGTTCCAAGATTGATATGATCGTCATCGCGCACTCCTTATACTTTCGGGATAGTGTTGAACCTAAATAAATGTTATTTGGTGTTTGCGTTGAGCATGAATATGATTAGATCATGTTTATTGCAATACGGTTATTCATTTAAGACAGAGATTAATTGTTATTCTGTTTACATGAATAAAACCTTCTATGGTCGTACACCCAATATTGATGGTTTATTGAATCTCGATCAAAGTAATACACATATTCATAATATTGATGCCAAAATATGCAAAGTTGATAATGATAGTGCAACTTATTTGTGGCACAGCCGTTTGGGTCATATCGGTGTAAAGAGCATGAAGAAACTCCATAAAGATGGTATTTTGCAATCACTTGATTATGAATCATTTGATACTTGTGAACTGTGTCTTATGGGAAAGATGACTAAAAATCCGCTCTCCGAAACAATGGAACAAGATAATAACTTATTGGAAATAATACATACCGATGTATGTGGTCCGATGAGTGTTGATGCTCGTGGCGGGTATCGTGATTTTCTGATCTTCACAGATGATTTGAGCAGATATGGGTATATCTACTTATTGAAACACAATTCTGAAACATTTGAAAAGTTCAAAGAATTTTGATGTGAAGTGTAGAATCATCGTAATAAGAAAATAAAGTTTCTACGATCCGATCATGGAGGAGAATAGTTGAGTTACGAGTTTGGCCTTCATTTAAAACAATGTGGAATAGTTTCACAGCTCACGCCACCTGGAACACCACACCATTTGGGTGCGTCCGAACGTCGTAACCGCACTTTATTGGATATGGTGCGATCTATGATGTCTCTTACCAATTCACCACTATCATTTTGGGGTTATGCATTACAGATAGTTGCATTCACTTTAAATAGGGCACCATCAAAATCCATTGAGATGACGCCTTATGAACTGTGGTTAGGTAAGAAACCAAAGTTGTCGTTTCTTAAAGTTTGGGGCTGCAATGCTTATGTGAAAAAGTTTCAACCTGATAAGCTCGAACCCAAATCGGAGAAGTGCGTCTTCATAGGATACCCAAAAGGAAACTGTTGGGTACACCTTCTAGCACAGATCCGAAGGCAAGATATTCATTGCTAAGAATGGATCCTTTCTCGAGAAGGAGTTTCTCTCGAAAGAAGTGAGTGGGAGGAAAGTAGAACTTGATGAGGTAATCACAGAAATCAGTTCCAGTGATTCCTACACCAATTAGTGAGGAAGCTAATGATGATGATCATGAAATTTCAGATCAAGTTACTACCAAACCTCGTAGGTCAACCATAGTACGGTCTACACCAGAGTAGTACGGTAATCCTATTCTGGAAGTCATGTTACTAGACCATGATGAACCTATGAACTATGAGGAAGCGATGATGAGCCCAGATTTCACGAAATAGCTTGAGGCCATGATATCTGAGATGGGATCCATGTATGAGAATAAAGTGTGGACTTTGGTGGACTTGCCCGATGATCGGCAAGCCATAGTAAATAAATGGATCTTCAAGAGGAAGACAGACGCTGATAGTAGTGTTACTATCTAAAATGTTCGACTTGTCGCAAAAGGTTTTCAACAAATTCAAGGAGTCGACTACAATGAGATTTTCTCAACTGTAGCGATGCTTAAGTCTGTCTGAATCATGTTAGCAATTGCCGCATTTTATGATTATGAAATTTGGCAGATGGATGTCAAAACTGCATTCCTGAATGGATTTCTGGAAAAAAAGTTGTATATGATGCAACCAGAAGGTTTTGTCGATCCAAAGGGTGCTAACAAAGCCTCTCGGAGTTGGAATAAACGCTTTGATAGTGTGATTAAAGCATATGGTTTATACAGACTTTTGGTGAAGCCTGTATTTACAGGAGAGTGAGTGGGAGCACTACAACCTTTCTGATAAGTATATGTGAATGACATATTATTGACTGGAAATGATGTAGAACTTTCTAGAAAGCATAAAGGAGGGTTTGAAAGGAGTTTTTCAAAGAAAGACCTTGGTGAAGTTGCTTATATATTGGGCATCAAGATCTATAGAGATAGATCAAGAAACTTAAGATTTTTCAATGAATACGTACCTTGACAAGTTTTTTAAAGAGTTTAAAATTGATCAGTCAAAGAAGGAATTGCATAATCTCATAGACTGAGGAACATGTATAAGTCATGAAGAAAGCAGTAGCAATGAAACTGTAACGATCATAATGCTAAGCTAACAAATGGGTCTTGTCCATCACATCAGTCTCCTATTGATGTGATCGCGTTCATCAAATGACAACACATGTCCATGGTTAGGAAACATAACCATCATTGATTAACGAGCTAGTCAAGTAGAGGCATACTAGGGACACTATGTTTTGCCTATGTATTCACACATGTACTAAGTTTCTGGCTAATACAATTCTAGCATGAATAATAAAAATTTATCATGATATAAGGTAATATAAATAACAAATTTATTATTGTCTTTAGGGCATATTTCCTTCAGTGTGTGATACGCGGTAAATAGGTCTGTAATCGGAAATGTGTAGGAAGACCGATAACAACACAGACGATTCCTGTTAACAAGCCGTGTGTGTTGTGAGCAAACGATTGCTGGTATACAATTGTTAGTGATTGATGAAATCATCACCGATGGGTTCCATTGTTTAGTCCGTGTACAATGTGATTTGCTCTGTCCGCACAACATCTATAATCTGTCTATAGAGCATCAATATATATACTTAAAAAGACAGCATTGCAAAACCCAATTAAGCATACAATTACACAACTGACTACACACATAACATTTCCAGACGCCAAAGTAAGCAATTACATCCATACTAAACTAGGAGAAACGAGCATCTAATAATCTACTTCTTGTTGCGACGATGCTTCCCATTGCTCTGCTTCCAGCTGGATCCCTGGCTGTTTTGGGGAAGGAAGAACTTCCTCATGTCAACGATCCGCCTTTACATATCTTAGCTCGTGTACGCCTCCTTGGCCGCGTACACGACGTGAGCTTTGTTGAGTTTCTCCATCCAGGCCGAGTGCCAGGCACGCTTTTCCTCCTTGAAGGAATCCTTCATGTACCTATAGTAGGGATCGATGATGGCCTCAGCGAGGTGAACCACTGAGTCCTTCTCATGTTCTTTGCTGCCCCAGATCTTGTATTGGCCCTAGATGTCGACAATATTCTGGCAAGCGATGCCCTAATTCTTGAGCACCTTTACACCGTTGGTGATGTCCACCGTAGCGAATATGTAGTGGGAGTTGTTGACAAACCTAGCGAAATGCTTGCAAGGCCTTGTGGCCGGGCAGTAGTGGTAGACGAGGACGTGATCGCGCATGCACATCTGGGTGCCAGCGACCTTGGGACGAGACCTGGCACGAGCGCGGGTGTACTCGAGGTCGAACCCGACCACCTTGTATTGTCCTCAGCAAGCAACAACTCCATGTGGATGGAGTGCTCCACCCAGACTTGGTTGTTGGTGTACACCACCGAGAGCTGCATGAACCATCTGTGGGTGTCCACCACAGCATGCATCACTACAAAAAAACACATTCGTCACATTTTGGGTCGAACGAATTTTTTTCTGTCATGCTTATGACACTTCTATGACAATAATTATGACAAAACCCGGTATCATCATAGATGTGGTGGGCTCCTACTTCCATGACAAAAAATCATGATAGAACATGGGCTTTTCATTCTGGGCAGGCTAGAGATGCAGCTGCATGACATTCTTTGGGCCGTCCATGATGGAAAAAACCATGGTAGAAGCGAGCGCGAGGAAAATATCAGGGAGTTCGTGTTGGAAATATGCCCTAGAGGCAATAATAAAAGGATTATTATTATATTTCCTTGTTCATGATAATTGTCTTTTATTCATGCTATAATTGTATTATCCGGAAATCGTAATACACGTGTGAATATATAGAACACAATACGTCCCTAGTAAGCCTCTAGTTGACTAGCTCGTTGGTCAACAGATAGTCATGGTTTCCTGACTATGGACATTGGATGTCGTTGACAACGGGATCACATCATTAGGAGAATGATGTGATGGACAAGACCCAATCCTAAGCATAGCACAAGATCGTGTAGTTCGTTTTGCTAGAGCTTTTCCAATGTCAAGTATCTTTTCCTTAGACCATGAGATCGTGTAACTCCCGGATACCGTAGGAGTGCTTTGGGTGTACCAAACGTCGCAACGTAACTGGGTGACTATAAAGGTGCACTACAGGTATCTCCGAAAGTGTCTGTTGGGTTGATACGGATCGAGACTGGGATTTGTCACTCCGTGTTACGGAGAGGTATCACTGGGCTCACTCGGTAATGCATCATCATAATGAGCTCAAAGTGACCAAGTGTCTGGTCACGGGATCATGCATTACGGTACGAGTAAAGTGACTTGCCGTTAACGAGATTGAACGAGGTATTGGGATACCGACGATTGAATCTCGGGCAAGTAACATACCGTCTGACAAAAGGAATAGTATACGGGGTTGCTTGAATCCTCGACATCGTGGTTCATCCGATGAGATCATCAGGAGTATGTGGGAGCCAACATGGGTATCCAGATACCGCTGTTGGTTATTGACCGGAGAGTCGTCTCGGTCAGGTCTGCATGTCTCCCGAACCCGTAGGGTCTACACACTTAAGGTTCGGTGACGCTAGGGTTATAAGGAAGACTTGTATGTGATTACTGAATGTTGTTCGGAGTCTCGGATGAGATCCCGGACATCACGAGGAGTTCCGGAATGGTCCGGAGGTGAAGATTTATATATGGGAAGTTGTCATACGAACACCGGAAAGTTTTGGGGGCACATCGGTATTGTACCAGGGCCACCGGAGAGGTTCCGGGGGTCCACCGGGAAGGGCCACCCCTCTCGGCGGGCCTCATGGGCCACAAGGAGCAGGGAACCACCCCCTGGAGGGCTGGGCGCCCCCCCCCTTGGGCCCATGCGCCTAGGGTTGGGGCGGAACCCTAGTGGGGGCGCCCCCCTTTGCTTGGGGGGCAAGGCCCCCTCCCTGGCCGCCGCCCCCCCCCCCCCTCTAGATCTCATCTAGAGGGGCCGGCCCCCCTTGCCCCTTCCCCTATAAATAGAGGGGTGCGGGGAGGGCTGCAACACACATCCAAGGCGCAGCCCCTCCCCTCCCCAACACCTCTCCTCCTCCGTTGAGTGCTTGGCGAAGCCCTGTCGGAGTACTGTGTCTCCACCATCATCACGCCGTCGTGCTGCTGCTGGAGCCTTCTTCCTCAACCTCTCCTTCCCCCTTGCTGGATCAAGAAGGAGGAGACGTCGTCCGTTCCGTACGTGTGTTGAACACGGAGGTGCTGTCCGTTCGGCACTTGGTCATCGGTGATTTGAATCACGGCGAGTACGACTCCATCATCTCCGTTCCCTTGAACGCTTCCGCATGCGATCTACAGGTGGTATGTAGATGCAATCTCTCTCCCATGACTCGTTTCTTAGATGAACTCTTAGATGGATCTTGGTGAAACCGTAGGAAAATTTTTAATTTTCTGCAACGTTCCCCAACAGTGGCATCATGAGCTAGGTCTATGCATAGTTCTCTATTGCACGAGTAGAACACAATTTTGTTGTGGGCGTAGATCTTGTCAACTTTCTTGCCGCTACTAGTCTTTTCTTGCTTCAGTGGTATTGTGGGATGAAGTGGCCTGGACCGACCTTACACGTACGCTTACGTGAGACAGGTTCCACCGACTGACATGCACTAGTTGCATAAGGTGGCTAGCGGGTGTCTGTCTCTCCTACTTTAGTTGGAGCGGATTAGATGAAAAGGGTCCGTATGAAGGGTAAATAGAAGTTGACAAAATCACGTTGTGGTTATTCGTAGGTAAGAAAACGTTCTTGCTAGAACCCAATTGCAGCCACCTAAAAGATGCAACAACAATTAGAGGACGTCTAACTTGTTTTTGCAGCAATTGTCATGTGATGTGATATGGCCAGAAGTTGTGATGAATGATGAATGATATATTGTGATGTATGAGATCATGTTCTTGTAATAAGAATCACGACTTGCATGTCGATGAGTATGACAACCGGCAGGAGCCATAGGAGTTGTCTTATTTTTGTATGACCTGCGTGTCATTGAAGAACGCCATGTAAATTACTTTACTTTATTGCTAAATGCGTTAGCCATAGAAGTAGAAGTAGTCGTTGGCGTGACAACTTCATGAAGACACGATGATGGAGATCATGATGATGGAGATCATGGTGTCATGCCGGTGACAATATGATCATGGAGCCCCGAAGATGGAGATCGAAGGAGCTATATGATATTGGCCATATCATGTCACTACTTTATATAATTGCATGTGATGTTTATTATGTTTATGGATCTTGTTTACTTAGAACGACGGTAGTAAATAAGATGATCCCTTAGAATAATTTCAAGAAAGTGTTCCCCCTAACTGTGCGTCGTTGCTAAAGTTTGTCGTTTCGAAGCACCACGTGATGATCGGGTGTGATAGATCCTTACGTTCACATACAACGGGTGTAAGACAGTTTTACACATGCATAAACACTTAGGGTTAACTTGACGAGCCTAGCATGTACAGACATGGCCTCGGAACACAAGAGACCGAAAGGTCGAACATGAGTTGTATGGAAGATACGATCAACATGGAGATGTTCACCGACGATGACTAGTCCGTCTCACGTGATGATCGGACACGGCCTAGTCGACTCGGATCATGTAACACTTAGATGACTAGAGGGATGTCAAATCTAAGTCGGAGTTCATTAAATAATTTGATTAGATGAACTTAATTATCATGAACTTAGTCTAAAGTCTTTGCAAAATATGTCTTGTAGATCAAATGGCCAACGCTCATGTCAACATGAACTTCAACGTGTTCCTAGAGAAAACCAAGCTGAAAGATGATGGCAGCAACTATTCGGACTGGGTCCGGAACCTGAGGATCATCCTCATAGCAGCCAAGAAACAATATGTCCTAGAAGCACCGCTAGGTGAAGCACCCATCCTAGAGAACCAAGGCATTATGAATGCTTGGCAGTCTCGTGCTGATGATTATTCCCTCATTCAGTGCGGCATGCTTTACAGCTAAGAACCGGGGCTCCAAAAGTGTTTTGAGCAACACGGAGCATATGAGATGTTCGAGGAGCTGAAAATGGTTTTCCAAGCTCATGCCCGGGTCGAGAGATATGAAGTCTCCGACAATTTCTATAGTTTTAAGATGGAGGAAAACAGTTCTGTCAGTGAGCACATACTCAAAATGTCTGGGTTGCACAACCGCCTGTCCCAGCTGGAGATCAACCTCCCGGACGAGGCGGTCATTGACAGAATCCTTCAGTCGCTCCCACCAAGCTACAAGAGCTTTGTGATGAACTACAATATGCAGGGGATGGTGAAGACCATTCCTGAAGTATACTCAATGCTAAAGTCAGCAGAGGTTGAATCAAGAAAGAACATCAAGTGTTGATGGTTAATAAAACCACTAAGTTCAAAAAGGGCAAGGGTAAGAAGAACTTCAAGAAGGACGGCAAGGATGTTGCCGCGCCCGGTAAGCAAGTTGCCGGGAAGAAGTCAAAGAATGGACCCAAGCCTGAGACCGAGTGCTTTTATTGCAAAGGGAAGGGCCATTGGAAGCGGAACTGCCCCAAATACTTAGCGGACAAGAAGGCCGGCAACACTAAAGGTATATTTGATATACATGTAATTAATGTGTACCTTACCAGTACTCGTAGTAACTCCTGGGTATTTGATACCGGTGCCGTTGCTCATATTTGTAACTCACAGCAGGAGCTGCGGAATAAACGGAGACTGGCGAAGGATGAGGTGACGATGCGCGTCGGGAATGGTTCCAAGGTCGATGTGATCGCCGTCGGCACGCTACCTCTACATTTACCTACGGGATTAGTTTTAAACCTCAATAATTGTTATTTAGTGCCAAGTTTGAGCATGAACATTGTATCAGGATCTCGTTTAAATCCGAGAATAATGGTTGTTCTATTTATATGAGAGATATGTTTTATGGTCATGCTCTAATGGTCAATGGTTTATTCTTAATGAATCTCGAACGTAATATTACACATATTCATAGTGTGAATACCAAAACACGTAAAGTTGATAACGATAGTCCCACATACTTGTGGCACTGCCGCCTTGGTCACATTGGTGTCAAGCGCATGAAGAAGCTCCATTCCGATGGACTTTTAGAGTCTCTCGATTATGAATCATTTGACACATGCGAACCATGCCTCATGGGAAAAATGACCAAGACTCCGTTCTCCGGAACAATGGAGCGAGCAACCAACTTATTGGAAATCATACATACCGATGTGTGCGGTCCAATGAGCGTTGAGGCTCGCGGAGGATATCGTTATGTTCTCACTCTCACTGATGACTTGAGTAGATATGGGTATGTCTACTTGATGAAACACAAGTCTGAGACCTTTGAAAAGTTCAAGGAATTTCAGAATGAG
>LR880968.1:921365656-921378981 GCA_904067115.1 Aegilops sharonensis
TTTATAATCACCCATTTACATTGTGACGTTTGGTAGCACACAAAGTGTTCCTCCGGTATTCGGGAGTTGCATAATCTCATAGTCTGAGGAACATGTATAAGTCATGAAGAAAGTAGTAGCAATGAAACTTTAACAAGCACAATGCTAAGCTAACAAATGGGTCTTGTCCATCACATCATTCTCCTATTGATGTGATCCCGTTCATCAAAAGTCAACACATGTCCATGGTTAGGAAACATAACCATCTTTGATTAATGAGCTAGTCAAGTAGAGGCATACTAGGGAAACTATGTTTTGTCTATGTATTCACACATGTACTAAGTTTCTGGTTAATACAATTCTAGCATGAATAATAAACATTTATCATGAAATAAGGAAATAAATAATAACTTTATTACTGCCTCTAGGGCATACTTCCTTCAGTCTCCCACTTGCACTAGAGTCAATAATCTAGATTACATAGTAATGATTCTTACACCCATGGAGCTTTGGTGCTGATCATGTTTTGCTCGTGGAAGAGGCTAAGTCAGCGGGTCTACAACATTCAGATCTGTAGGTATCTTGCAAATCTCTATGTCCCCTTCCGACACTTGATGACGGATGGAATTGAAGCATCTCTTGATGTGCTTGGCTCTCTTGTGAAATCTGGATTCCTTTGGCAAGGCAATTGCACCAGTATTGTCACAAAAGATTTTCATTGGTCCCGGTGCACTAGGTATGACACCTAGATCAGATATGAACTCCTTCATCCAGACTCCTTCATTTGCTGGTTCTGAAGCAGCAATGTACTCCGCTTCACGCGTAGATCCAGCCACGACGCTCTGCTTGGAACTACACCAACTGACAGCTCCTCGATTCAACAAAAATATGTATCCGGATTGTGACCTAGAGTCATCCGGATCAGTGTCAAAGCTTGCATCGACATAATCGTTACGACGAGGTCTTTGTCACCTCCATAAATCGAGAAACATATCCTTAGTCCTTTTCGGGTATTTCAGGATGTTCTTGACCGCTGACCAGTGCTCCACTCCGGGATTACTTTAGTACCTCCCTGCTATACTTATAGCAAGGCACACATCAGGTCCGGTACACAACATTGCATACATGATAGAACCTATGGCTGAAGCATAGGGAATGTCTTTCATTTTCTCTCTATCTTCTGCAGTGGTCGGGCATTGAGCCTGACTCAACTTCACACCTTTTAAGATAGGCAAGAACCCTTTCTTTGAATGGTCCATTTTGAACTTCTTCAAAATTTTATCAAGGTATGTGATTTGTGAAAGTCCAATTAAGCATCTTGATCTATCTCTATAGATCTTGAAACCCAATATGTAAGCAGCTTCACCGAGGTCTTTCATCGAAAAACTCTTATTCAAGTATCCCTTTATGCTATCGAGAAATTCTATATCATTTCCAATCAACAATATGTCATCCACATATAATATTAGAAATGCTACAGAGCTCCCACTCACTTTCTTGTACATACATGCTTCTCCAAAAGTCTGTATAAAACCATATGCTTTGATCACACTATCGAAGCATTTATTCCAACTCCGAGAGGCTTGCACCAGTCCATAAATGGATCGCTGGAGCTTGCACACTTTGTTAGCACCCTTTAGATCGACAAAACCTTCTGGTTGCATCATATACAACTCTTCTTCCAGAAATCCATTCAGGAATGTAGTTTTGACATCCATCTGCCAAATTTCATAATCATAAAATGCGGCAATTGTTACATGATTCGGACTGACTTAAGCATCGCTACGGGTGAGAAAGTCTCATCGTAGTCAACTCCTTGAACTTTTTGAAAACCTTTCATAACAAGTCGAGCTTTGTAGACAGTAACATTACCGTCAGCGTTGGTCTTTTTCTTGAAGATCCATTTATCTATGGCTTGCCAATCATCGGGCAAGTCCACTAAGTCCACACTTTGTTCTCATACATGGATCCCATCTCAGATTTCATGGCCTCAAGCTATTTCGCGGAATCTGGGCTCATCATCGCTTCCTCATAGTTCGTAGGTTCACCATGATCTAGTAACATGACTTACAGAACCAGATTACCATACCGCTCTGGTGCTGATCTCACTCTGGAAGACCTACGAGGTTCGGTAGTAACTTGATCCAAAGTTTCATGGTCTTCATCATTAGCTTCCTCACTAATTGGTGTAGGAATCACTGCAACTGATTTATGTGATGACCTACTTTCCAATTCGGGAGAAGGTACAATTACCTCATCAAGTTCTACTTTCCTCCCACTCATTTCTTTCGAGAGAAACTCCTTCTCTAGAAAGGATCCATTCTTAGCAACGAATATCTTGCCTTTGGATCTGTGATAGAAGGTGTACCCAATAGTTTCCTTTGGGTATCCTATGAAGATGCACTTGTCCGATTTGGGTTCGAGCTTATCAGGTTGAAGCTTTTTCACACAAGCATCGCAGCCCCAAACTTTAAGAAATGACAACTTTGGTTTTTTGCCAAACCACAGTTCATAAGGCGTCTTCTCAACGGATTTTGATGGTGCCCTATTTAAAGTGAATGCAGCTGTCTCTAAAGCATAACCCGAAAACGATAGCGGTAAATCAGTAAGAGACATTATATATTGCAGCATATCCAATAAAGTACGGTTACGACGTTCGGACACACCATTTCGCTTTGGTGTTCCAGGTGGCGTTAGTTGTGAAACTATCCCATGTTGTTTCAAATGAAGACCAAACTCGTAACTCAAATATTCTCCTCCACAATCAAATCGTAGAAAATTTATTTTCTTGTTACGATGATTTTCCACTTCACTCTGAAATTCTTTGAAATTTTCAAATGTTTTAAACTTATGCTTCATTAAGTAGATATACCCATATCTGCTCAAATCATCTGTGAAGGTAAGAAAATAACGACACCCGCCATGAGCCTCAACACTCATTGGACCACATACATCGGTATGTACTATTTCCAATAAGTCAGTAGCTCGTTCCATTGTTCCGGAGAACGGGGTTTTAGTCTTCTTACCCATAAGGCACGGTTCGCAAGCACCAAGTGATTCGTAATCAAGCGATTCCAAAAGTCCATCAGTATGGAGTTTCTTCATGCGCTTTACACCAATATGACCCAAACGGCAGTGCCACAAATAAGTTGCACTATCATTATCAACTTTGCATCTTTTGGCTTCAATATTATGAACATGTGTATCACCACGATCGAGATTCAACAAAAATAGACCACTCAGCAACGATGCATGACCATAAAAGATATTACTCATATAAATAGAACAACCATTATTCTCTTATTTAAATGAATAACCGTCTAGTGTCAAACAAGATCCAGATATAAAGTTCATGCTCAACACTGGCACCAAATAACAATTATTCAGGTCTAAAACTAATCCCGAAGGTAGATGTATAGGTAGCGTGCCGACGGCGATCACATCGACTTTGGAACCATTTCCCACGCGCATCGTCACCTCGTCCTTAGCCAATCTTCGTTTAATCCGATCCCCTGTTTCGAGTTGCAAATATGAGCAACAGAACCAGTATCAAATACCCAGGCGCTACTACGAGCATTAGTAAGGTACACATCAATAACATGTATATCAAATATACCTTTCACTTTGCCATCCTTCTTATCCGCCAAATACTTGGGGCGGTTCCGCTTCCAGTGACCAGTCCCTTTGAAGTAGAAGCACTCAGTTTCAGGCTTAGGTCCAGACTTGGGTTTCTTCTCCTGAGCAGCAACTTTCTTGCCGTTCTTCTTGAAGTTCCCCATCTTCCCTTTGCCCTTTTTCTTGAAACTAGTGGTCTTGTTAACCATCAACACTTGATGCTCCTTCTTGATTTCTACCTCCGCACCCTTTAGCATCACGAAGAGCTCAGGAATAGTCTTGTTCATCCTTTGCATATTATAGTTCATCACAAAGCCTTTATAGCTTGGTGGCAGTGATTGAAGAACTCTGACAATGACACTATCATCAGGAAGATTAACTCCCAGCTGAGTCAAGTGGGTATGGTACCCAGACATTCTAAGTATGTGTTCACTGACAGAACTATTCTCCTCCATTTTGCAGCTATAGAACTTGTTGGAAATTTCATATCTCTCAACTCGGGCATTTGCTTGAAATATTAACTTCAACTCTTGGAACATCTCATATGCTCCATGACGTTTAAAACATCTTTGAAGTCTCGATTCTAAGCCGTAAAGCATGGCACACTGACCTATCGAGTAGTCATCAGCTTTGCCCTGCCAGACGTTCTTACCGTCATCAGTAGCATCTGCAGCAGGGCTGGCACCCAACGGTGCTTCCAGGATGTAATTCTTCTATGCAGCAATGAGGATAATCCTCAAGTTACGGACCCAGTCCATGTAGTTGCTGCCATCATCATTCAACTTAGATTTCTCTAGGAACGCATTAAAATTCAAAGGAACGGTAGCACGGATCATTGATCTACAATAACATAGACATGCAAAATAACTATCACGACTAAGTTCATGATAAATTAAAGTTCAATTAATCATATTACTTAAGAACTCCCATTTAGATAGGCATCCCTCTATTCATCTAAATGATGACGTGATCCAAATCAACTAAACCATGTCCGATCATCACGTGAGATGGAGTAGCTTTCAATGGTGAACCTCACTATGTTGATCATATCTACTATATGATTCACGTTTGACATTTCGGTCTTAGTGTTCCAAGGCCATATCTGCAAATGCTAGGCTCGTCAAGTTTAACCCGAGTATTCTGCGTGTGCAAAACTGGCTTGCACCCGTTGTATGTGAACGTAGAGCTTATCACACCCGATCATCATGTGGTGTCTCGGCACGACGAACTGTAGCAATGGTGCATACTCAGGGAGAACACTTATACCTTGAAATTTAGTACGGGATCATCTTATAATGCTACCGCTGTACTAAGCAAAATAAGATGCATAAAAGATAAACATCACATGCAATCAAAATCTGGGACATGATATGGCCATCATCATCTTGTGCTCATGATCTCCATCACCGAAGCATCATCATGATCTCCGTCGTTACTGATATGTCCATTTTACATCATGCCTTTATATCGATATTTATTGCATTATGGGCTGTTATTACACGTTATGTCACAATACTTATGCCTATTCTCTCTTATTTTTCAAGGTTTACATGAAGAGGGAAAATGCCGGCAGCTGGAATTCTAGGCTGGAAAAGGAGCAAATATAAGAGACCTATTCTTCACAACTACAAAAGTCCTGAAACTCCACGAAAGTCATTTTTGGAATTAATAAAAAATACTTAGCAAAGAAATACCAGAGGGGGGCCACCCACCGTCCACGAGGGTGGGGGCGCGCCCTACCCCCCTGGGTGCGCCCCCTGCCTCGTGGGCCCCCGGGCAGCCTTCCGGTGACCATCTTCTGCTATATGAAGTCTTTTACCCTGGAAAAAATCATAAGCAAGCTTTCGGATGAAACACCGCCGCCACCAGGCGGGACCAATCTAGGGCTCCGGTGGAGCTGTTCTGCCATGGAAACTTCCCTCTAGGAGGGGGAAATCATCACCATCATCATCTCCATCGATCCTCTCATTGGGAGGGGGTCAATCTCCGTCAACATATTCACCAACACCATCTCCTCTCAAACCCTAGTTCATCTCTTGTATCCAATCTTTGTCCCAAAACCTCATATTGGTACCTGTGGGTTGCTAGTAGTGTTGATTACTCTTAGTAGTTGATGCTAGTTGATTTATTCGATGGAAGATCATATGTTCAGATCCTTAATGCATATTAATACCCCTCTGATTATGAACAAGAATATGCTTTGTGAGTAGTTACATTTGTTCCTGGGGACATGGGTGAAGTCTTGCTATAAGTAGTCATGTGAATTTGGTATTCGTTCGATATTTTGATGAGATATATGTTGTCTCTCCTCTAGTGGTGTTATGTGAACGTCGAATACATGACACTTTAACATTGTTTGGGCCTAGAGGAAGGCATTGGTAAGTAATTAGTAGATGATGGGTTGCTAGAGTTACAGAAGCTTAAACCCTAGTTTATGCGTTGCTTCGTAAGGGGCTGATTTGGATCCACATGTGTTCATGCTATGGTTAGGTTTACCTAATACTTCTTTTGTAGTTGCGGATGCTTGCAATAGGGGTTAATCATAAGTGGGATGCTTATCCAAGAAAGGTCAGCACCCAAGCACCGGTCCACCCACATATGAAATTATCAAAGTAGCGAACGCGAACCATATGAGCGTGATGAAAACTAGCTTGATGATAATTCCAATGTGTCCTCGGGAGCGCTTTTCTCCATATAAGAATTTGTCCAGGCTTGTCCTTTGCTACAAAAAGGATTGGGCCACCTTGTTGTACCTTATTTACTTTCATTTCTTGTTACCCGTTACGAATTACCTTATCACAAAACTATCTATTATCGATAATTTCAGCGATTGCAGAGAATACCTTACTGAAAACAGCTTGTCATTTCCTTCTGCTCCTCGTTGGGTTTGACACTCTTACTTATTGAAAGGACTACGATAGATCCCCTACACTTGTGGGTCATCAAGACTCTTTTCTGGCACCGTTGCAGGGGAGTGAAGCGCCTTTTTTGGTAAGTGGAACTTGGTAAGGAAAAATTTATATAGTGTGCTGAAATTTACTGTCACTTGTTACTATGGAACATAATCCTTTGAGGGGCTTGTTCGGGGTATCTTCACCCCGACCAGTAGAGCAAAGAGTTGCTCCTCAACCTACTGAACCTACTGAAAATGTTTACTTTGAAATTCCTTCGGGTATGATAGAGAAACTGCTAGCTAATCCCTTTACAGGAGATGGAACATTGCATCCTGATTTACACTTAATCTATGTGGATGAAATTTGTGGACTATTTAAGCTTGCAGGTATGCCCGATGATGTTATGAAGAAGAAGGTTATCGGGGGTGAGCTGATCGTGCCCCACGAGCACCTGTGGGACCTGGGTCCCTTGTGGTTCGGAGGGGGGCGGAGATCGCGCAAAGAGCGGGTCGAGGCGATGCACACGAGGGGGGGTTTTTACCCAGCTTCGGAGCTCTCCGGAGAGATAATACTCCTACTGCTGCTTTGTGGATTATCTGGTGTTCTTGCTAGGGAGCAATGCTGGCTGCAAGACCTAGCTTGAGTGTGATGAACTAAGCTGGACCTGGACTGAAAACCAGCCGACCCGAACCCCATCTATGTTGCCCTCGGGCCTCCTTTTATAGGCACAAGGGGTTACCACATGTGGCAAGTAGACAAGGTTACAATGGTAAAAACCTAGGTTGGTACACCGCTTTGCACAGTGTACAGTAGTTTATACCTAACTCTGACGGCAAGGGACAAGGGTCATCAATGCCCGTCTCAGTCGCCCGAACAGTGTAACAGGGACCGTTAAGTGCGCCTCCGTCCGCCACGATGGTGGCTTGTCAGCGCCGTCTGTCACTACTCCCCGCTGGCTGCACAGACCGTCGACACGCGTACTTGGGAGAGCCCCGTGGTGACACGTTGGTGGGTGAGCTAGAGCGGAGATGAAGAGAGGTCGCCCGCCCCGGCAAGCGCCTTGCCGCGGCGGGAACCTTGTCGCGCTTGGGGGTTCAGCGCCCGCCAAGCCTTCCCGGCAAGCTCCTCTTGCCGGGGCCTCGTTTCCTTTGCGCCCTGGGTGGCCTTCCCGGCAAGCTCCTCTTGCTGGGGTCTTGACTACTTTGTTCTTGAATGGCTCCAAGGGAGCTGCTGAGGATCTTGGCGGCCAACAGGCCGGCCCGGCCGTGGGGCGCTGCAACTGTCCGTGCACGAGTTCGGGGTACTAGGGTACCCCTATTCTAGTACACCGACAGGAGCCCCCGGGCTTGGGCCACACACGGCGCCAAGCTCTGTCGGGCCAGGCCCAAAACAGTGCACGGGCGCGCGTGGTCTTGATTACGCCGTTATTTGCCTTGGACCCACCGCGTCTCCCACGAACGGCACGCGTAGGACGTGGCGTCGTGGGGGAGATCGTGGGGCTTTCTTTAATGGGAAAAATCGGAACGCCCGTCCCCTCTCCCTTTATAAGCGGGGAAACCGGGGCAGGACGCCCACTTGCCCTCGCTGTCACATCGGAAAACCCCCGTCGCTTTCCCATTCCTTCTCGAGCCCACAAAGAGCGACGCTCCGCCCCCTCCACTGCCACCGGTGCCACCCACGCCGTCGACTTCCTTCTCCACGACTCCCTATGGCTCCGATGGCCGATAAGGGGAAGGGCGTGAAATCCGCCGAGGCGCAGCGGCTCGCGGCGCTGCGGAAAGAGCGGGCTCTCTTTGACCCCCTGCTCGACAGGAAGGAGCTGCGGGATATGTACTACCTCTTCTGGTCGACGGTGACCCGGGCGCATCCGCGCACGAGGGTCATCTCCGCCGCCACATCTGCCAAGGTCTCCTTCGGGTACCCCTTCTTCGCGATTTTCTTCTGGTGCGGGCTCTGCCCGCCCTTTTCTGAATTTTTCTGTGATGTCATGAACACCTATGGCCTCCGCCTTCTTGACTTCACCCCCAACGCCGTCCTCACCTTGGCTGTTTTCGCGCATCTTTGCGAGAACTTTGTCGGGGTCCACCCAAATGTCGCCCTCTTCCGCCATTACTTCTCACCCCGTGTAGAGAGAGGAGAGCCGCTTGCCGGAGGAATTGCATGGACCTCTAGGATCGGCAAAAAGGAAGCGTACCTTGACGGAGAGTTGCGCAGCAAGTGGGAGGACTGGAGGGCTGACTGGTGCTGGATCTTAGAGGAGGAGCCACAGCCCTTTACTGCCCTGCGCAAAACCCCCATAGTTCGCGGCAATGATTGGAGCAACTTGGCGCCGGAGGACGACAAGTTGAAGATTGCCACAACTAGGATTCTGCGCCTCCGGCAAGCAGGGCTCACCGTAGGGGCGGTTGGCGCGGACTTCCTTCGCCGCCGCATTGCACCCTTGCAGGAGAAAGGGAGACCTCCTTGGGAATTCCAGAACGCGGCAGATATCACGAGGCTGCGTCCAGGTCTGAATTGGAACTTCACCACCCTGGAGCTTGACGGCATGCTGCGGGAGCTGTTCAAGCCTGAAGCGGATAACCCTGGATGGTGCATGTTGCCGAGGGGAGTTGTGCCCTTTTGCAACAACTCGTCGCTTGATAGCATCCGCGCGATAATGCCGTTGTGCGATTCCCATGGGATCGTTCCAACTTGGCAGGAGCCCGCCGATGACATAGTGCAGCAGTTCTTCGACAACTTGTCTGAAGTGCTGATCCGCGCCGACGAGAAGAGGCGGCTCACCCGCGACACCACTGCTCAGGAGATGGCGCACATTGCCTCAAGGTTGGAGGAGGCTGCAGAGGCCGCTGCCGCTGGCGCGTTTGGGTTCACAGTCGAGGAGGCAGAGAGGGCCGAGGCGGCAAGCCTTGCCGACCAAGAAGAGTTCATCGGTGAGGAGGAGCAGATCGAGCCCGACAACGACCCAAGTGAGCCTGCCGGGGGTGCCTCTCCTCCGCCGTCAAGTAGCTTGCCGCAGGAGGAGCTCGCCGCCCCGCCAAGTAGACGTCTTCGGAGGACCGGAGAAATGGCGGGGGAGCACACGGTCCAGCAGCCGCCTCGCCGCCCGACGCGCTCCACCGCGACAAGTACTGTTGCCGCGGGAGCGCCTCATTCCGCCGCGGCGACGGCAGCAGGGCCCTCTGGAGTCGCGGCCTCTGCACCCGCCAAGCGCCAGAGGGAGTCCTCTCCCCCGATCCGTCGCGCTGGAGCAGAGTTTGATCTCTCCGCCCTCAGCTTCGAGGAAGAAGAGGAAGAGTAAGATCTTGCCGCTGCCATTTGTAATCTTCCAATTTATTGCTTCATCTTATATCTGACTGGTACCACTCTGAACTTTCTTCTTCAGGGCGTCAGCTCAGAGGGCGCCGAAGAGGGCCAAGACACCGGTGGTTGTCGTCTCGGACGACTCCCCTGTTGCACCAGGGGGCACGTCCGGGACTCCCTTGCCGGATCGGGCAACCCTTCAACAGAGCAGCCCCCAGCACAGCCCCCAGCGTAAGTATCTAGTATGCTTCCCGTGGTTAGGCGCACTTGGGTGCTTTTCCGTTACTTATATCTGGTTTGTTGGATTTTGTAGGAGCAGAGCAGCCACATCATGGAGCACCGGAGACTACCCCTGAGGTCCAGCCTCATCAGGAGGCCCCGGAGGCCGCTCCCGAGATTCTGCTTGCTTCAACTACGCCACCAAGGGAGAATTCTCCGCCAAGGAAGCGCTCTCCGGCAAGGGAGGCTTCTCCGACAAGGGGAGCTTCCCCGACAAGGACTGGCGCCAACGACCCTCCGGTGGTGGAGGCCGCGGCCACAGGCCCCACTGCAGGTAACCTTCTTGTCTTGATAGTTTTCCTTGGGTTCTGCTCTTCCGTCTCTCTCTTTCGAATATCTATTTGATTTGTGCTTCCTCTTTATGACCATCAGATTCATCTGCCGGAGACCCGATGGAAACCGAGGCTGCCGGCGGCGACAGTGTCGACGCCGCCAACATGGAGGAGGAGGAAGCTGGTGCTGACAAGCCCGCCGGCGAGGAGGCTGCCGAGGCCGCTGGCGCGGAGGCTGGGGGGGAACCCGGCGATCGCACTGATGGCCCGGAGGCCGCAGGAGCGCCAGGCGCTGCGCCGACCGTCGATCCCCCCCCGCCACCGATGCCGCACCAGACTCCGAGGAGCCCCAGCCCGGCGCCTACCTGAAAGCCGGTGAGGGTGTCTTCATCAAGCTCCCATGGGCATCAAGCTCCAGGGCGCCAGCCGAAGGGGAGACCTTCGATGCGGAGCTGCTTGCCTCTGCCGGGCTGTCGCTGATTGATGCCCCGAGCAGCAGCAGTGGCGAACCTGAGGAGGAGCAGCTGCTAAGGAGGTTGCCGTCGCTCTACCGCGCCCGACAAGCCAAACTGGAGTCCAGGGAGGCGCTTGTCGCGAGGGCGGGAGCTGACTTGGAGAAACGTGCGGAAGAGCTCCGACGCGCCAACAAAGAGACTCTCCGGGACATAGCAGAGGCTCGGGAGCAGCTTGCTGAGGAGCGCACGGCCTTTATCTTGGAGAAAGGCGAGGTTGAGGAGAAGCAGAGGCTTGCCGGTGAGAAGCTCTCTGCTAGAGAAGGTGAGCTGGCGCAGCGGAAGATCAACCACGACAGCTTTGAGGAAGATCTCGCCGCGCGCGAGCAAACGATTGGCGGGCTGCTTCAGGAGGCAAAAGATGCTGTCGCGGCTGCCGAGGCCGCCAAAGGGGAGCTGGAGACGAGGGTGGCTCAGCTGGAGTCCACCCTCCAGAAGAGCGCCGAGGAGGTCGCCGGGTTGGAGCGCGAGCGTGAGAAGGACGCTTACACCCTCGGCGAGCTGCAGGGTCGTTTGGCTGAAAAGATCAAGGAGATCGATGCCGCCAAGGACGTCAAGGCGGATCTGGAGCTGAAATTGACCACCTTGGCGGAGACGTTGAACGACGCCAGGGAGCGGGAGACGGGCCTGCTGGAGAAAATCAAGGCCACCGAGGAGTTGCTGTCGAATGCCGTGACCGCCCAGAACAATCTTCGGGACAGCATAATGCATTGGACAGAAGGTCTTGTGGAAACCGCCGCCGGCATCCACAATGAGCTGATAGAGTTGGGGATGACAGATCTTGGATATTCCACCGACGAGAACCTCCAACCCAGCGTCAAGCTCAGCCTATTCTTCAAAGGCGTGTTGGCGGGTATCCGTCGGCTCCGGGATGAGGTTCCGAAGCAACTGGCGGAGGAATCACGCCAAGTTTGTGCCGAGGCTCTCCAGAAGGTGTTGATGAAGGTGGCCTTCCACAACCCAGGCGTCGACTTCTCCAAGGCCCTCAAGTCCCTGCCTTCATCCGCCGATGTTGAAGCGCTCAAGACCCTTGTCGCACCCATTGTGGACAGGGTGAGCGGAGTCAAGAGGCTCGAGGGCGGCCGCGTGGACTAGGCCGCCAAGTCTATCTTTCTCTTGTCGCTGTAGATCATGTTTTATGAGAAAAACCTATTAGATCTGCGACAAGTTATTATGTAATATACACTATCTTAGGCAATCGAATGCAATGTTATTTCCTTTACTCGATTTCTTCCCTTGTATGTTTCTACCCTACGCTTTCAGGGGAACTTGCCGGTGCAGGCACCCTTGCCGCGAGCGCCGAGTGCGGAACTTCAGCAGCCTGCAGGCGGGGTCGCTACCGACAAGCAACCTCGTCGCGGACTAGCCGCATCTCACTTAAGTTGTTGAGCGGACTCGAAACAAAGCAAGGGCGCGACCAGTCACGATTTGGTTCCTCCGCGCACAGGTTTTCCATACAAAGTACTATCGTTCGAGGAAGATAACTTGAAAATTTAAAACTGGTCGCTTAAACTTAGCAACTTAGCTTTTCTGTTGTCCGTCTTCCGGCAAGGCGACAGTTCCTCGAGCGACGCTTGTCGGCCAACACCACTATCTCCTTCTCTCCCCCCGGTTAACTTGTTGGTGGATGAGCCTTCTTCTTGTTTGAGAAGAAAGAAGAGAAAAAGAAAGTTGTGGAGCCTAATGGCTCATTATCGCTTACCGGTGGTGGGTGCTGCACAAGATGTTAGTAAACGCATGCATATTTGATTATGAAGGCATGTATTAACAAAAATGTGCGCAACCATAGGCTTTACTGATGCACGGGGTCTGCGCCCGGCTTTGTACAAAGGATTACATGCAACAGCGGCAAGACATGTACAAAAGGGTGGTTGCCGGAACGGGTTCCGGCAACCGCGCCTCATGGGTAAAACTTGCGAAGATGCTCTATGTTCCAGGAATTACTCACCGGAAAGACGTCTTCGGTCTCAAGGCGGACAGCGCCGGGCCTAGTGACTCGTTTTACCCGATAAGGGCCTTCCCACTTTGGCGTCAACTTGTTGGAATTCTTGGCAGATTGAACGCGCCGAAGAACAAGGTCGCCTTCCTCGAAGCTTCTGGCATTATCTTTGCGGCTATGGTAGCGACGCAAAGCTTGCTGGTAACGAGCGGCTCGTACAGCAGCCTGAATACGATCTTCCTCGAGGAGTAGCGCGTCATCTCGTCGCAGCTGCTCTTGCTCAAGCTCATCATAAGCGAGCACTCGAGGTGACCCGTATACGAGTTCCGTGGGGAGAACTGCCTCTGCTCCGTAGACTAGAGCAAAGGGTGTCTGGCCAGTGGCTCGATTTGGCGTCGTCCTGATCGACCAAAGAACCACTGGCAGCTCCTCGATCCAGTTCCTTCCGCACTTGTGCAGCCTGTCGAAAGTTCTGGTCTTGAGTCCTCGCAGCACTTCAGCGTTTGCTCTCTCTGCTTGACCGTTGCTTCTCGGA
>LR880968.1:921425854-921443911 GCA_904067115.1 Aegilops sharonensis
CCAAGTGGATCGCCTTTTCAATTTAAAAAAAATAACAGAAAATGATGGAAATGTCAAAAAAATAAAAGAAAATAAGTTTCCCATGTGATATGTGGTCTAGTTGTTGGGAAAATTTGCAAATGTGAATTTCGACTTTATTTGCAAAATCTCTCTGGAATTTGTAAATATGGGCATAACTTTTGCATACTAACTCGGATGAAAAAGTTTTTTATATGAAAAATCATCTACTCGAAAAGTTACATCCAAATTTAACGAGGGTAACATCGTTAAACATTTTCAAAATCCTCAAAAACCTAACAGAAAAAAAGTTACGGGGCTTTTAATATCTAGAGTGGAAAAAATCGAAAAAATTTCAAACTGTGGTCAAACAATGGTCAAACCATGGTCAAACTAATTATTCTAGAATATTAGTGTTACTAAATAATTTGTTCAGTTATTTTGAATTTTGGTCAAATCTAGTTAACCTGTGGTCAAACTATGGTCAAACTATGGTCAAAACATGGTCAAACCATGGTGAAACTAATTATTCTAGAATATTAGTGTTACTAAATAATGTGTTCAGTTATTTTGAATTTTGGTCAAATCTGGTCAAACTGTGGTCAAACTGTGGTCAAACTATGGTCAAACCATGGTCAAACTAATTATTCAAAATAACTATTGTTTTCTAAATAATTATTGTTTTTGAAAACAATAGTTTGAAACTCAAACAGTGAAATGTGTCAATTCATGCTCAAGCAAAATTCCTGAGGGTTAATAGGATTGACATCTTACTATTGTCAGGAAAACAACAAGTGCAGACTTGGAAACGAGGGAGAATAGAACCCGGANTTTCTAAATAATTATTGTTTTTGAAAACAATAGTTTGAAACTCAAACAGTGAAATGTGTCAATTCATGCTCAAGCAAAATTCCTGAGGGTTAATAGGATTGACATCTTACTATTGTCAGGAAAACAACAAGTGCAGACTTGGAAACGAGGGAGAATAGAACCCGGAAGTTAAGCGTGCTCAGGCTGGGGGAGTGGGAGGATGGGTGACCGTTCGGGAAGTTAGGTGATTTGGAATGATGAGGGTGATTAGAGAAGAGGATAAATTGAGCAGTGATGAGGGGTGCTGATTAGAGATTAGGGGTTAAAATAATTCAGAAATTTGAAAATAAAAAATTATTCAAAAAAAATTCAAAAAAAAAATTCAAAAAAAAATCATAAAATTTCCATTAGTCCCGGTTGGTGTTGACTAAAGGTGGAGCCCCACGTGGCCGCGGCCTTTAGTCCCGGTTCTGGATTGAACCGGGACTAAAGGGGGGAGGCATTAGTACCGACCCTTTAGTCCCGGTTCACCAACCGGGACTAAAGGCCCTTACCAACCGGGACAATAGGCCCTTTTTCTACTAGTGAATGCCCTGCAAATTTAGTATGATTTTTATGGAATATTTGAGGATTTTAGGCCTGAGAACACATAGGGGGGCAAGCACCTGGCCACGAGGGTGGAGGGCGCTCTCCACTTATTCCTGCACCCACACACTCCATCTTCCTCCCAAAAAAATCCCCATCCAGCTCAAGCACGAGTTCTAGCTCATTTTGCTGTGATTTTCGATCTCCTTGCTCAAAGCTCCATTCACAAAACTGCTTTGGGAGATTGTTGCTTGGTATGTGACTCCTTCATTGGTCCAATTAGTTTTTGTTCTAGTGCTTTATTAATTGCAATTTTTTGCTGCATAGGTGACCCTGTTCTTGAGCTTGCATGTCAAATTTATGAGGTCCGAAGTAATTCTAATGCATGATATAGGCTCTAGACACTTGTGGGAGTAGTTGCTATCAATCTTGTTTAGTTTGATTCACTTTTATTTTGAAGTTACTAAATATTTCAGAAATTTTTCAGACAAATATGTCCAGGACAATGTACCAAGGTGGTTCCTCAACAAATAGAGGACCTAGGCATGATATGCCCGAGCAAGACGATGAACCACCAAGGGAAGCTGAAGTGCGGGCTTGTGAGTGGCCATCAGAAGAGTTTATGGTTAATGCAGGCATCAAGGATGAATTTGATGCATATGTGCGTAATGCCGATCTTGTGGACTTCATACAAGACAAGTGTCCTCAGTACCACCAATTGACTGATTCATTCGTGAGAAGATTTAAATTTACATCTTCGCGTAATTCTCAGAATGTCCTGTTTGATCTTTATGATGAATCTTATAGCATGGACCTAGAAGATTTTACTACTGCTTGCAAACTCCCGCAGTGGGGTAATGTTCATGAACCCCACAAATCTGAATATAAAGTCTTCCTTGCTAGTATCACTGTGGGAGAATCTAGAGATATAGCACAAGCTACCATAGGGAGCATTCATTTTCCTGCTATACATTATTTTGCTCTCTTCATTGGTAGATGCATTAACGGTAAAGATGAAGCATGTCACATGTGTGTCCCTGATCTTTGTGTCCTCAAGAGTGCTGTATTAGGTAATAAAGATTATAACTTGGGGGCAATAGTTGCACGTAGGTTGCATAATAATGGTATATATGGAGATTTGTTTGGAAGAATTTATGCGACCCGTGTTGCTAATTATGTTGCTAATTATCTTGGTATATCCCCACATGAGGGTGATATGGTGTTGCCTCCCGCTTATTTGGATTTTGACGCTATGGTCAGGCATCGTTTTCTTTTGAGGAATGAACAATTCCTTCAGTATCGACTAATCTTTGACAGACGTTGCGCTGTCTATGTTACTCTCCCTGATCCTTCCCTTTTTTATTACCAGGAAAAATGAATATATGTTGTCACCAGGGAGGAGGCAGCCGAACACGAGAGGAGAGCGGAGGCAGCTCGCCAACATGCGGCAGCTCAAGAGGCATTGGCTGCTGCATCTCAGTACGACCCCGGTTATAACTTTGGATATCAGCTGGGCTACCCTTGGCATTAGACCAACTTAGGCCAAAAGCCTAAGCTTGGGGGAGTACGTATTTATCACCGACTTTACATTCATGTTCACACACTATTCTAGTTGTTGGTGCTCATACTCTTTCATTGTATTATCCATGCACTACAAAAAAATACACTTCCGTGATGATACGTGTTTGTCATAGTAGGTCGCGTTTTTTGTCATGCATGTACATCCATGACAAATTTATGACAGAATCAAGATAGTCATACATGTGCTGTCGTAGAAGTGTTCCATGACATTACCAAAATTATCATCACGGAAGTGTCCACTTCCATGACGATAAATCGCGCGTCACAGAAGTGCTTTCGTCAAGGGTGACCGACACGTGGCATCCACCGTAACGGAACGCTGTTAAGCTATCGGGTCGGGTTTTGGATCCGATAACCCGTTAACAGCCCCGACCAATGGAGATTTTCCACGTGTAAAATCATCATTGGCTGGAGGAAACACGTGTCGGCTCACCGTTGGGACAGAAGTCGCATATGATACGGCGACACGTGGCACGGCCCAACAGAGGCCCATTCCTGTGAAAAGGCCGGCCCGTTTGACTTGGTCAAAAGGTGGCGGCCCGGCACACGGAAAGCCTGTTAACGGCCTGTTCGCATATAGCCCATTTACAGCCCGCTAACCCAGGGCCCGTTACGCCCTATCCGAATTAGGCCCAGTAGCGTCATCTGGGCCGTCCCATATGATTCAGCCCGTTTTAACTTCCGGCCCATGTGTGGCCCATGACTTCTTTCGGCCCATATGAGGACCTTTGTAACTCTTGGCCCATTACCGGCCCATGGTGAAACTGGCCCGTAATGAACAGTGTATCACTTTATACCCATTAACGGCCCGTTATTCCATTGGGCCGTTTCAGCCCAAGTTATCTTTCAGCCTTCTCAAGGCCCATTGATTCTTGGGCTCATTTGCAGCATTCGGTTACATACGGCCCGTTACTGTCATTTTCTGCTTGTGGGCCAAAGTCAGCCCGTCGTTACAGTCGGCCCGTTTGCGGACCGTTAATACGTTGGGCCGTTTTCATGTCAAAAAAAACCCGTTGGGCTGTTTTCATAGAGTTATCAAATATGGCCTATTAACAGCCCGTTATGTTCCACGAATAGTACGGCCCATGATTGGCGAAATGATGATACGCCCCATAGAAGGCCCATGGATCCTTCGGCCCATATGAGGCCCATGGATAGTACGGCCCGTAGAAGGCCCATGGATCGTACGGCCCGTAGAAGGCCCATGGACCCTACGGGTCGTAGAAGGCCCATGGACCCTAAGGCCCGTATAGAAGGCCGATGGATCCCACGGCCCGTATAGAAGGCCAATAGATCCTACGGCCGGACGAAGGCCCATGGATCATACGGCCTGCAGGAGGCCCATGGTTACAACAGTCCGTGTGTTGCCATGATTATCTTGGCCTAGTTACCAAAAATAGGCTATTGTGGCCACTAGAAAAACACAGAAAAAGAACTACAGTGACTACAAGCAAACAACTAAACAAGACAATAAGGAAATAAATAAGCAAGCAATTAACGCTAGCCTATTACCGCTATTACACATATTACATCCACTGGGCATCAAAGTTCGCCACCAGTGCAAATATAGGGAACAAAGCAGCATATTACATACACTGGCCATCAAAATTGGCCACCAGTGCAAATAAACGCGGGAGCAAAACAAGAGCATAACTGAAACAACTTCAGAAGAGCTCAAGAAACGTTATTCTGGGTATCCACCATGCTGGCAATAAGCTTAGCAAGCTGATTAGCTTTGTCCTGTTTGGCGCTAAAATCCTCCAACGCTTGCTGTTGCACCAGAAAGTATGCATCTGAATGCTCCAGGGACTTCCGCAGTCCTTCCGCTTCTTGTCGCAGCACAGCTGATCGATGTCTTTCAGCTTGTAGTTGAGACTCAAGAAACCTAACTGATTCAGACAGTGAGTTTGAATAGCTTGTGCAAGCGGTAGTGGCCAGTAACTCGAACACTAAACCAAGACCGGACTTTCGGGTTGCCTCGCTGTCTTCAAGATAGTCTTCCTTAGCTGTTTTATCAGCTTTGTTGGAGACCAACAAGGATGTGTCACTATCATGAACCTTATCTCCATTACTTCCTTTACCATTGCTTAATGAGGCACTCTTCCCCAATATTTTGTCAGCATTCTAATAGAAGAAACAAGCAGACACATAACAAGTTTAGCATGTACTAGTATATGAAACTCATTTCGGTGAACCAGTTCATTAGTAAGGTGGACAGGATTAAACTATCAAGTCTTCTATTGCCAAGTACTAATACATAATAAAAGCATCAAACAAACATATATCTATGTCCTATGGTCACTGCATTGTCTTGCCAAATCAAAATAGAGACACGGTTCAAATGATATCAGTTCAAGACAAAGCAGCAGTGAAAGAATACAAAGTGTGGGAAACAACACGGCACAACAAGATTTCAGATGGGTACCACGGGTCTACATGTACAACAACACTATTGGCTCTGTTGTGATGCTAGTAATGTGCATGATATGAAAGTCAACTGTATACACAATTGAAATTGAAACCAAAAGAGCTATTGATAAGAGCAAACCTGTTAAAGAAACATGCGTGAACATACCTGTTGTGCCATTGGAGTTTCGATTGGATCCTTCAATTTAAAAATAAGTTTGTATCAGTAAATACAGTGATACAAGAGCAAAGCAATCATAGTTAAAAAAGGCGCGCATAAGCGAGCGCTTAAGCGCGCCTAGGCTCTAGGCGTTGGCAAAACGCATTGCGCAAGGCGGTGGCAAAACGCACAATTAACGCCTAGCGCTTTTTTGTACTATGATAGCAATGGAATCTTAAATTAGAACAGTTGTTCTTCAGGTTTAGGCACTTGTTCTACATGAACAGAGTACAGTAAGACGCAAGAACAAAATACTTGAAAATAGAAAATGAGCTCATAGACCTTACCACAATCTTGGTTCGGGACCAGTACAGAACAAGGCCTTCCCAATCATCGTCCAGTAAATGTGTCTCAGGAGAACGTAAGGGAATTTGATGAGTTTCTTTGCCAGTGAAGTACGTTTTCTTCAAGTAATTCCGATATTGCCACCAAGCATTCTTGAAGATAGCAGAGGTATTAGCACAGGTTACCTCATCCTGAGTTTCCAAATCGGTCTTTCTCTATAGAGAAAAATGGGAAAATTTGATGTATTATAACCATCATGGAGGTAGGATGTATGGGACGAAGCAAATTAATTGCCAGGAATAACATTACTTACACATAACTCCTGGACAAACACCTGCAACTGGCATTTTCCTTCATCTTGAGTATAATATTTCCAAGATGGGAAGATACGCACATACGATTTAACAACATCAAATGCGATAGATGCTAAACTACAACTAGCTGGTTGTGCTTCCTCCACAGGAATAGGCGTACTAACTGGTGGAGTTGGGGTTCGCCGTGATAGTACTGGCCCTTTGGGCACTGGAGCTGCCTTACTAACTGCTCTTGTTTGGGAGCTCTGTGGTGGAGATGGTGCTGTGTCAACAGGAACTGGGTTACTATCGGCTGGGGTTGGGATTAGATTGGGTGAAGCTGGTTCTCTGTCCATCGCAGTAGGGGTACAATCTGCGAGAGTTTGGGTTATGTGTGGTAGGGCTGGTTCTTGTGCATGTACAACCGGGGTGCTATCTCCACCAAGAGGTAGCACTGTTTTATTTGAAGACCGTGTTTTTAGTCCGCTAGATACTGGCATCACCCGCTCCAATTCAAATGGCTGATAAACAGGAAACATAGTTGAATGTACAGACATTGTAAGAGAGACAGATGCAATAGATAGTGTGGAAAAAAGAGGGCATGAAATAGTTGACATGTATATTGTTTAACTAAAACGAATAGCATGACATAATTTCACATATATGATGTCTATCTAAACTGGATAGCATAGCATAACATAATTCAAAGATATGATGAATAACTAAACAGGATCGCATGACATAATTCACCTACATGTTATCTAAGTAATCAGGATCGCATCATTTAATTCAAATATGTGATTTATATGCTAAACAGAGGGCATTCGATATGATGTCTGAACTAAGAACATGGTGTTGAATATTGTGTATATGATGTCTAAACTATGCAATGCAAGACACCGTATGCATGATATGAGCAGTATAACCGTGCCAAGTTAGAGCATACACCTCAGTGGGGGAATAGGACTGGTCATCTGTCTCTGAAGCCATCTCTGACGAGCAATCGGGACCCAACAAGAGATCTGCTTCGACAGGTAGCACTGTCTGCTCTGAAGGCCTTGTTTTCACTCCAGATTTTTCCATCTCTCACCCAAATGGCTGATTCACAGGAAAAGTAGTTAAATGTACAAACATTGTCGACAAATGGAAATGTAATGAAGAAAAGGATGGGCAATATATCATTCAAATATATGATGCCTGGTTAAACAGGACGGCATTGCACATTTCACATATATTATGGCTTGCTAAAAGATATGAGACTGCATAATTCCCATATATGATATAGAAACTAAACAGGTGGCATTACAGAACATGTCTAAACTAAGTAGATGTCATATATGATGTCAAAAGTAGGCACTGCAAGGCAACATACGCATGATATGACTAACATTATCATGCCAAGGTAGAGCAAACACCTTGGGGGGTAAATAGGAGTGGTCAGCGGCGTCCGAATCCGCCTCAGAACAGATATCTTCCTCTGGATTACAATCTGGAGAGGGGTGGGGAGGGTTTTCCATTGAACCCACCATGGAGCGATGTATGCATGACATTTTATTACCGCGCAAAACTCTTCTGTTTTTCTCTACATGTTTAGCATGTAAGGAGAGCATGCAGAAATTTAGAGTGATGGTAACAACCAGTGGATGGATCCAAAAATAATGATAGCAGGCTGATGATGTTGGGGAGCGTAGCAGAAATTCAAAATTTTCTACGCATCACCAAGATCAATCTATGGAGTCATCTAGCAACTAGGGGAAGGAGAGTCCATCTTCATACCCTTGAAGATCGCGATGCGGAAGCGTCCAAGAGAACGGGGTTGAGGGAGTCGTACTCGTCGTGATCCAAATCACCGGAGATCCTAGTGCCGATCGGACGGCACCTCCGTGTTCAACACACATGCAGCCCGGTGACGTCTCCCGTGCCTTGATCCAGCAAGGAGAGAGGGAGAGGTTGGGGAAGCCTCTGTCCAGCAGCAGCACAACGGCGTGGTGGTGATGGAGGAGCGTGGTAATCCAGCAGGGCTTCGCCAAGCACCGCGAGAGACGAGGAGAAAGAGAGGTAGGGCTGCGCCAGGGAGAGGTGGAAACTCATATGTGTGCAGCCCCAAATACCTCAACTATATATAGGGGAGAGGGAGGGGGCTGCGCCCCCTCTAGGGTTCCCACCCCAAGGGGTGCGGCAGCCCCAAAACCCATCAAGGGTGGCGGCCAAGGGAGGGGGGAGGGGGAAACTTGCCCCCCAAGCAAGGTGGGGCGACACCTCCCCAAACCCTAGGCGCCTTGGGCCCTGGTGGGGGGGCGCGCCAGCCCACCTGGGGCTGGTCCGCACCCACACTTGGCCCATGCTGCCCACTGGGGCCGGTGGCCCCACTTGGTGGACCCCCGGGACCCTCCCGGTGGTCCCGATACGTTACCGGTAGCACCCGAAACTTTTCCGGTGACCAAAATAGGACTTGCCATATATAAAGCTTTACCTCCGGACCATTCCAGAACTCCTCGTGACATCCGAGATCTCATCCGGGACTCCGAACAACATTCGGTAACCACGTATATCTATTCCCTATAACCCTAGCGTCATCGAACCTTAAGTGTGTAGACCCTACGGGTTCGGGAACCATGCAGACATGACCGAGACGTTCTCCGGTCAATAACCAACAGCGGGATCTGGATACCCATGTTAGCTCCCACATGTTCCATGATGATCTCATCGGATGAACCACGATGTCGAGGATTCAATCAATCCCGTATACAATTCCCTTTGTCTAGCAGTATTGTACTTGCCCGAGATTCGATCGTCGGTATCCCGATACCTTGTTCAATCTTGTTACCGGCAAGTCTCTTTACTCGTTCCGTAACACATCATCCCGTGATCGACCCCTTGGTCACATTGTGCACATTATGATGATGTCCTACCGAGTGGGCCCAGAGATACCTCTCCGTCACATGGAGTGACAAATCCCAGTCTCGATTCGTGCCAACCCAACAGACACTTTCGGAGATACCCGTAGTGCACCTTTATATCCACCCAGTTACGTTGTGACGTTTGGTACACCCAAAGCATTCCTACGGTATCCGGGAGTTGCACAATCTCATGGTCTAAGGAAATGATACCTGACATTAGAAAAGCTTTAGCATACGAACTACACGATCTTTGTGCTAGGCTTAGGATTGGGTCTTGTCCATCACATCATTCTCCTAATGATGTGACCACGTTATCAATGACATCCAATGTCCATGGTCAGGAAACCGTAACCATCTATTGATCAACGAGCTAGTCAACTAGAGGCTTACTAGGGACATGGTATTGTCTATGTACCCAGGCATGTATCTGAGTTTCCTATCAATACAATTATAGCATGGATAATAAACGATTATCATGAACAAGGAAATATAATAATAATAACTAATTTATTATTGCCTCTAGAGCATATTTCCAACAGTCTCCCACTTGCACTAGAGTCAATAATCTAGTTCACATCGCCATGTGATTAACACTCACAGGTCACATCGCCATGTGACCAACATCCAAAGAGTTTACTAGTGTCACTAAACTAGTTCACATCATCATGTGATTAAGACTCAATGAGTTCTGGGGTTTGATCATGTTTTGCTTGTGAGAGAGGATTTAGTCAACGGGTCTGCAACATTCAGATCCGTATGTACTTTGCAAATCTCTAGGTCATATTGTAAATGCTACTTCCACGCTCCACTTGGAGCTATTCCAAATGGTTGCTCCACTATACGTATCCGGTTTGCTACTCAGAGTCATTCGGATAGGTGTTAAAGCTTGCATCGACGTAACCCTTTACGTCGAACTCTTTATCACCTCCATAATCGAGAAACATGTCCTTATTACTCTAAGGACGATTTTGACCATTGTCCAATGATCCATTCCTGGATCACTCTTGTACCCCATTGCCAGACACGTGGCAAGGCACACCTCAGGTGCGGTACTCAGCATAGCATACTGTAGAGCCTACGTCTAAAGCATAGGGGACGACCTTCGTCCTTTCTTTCTCTTCTGCCGTGGTCGAGCTTTAAGTCTTAACTTCATACCTTACAACTCAGGCAAGAACTCCTTCTTTGACTGATCCATCTTGAACACCTTCAAGATCATGTCAAGGTATGTGCTCGTTTGAAAGTACCATTAAGCATTTTGATCTATCCTTATAGATCTTGATGCTCAATGTTCAAGCAGCTTAATCCAGGTTTTCCCTTGAAAACCTCCTTTCAAACAACCCTTTATGCTTTCCAGAAATTTTACATCATTTCTGATCAACAATATGTCAACAACATATACTCATCAGAAATTCTATAGTGCTCCCACTCACTTCTTTGGAAATACAAGTTTCTCATAAACTTTGTATAAACCCAAAATCCTTGATCATCTCATCAAAGTGTATATTCCAACTCCGAGATGCTTACTCCAGTCCTTAGAAGGATTGCTGGAGCTTTGCATACTTGTTAGCGTCTTTCAGGATTGTCAAAACCTTCTGGTGTATCACATACAACCTTTCCTCAAGAAAATCGTCGAGGAAACAATGTTTTGACATCCTATCTGCAAGATTTCATAAATAATGCAGTAAATGCTAATCAGATTCCAACAGACTCTTAGCATCACTACGAGTGAGAAAGTCTCATCGTAGTCAACTCCTTGAACTTGTCGGAAACATCTTAGCGACAAGCTGAGCTTTCTTAATGGTGACACATGCCATCATTGTCTGTCTTCCCTCTTAGAATCCATCTGTACCTAACAGCCTTACGACCATTAAGTAGTTCTTCCGAAGGCTACACTTTGTTTTGATACATGGATCCTCTCTCGGATTTTATGGCCTCGAGCCATTTGCCGGAATCCGGGCCCACCATCACTTCTCCATAGCTCGTAGGTTCATTGTTGTCTAGCAACATTAGCTCCTAAGACAGGATTACGTACCACTCTGACGCAGTACGCATCCTTGTCGACCTACGAGGTTTGGTAGTGACTTGATCCATAGTTTCATGATCACTACCATAAGCTTCCACTTCAATTGGTGTAGGCGCCATAGGAACAACTTCATGTGCCCTGCTACACACTAGTTGAAGTGATGGTTCATTAACCATATCAAGTCTCCACCATCCTCGCACTCAATTCTTTCGAGAGAAACTTTTCCTCGAGAAAGGACCCGTTACTAGAAACAATCCCTTTTGCTTCCGGATCTGAGATAGGAGGTATACCCAACTATTTTTGGGTGTCCTATGAAGATGCATTTATCCGCTTTGGGTTCGAGCTTATCAACCTGAAATTTTTTCACATAAGCGTCGCAGCCCCAAACTTTTAAGGAACGACATCTTAGGTTTCTCCAAACCATAGTTTATACGGTGTCGTCTCAACGGAATTACGTGGTGCCCTATTAAAGTGAGTGCGGTTGTCTCTAATGCCTAACCCATGAACGATAGTGGTAATTCGATAAGAGACATCATGGTATCCACCATATCCAATAGGGTGCAACTATGATGTTCGGACACACCATCACACTATGGTGTTCCAGGCGGTATTAATTGTGAAACAATTTCCACAATTTCTTAATTGCGTGCCAAACTCATAACTCAGATACTCATCTCTATGATCATATTATAGACATTTTATCCTCTTGTCACGATGATCTTCAACTTCACTCTGAAATTACTTGAACCTTTCAATAATTCAGACTTGTGTTTCATCAAGTAAATATACTCAGTATCTACTCAAATCATCTGTGAAGTAAGAACATAACGATATCCACTGCGTGCCTCAGCACTCATTGGACTGCACACATCAAAATATATTACTTCCAAGAAGTTGCTTTCTTGTTCCATTTTACTGAAAATGAGGCTTTCAGTCATCTTGCCCATGTGGTATGATTTGCATGTCTCAAGTGATTCAAAATCAAGTGAGTCCAAACGATCCATCAGCATGGAGCTTCTTCATGCGTTTTATACCAATATGACTCAAATGGCAGTGCCCCAAGTAGGTGGTACTATCATTACTATCTTATATCTTTTGGCATGAACATGTGTATCACTATGATCGAGATTCCATAAATCATTCATTTTAGGTGCAAGACCATTGAAGGTATTATTCAAATAAATAGAGTAATCATTATTCTCCTCAAATGAATAACCGTATTGTGATAGACATAATCCAATCATGTCTATGCTAAATGCAAACACCAAATAATAATTATTTAGGTTTAACACCAATCTCGATGGTAGAGGGAGCGTGCAATGCTTGATCACATCAACCTTGGAAACACTTTCAACACATATCGTCAGCTCACCTTTAGCTAGTCTCTGTTTATTCCGTAGCTTTTATTTTGAGTTACTAACACTTAGCAACTGAACCGGTATCTAATACCCTAGTGCTACTAGGAGTACTAGTAAAGTACACATTAACATAATGTATATCCAATATACTTCTATCGACCTTGCCAGCCTTCTCAACTACCAACTATCTAGGGTAATTCTGCTCCAGTGGCTGTTCCCCTTATTACAGAAGCACTTAGTCTTGGGTTTGGGTTCAACCTTGGGTTTCTTCACTAGAGCAGCAGCTGATTTGCCCTTTCATGAAGTATCCCTTCTTGCCCTTGCCCTTCTTGAAACTAGTGGTTTCACCAACCATCAACAATTGATGCTCCTTCTTGATTTCTACTTTCGTGGTGTCAAACATCGCGAATATCTCAAGGATCAACTTATCTATCCCTGATATGTTATAGTTCATCACGAAGCTCTATCAGCTTGGTGGCAATGTCTTTGGAGAAAAATCACTACTTCATCTGGAAGATCAACTCCCACTCGATTCAAGTGATTGTTGTACTCAGACAATCTCAGCACAAGCTCAACGATTGAGCTTTTCTCCCTTAGTTTGCAGGCTAAGAAAATCGTCGGAGGTCTTATACCTCTTGACGTGGGCACGAGCTTGAAATCCCAATTTCAGCCCTCGAAACATCTCATATGTTCCGCGACGTTTCGAAAACTTCTTTGGTGCCTCAACTCTAAACCGTTTAACTGAACTATCACGTAGTTATCAAAACGTGTATGTCAGATGTTCGCAACATCTACAGACGACGTTCGAGGTTCAGCACACTGAGCGGTGCATTAAGGACAAAAGCCTTCTACGAAGCAACGAGGACAATCCTCAGTTTACGGACCTAGTCCGCATAATCGCTACTATCAACTTTCAACTAAATTTTTCTCTAGGAACATATCTAAACAGTAGAACTAAAGCGCGAGCTACGACATAATTTGCAAAAACCTTTTGACTATGTTCAGGATAATTAAGTTCATCTTATGGACTCCCACTCAGATAGACATCCCTCTAGTCATCTAAGTGATTACATGATCCGAGTCAACTAGGCCGTGTTCGATCATCACATGAGACGGACTACTCATCATCAGTGAACATCTTCATGTTGATCGTATCTACCATACGACTCATGCTCGACCTTTCGGTCTCTTGTATTCCGAGGCCATGTCTGTACATGCTAGGCTCGTCAAGTCAACCTAAGTGTTTCACGTGTGTAAATCTGGCTTACACCCGTTGTATGTGAATGTTGGAATCTATCACACCCGATCATCACGTGGTGCTTCGAAACAACGAACTTTCGCAACGGTGCACAGTTAGGGGGAACACTTTCTTGAAATTTTACTGAGGGATCATATTATTTACTACCGTCGTTCTAAGCAAATAAGATGCATAAACATGATAAACATCACATGCAATCAAAAAGTGACATGATATGGCCAATATAATTTTGCTCCTTTTGATCTCCATCTTCGGGGCTCCATGATCATCATCGTCACCGGCATGACACCATGATCTCCATCATCATGATCTCCATCATCGTGTCTCCATGAGGTTGTCTCGCCAACTATTACTTCTACTACTATGGCTAACGGCTTAGCAATAAAGTAAAGTAATTACATGGTGTTGTTCAATGACACGCAGGTCATACAATAAATTAAGACAACTCCTATGGCTCCTGCCGGCTGTCATACTCATCGACATGCAAGTCGTGATTCCTATTACAAGAACATGATCAATCTCATACATCACATATCATTCATCACATTCTTTTCGCCATATCACATCACATAGCATACCCTGCAAAAACAAGTTAGACGTCCTCTAATTGTTGTTTGCATGTTTTACGTGGCTGCTATGGGTTTCTAGCAAGAACGTTTCTTACCTACGTAAAAGCCATACGTGATATGCCAATTGCTATTTACCCTTCATAAGGACCCTTTTCATCGAATCCGATCCGACTAAAGTGGGAGAGACTGGCACCCGCTAGCCACCTTATGCAACAAGTGCATGTCAGTCGGTGGAACCTGTCTCACGTAAGAGTACGTGTAAGGTCGGTCCGGGCCGCTTCATCCCACAATACCGCCGAATCAAGATAAGACTAGTAACGGTAAGCAAATTGAACAAAATCAACTCCCGCAACTACTTTGTGTTCTACTCGTGCAAAGAATCTACGCAATAGACCTAGCTCATGATGCCACTGTTGGGGAACGTAGCAGAAATTCAAAATTTTCTACGCATCACCAAGATCAATCTATGGAGAAATCTAGCAACGAGGGGAAGGAGAGTGCATCTTCATACCCTTGAAGATCACGATGTGGAAGCGTTCAAGAGAATGGGGTTGAGGGAGTCGTACTCGTCGTGATCCAAATCACCGGAGATCCTAGTGCCGAACGGACGGCACCTCCGTGTTCAACACACGTGCAGCCCGGTGACGTCTCCCGTGCCTTGATCCAGCAAGGAGAGAGGGAGAGTTTGGGGAAGACTCCGTCCAGCAGAAGCACAACGGCGTGGTGGTGATGGAGGAGCGCGGTAATCCAGCAGGGCTTCGCCAAGCACCGCGAGAGACGAGGAGAAAGAGAGGTAGGGCTGCGCCAGGGAGAGGTGGAAACTCATATGTGTGCAGCCCCAAATACCTCAACTATATATAGGGGAGAGGGAGGCGGCTATGCCCCCTCTAGGGTTCCCACCCCAAGGGGTGCGGCAGCCGCAAAACCCATCTAGGGTGGTGGCCAAGGGGGGGAGAATGGGAAACTTGCCCCCCAAGAAAGGTGGGGCGCCCCCTCCCCAAACCATAGGCGCCTTGGGCCCTGGTGGGGGGTGCACCAGCCCACCTGGGGCTGGTCCCCTCCCACACTTGGCCCATGCTGCCCTCTGGGGCCGGTGGCCCCACTTGGTGGACCCCCGGGACCCTCCCGGTGGTCCCGGTACGTTACCGATAGCACCCGAAACTTTTCCGGTGACCAAAATAGGACTTCCCATATATAAAGCTTTACCTCCGGACCATTCCGGAACTCCTCGTGACGTCCGGGATCTCATCTGGGACTCCGAACAACATTTGGTAACCATGTATATCTATTCCCTATAACCCTAGCGTCATCGAACCTTAAGTGTGTAGACCCTACGGGTTCGGGAACCATGCAGACATGACCGAGACGTTCTTCGGTCAATAACCAACAGCGGGATCTGGATACCCATGTTGGCTCCCACATGTTCCACGATGATCTCATCGGATGAACTACGACGTCGAGGATTCAATCAATGCCGTATACAATTCCCTTTGTCTAGCGGTATTGTACTTGCCCGAGATTCGATCGTTGGTATCCCGATACCTTGTTCAATCTCGTTACCGGCAAGTCTCTTTACTCATTCCGTAACACATCATCCCGTGATCGACCCCTTGGTCACATTGTGCACATTATGATGATGTCCTACCGAGTGGGCCCAGAGATACTTCTCCGTCACACGGAGTGACAAATCCCAGTCTCGATTCATGCCAACCCAACAGACACTTTCGGAGATACCCGTAGTGCACCTTTATAGCCACCCAGTTACATTGTGACGTTTGGTACACCCAAAGCATTCCTACGGTATCCGGGAGTTGCACAATCTCATGGTCTAAGGAAATGACACTTGACATTAGAAAAGCTTTAGCATACGAACGACACGATCTTTGTGCTAGGCTTAGGATTGGGTCTTGTCCATCACATCATTCTCCTAATGATGTGATCCCGTTATCAACGACATCCAATGTCCATGGTCAGGAAACCGTAACCATCTATTGGTCAACGAGCTAGTCAACTAGAGGCTTACTAGGGACATGGCGTTGTCTATGTACCCACACATGTATCTGAGTTTCCTATCAATACAATTATAGCATGGATAATAAACGATTATCATGAACAAGGAAATATAATAATAATAACTAATTTATTATTGCCTCTAGAGCATATTTCCAACAGATGATTGCTTTAAATTAATAAAAAGACAGATGATGATTGCTTTATTATTTGTTTCCCACCCAAGATGAACAACATTGGCATACCCTAGGTGAACCAGATATTAGACAGACATACTATTCATTGCTGCCTCAATATGTGCCCCACAACTAATTTAGAACTCAAGTTTGAACATTAATTTGGACCTGACTTGGGATTCCAAGAGCTGAACAGGACGATAAAGTAGCAGGTAAGTTTAAGCAATGCATAACATAAGCAGAAACAAAAGAGTGCGACCTATCTTGTGGACCCGTGTACTCCTCAGGTTCATCTGCTGAGTCGATGATGGTGACGCCGTTGTGGTGGGTGCCGGCGGCAAGGAAGGAGATCTGAGGCGGCGAAAGACGGTCAGGAGTCGTGATGTCTGGTTTGGTGGATGCTTCTGTCGATGGAGCAGCTCAGGTGAGGTGGACAACGTCGCGGCAGGAGCAGGACAAACCACACAAAGTTCCCTTCGACACGTACCTGTAACTGAAGTAATTCTATAAGGGCTCATTTGGCTTGCATGATTCTTAAAACGCAGGGATAGGAAAAACACCGGAATAGGATAGGAAAATGCACATGGTAAACAGAGCATTTGTAAACACATGATTTCTGTCAACTTGGGTGTTTGGTTTACAGGAATTGGAAGAGCAGAGGAATGCAAAGAAACATTGCCAAAATAAAGTGAAACCATATGAAAGCGTGTACAGTTAGAATGTTATTCTGACAATAATGCACTTGGTCTTGTTTTCATGCATAGGATTTTGAAAAGTAGGTCCAGGTGGATGTTTTGCTTCATTCCTTTCAACAAAATGCATGAATAATTGAATAGTAGAGTGCCATTGGAAAATTCCCTATTGCTATGTTTTTCCGTTGAACCAAAATAGCCCTAATGGATCGATGTGAATGTATAGTAATAAGTGATGCAACAAGTGTACAACCTCTTTGCCGTTGCCGTGTCGACCTCAGCATCATTGGGTTGGTCGCTGAAGCAGTTGAGGCAGAGGTGGCTGTCGGAGGTGTGGAGGAAGATCTGAGGAATCTGTAGACGACGTCCAGGGCACTGCTCTGTTGTGATGGATCGTTATGTCGCTGGAGCAGCTCCGGTGAGCCGTAAGACGTCAAGGCTGAAGCAGCACAAGACAGACATCGTCAATCTCAAGTGGGATTCTAATAGCATCTCCAATAGATGATGTAAAATGGATGTAAAATTAACATCACCAAAAACCACCTGACTACAAGAGATGAGGTAAAAACTGTTGACTCTGAACTTAACTGTCGAAACTGAAATTTACTGTGGAATCTCAATGCTACTGTCGAAACTGAACGCAATGGTAGCAGAGAGGCACTTGACATGTAGTTTAGGGAGGGCCTGCAGTTCATCTTCAACCTGCACCCCCCTGAGCCGCCAGCCACCACCGGTCGAACCACCGGCCCCAGCGCCGCCTCGCCGCCCCGAAACAACTGGCCACCGCTATCCCGGCCAGCCCTCTAGGCCCCCCGCCCCCACCCTGAACCCTAAGATAGATAGTGTGGTACCTCTCCGGCGAGCCCCCGTCCCCGCTGCGGGTGGTTCTTCCTT
>LR880968.1:921463288-921498953 GCA_904067115.1 Aegilops sharonensis
CGCAACGCTCACTGTTCATCCCAGAGGCAGCATCGATCGGCTTCAGTTAGCAGCAGTAGCGAAGGAATCGCTCGATCGGGTTTAGTTAACAGCCATCGATCGATCACTCGGGTTCAGTAACGCATAGCCTGCGGTGCAATCGCTCGGGTTCAGTTAGAGCCCAACGCCTCGCTCGGGTTCAGTTAGAGTCAACGCCTCGCACACATGCGCGTACGTGTATGAGAGAAACGCGCATCGCTCGGCCCCCGACCTCCCACCGTAACCGCGAACTCCCCAAAATTTTCCTCCCCCTCGCTTCTACCACGGTTTTTTCCGTCATGGACGCCCAAAGAATGTCATGCAGCTGCGTCTCCGGCCCGCCCAGGACGAAAAGCCCATTTTCTGTCATGATTTTTTGTCATAGAAGCAGGAGCCCACCACATCTATGATGATACCGGGTTTTGTCACAATTATCGTCATAGAAGTGTCATATGTATGACAGAAAAAAAATTCGTTCAGCCCAAAATGTCACGGATGTGTCTTTGTTTTGTAGTGATGCTAGTTTAATTTATTTTTCTAGCTTTCTTCTTGTGTGTTTGATAAACCTTAAGAAAACAAAAAAATAGTTAGTTTAATTTCCATGATTGTGGTAGTAATTAAAATGAAAACCCAAAAAGATTTCTCGTTCTTATTTTTGCTTGTTGGGAGCTTTCCCGTGTAAATAGTTTTATTTCTTTTTTTCCTTTGGGGGTCTAGAGTAGAAGACCATAATGAAAATGTTTAGTGGCTCTCATATGCATGATTGTTGATTTAACTTAGAGCCCATATTACTTTGTCTTCTCTCTTGAATTTAATGCTTGCAGATTCCAGCTTAGTCCAATGCACGTGTACTACTATTATTATGCACACCGTTCGATCGTGCAAGTGAAAGGCAATAATGACGATATATGATGGACTGATTGAGATAAGAGAAGCTGGTATGAACTCGACCTCTTTTATTTTTTTAAATATGATGATTTCATCGTTCCTGATTCAGCTTATTATAAATAAACATGTTTGCAATGACATTTAGAGATTATAGTTTCTTATGCCATGCTTAATTAGCTAGGAGCTTATAATGGTTTACCTTGCGTGCCAACATGCTATTAAAATGATTTTGATGTGGTATGATAGGAAGGTATCCTCCTTTGAACGATTCGAGTGACTCGACTTGGCACATGTTCATGCATGTAGTTGACACAAATCAACATAGCCTTCACGATATTTATGTTCATGGTGGATTATATCCTACTCATGCTTGCACCTGGTGTAGACTAATTTTAATGCATATTCATGACTGTTGTCGCTCTCTCAGTTGGTCGCTTCCCAGTCTTTTGCTAGCCTTCACATGTACTAAGCGGGAATACTGCTTGTGCATCCAAACTCCATAAACCCCAAAGTTATTCCATATGAGTCCACCATACCTTCCTATATGCGGTATTTACCTGCCGTTCCAAGTAAATTTGTATGTGACAAACTCTAAAACTTCAAATGAAATTCTGTTTTGTATGCTCTAGCAGCTCATGTTTCAACTAGGGTTGTCTGTATCTTCCATGCTAGGTGGGTTATTCTCAAGAGGAGTGGACTCTGCTCCTCATTCACGATAAAATGGCTGGTAACCGGGATGCCCAGTCCCATGATCAAAAAGATCAAAGCAAATCGAAATAATTGAACAAAACTCCCCCAGGGCTGTTGCTAGTTGGAGGCACTCGTTGTTTCGAGCAAGCCATGGATTGATGCTTGTTGGTGGTGGGGGAGTATAAATTTTTACCATTCTGTTTGGGAACCACCTGTAATGTATGTAGCATGGAAGATATCGTCATCTCATAGTTGTTGCGTTGACAGTGAAAGTATACCGCTCAAAATGTTATTCATCTCTATTTTAAAATCGAGCTCTGGCACCTCTACAAATCCCTGTTTCCCTCTGCGAAGGGCCTATCTATTTACTTTTATGTTGAGTCATCACCTTATTATTAAAAAGCACCCGCTGGAGAGCACACTGTCATTTGCATTCATTACCATTAGTTTATATTGGGTATGACTTGACTGGATCTCTTTTACCATGAATTACAATGTTTAGTCAGTCCTTGATCTTTAAAGGTGCTCTGCATTTATGTTTTGTGGTCTCAGAAAGGGCTAGCAAGATACCATCTTGTTATATCATATTATGATGGTTTTGATAAAGTGTTGTCATCCGAGATTTATTATTATTGCTCGCTAGTTGATTATACCATTGATATGAGTAAACATGAGACCTATGTGTTATTGTGAATATGGTTAGTTCATAATCTTTGCTGAAAACTTGAATGTTGGTTTTACATATTTACAACAACAAGAGCAAACAGAGTTTGTAAAAGTTTTTCTTTATCAATTTCAGTTTATCAACTGAATTGCTTGAAGACAAGCAAAGGTTTAAGCTTGGGGGAGTTGATACGTCTCCAATGTATCTACTTTTCCAAACACTTTTGCCCTTGCTTTGGACTCTAACTTGCATGATTTGAATTAAACTAACCCGGACTGGCGCTGTTTTTAGCAGAACTGCCATGGTGTTGTTTATTGTGCAGAAAACAGAAGTTCTCGGAATGACCTGAAAATCCACGGAGATAACTTTTGGAAAATATAAAAAATACTAGCGAAAGAATCAAGACCAGGGGCCCACACCCTGTCCACGAGGGTGGGGGCGTGCCCCCTCCCCCTCGGCACGCCCCCTTTCTCGTGGGCCCCCTGATGCTGCACCGACCTCAACTCCAACTCTATATATTCCGTTTCGCGGAGAAAAAATCAGAGAAAAAGTTTCATCGCGTTTTACGCTACGGAGCCGTCGCCAAGCCCTAATCTCTCTCGGGAAGGCTGATCTGGAGTCCGTTCGGGGCTCCGGAGAGGGGGATTCGTCGCCGTCATCATCATCAATCATCCTCCATCACCAATTTCATGATGCTCACCGCCGTGCGTGAGTATTTCCGTCGTAGGCTTGCTAGACGGTGATGGGTTGGATGAGATTTACCATGTAATCAAGTTAGTTTTGTTAGGGTTTGATCCCTAGTATCCACTATGTTCTGAGATTGATGTTGCCATGACTTTGCTATGCTTAATGCTTGTCAGTAGGGCCCGAGTGCCATGATTTCAGATCTGAACCTATTATGTTTTCATGAATATATGTGAGTTCTTGATCCTATCTTGTAAGTCTATAGTCACCTATTATGTGTTTTGATCCGACAACCCCGAAGTGACAATAATCGGGATACTTCTCGGTGATGGCCGTAGTTTGAGGAGTTCATGTATTCACTATGTGTTAATGCTTTGGTCCGGTTCTCTATTAAAAGGAGGCATTAATATCCCTTAGTTTCGGCTAGGACCCCGCTGCCACGGGAGGGTAGGACAAAAGATGTCATGCAAGTTCTTTTCCATAAGCGCGCATGACTATATTCGGAATACATGCCTACATTACATTGATGAACTAGAGCTAGTTCTGTGTCACCCTATGTTATAACTATTACATGAGGAATTGCATCCGACATAATTATCCATCACTGATCCAATGCCTACGAGATTTTCACATATTGTGCTTTGCTTATTTACTTTTCCGTTGCTACTGTTACAACTACTAGAAAACTGCTATCTTTACTTTTGCCACTGTTACCATTGCTATCATACTACTTTGCTACTAAATACTTTGTTGCAGATACTAAGTTATCTAGGTGTAGTTGAATTGACAACTCAACTGCTAATACTTGAGAATATTCTTTGGCTCCCCTTCTGTCGAATCAATAAATTTGGGTTGAATACTCTACCCTCGAAAGCCGTTGCGATCCCCTATACTTGTGGGTTATCACATTATTCTTAGGAGGCACGATGAACAGCTCGTGATGCCGCATGCCACAACATTCCATGCTCAACTTTGCAATCAAACTCATAAGGCCTGGCATTACATAGACAACATTCAGAACAAACTCTTAAAATACCTTACATAAGTCAATATTCATGTGACTATGCATCTCAGCAGAGTAAATATTTACTTCAAAACTGAACACATGAATAGGAGAAAACGATCGACGCTGCTCACAGCAAAGGGCGTCCCACTCAAAAATATCAAATGCATGTCTTCTGGCTAACATCAATGAGCAAAATTTGACAGGGTTTTCCAATTCCAACATATTAAACTAATGTCTTCTTGCTAACATCAATGATTAAACTTTCACAAGCTTATCCCATTCAAAATATGTAATGCCTATGATTGTGGAATGGGCAAGGTTTGTCATCAGTTTGCACAATGAAATGGCACATGGAGCCGGATTAACCAGCATATCTATTTGTGCAGTTCAACAGAAATCAAACAATGTCTTATGTAGCACGGTGGATTTCGTATTTATATGCTGCAAGAAAACAAAGACACATCAGCACACACATGAATATTGGCCCCAGTGTTAACCCACCAATCGGTGGACTGATAAACTGAAAGTACGTTAAACAGATTACCATACTCAGATACCCCATCATTGTTACTTAAAGTGACATTGACAGACTTGGAGTCCTGTACTGACTTCTTGTACTTGTTTGGGCACTTGTTTGCCCAGTGTTCATCTGAACCACAAGTAAAGCAACCATCTCTATTTGTGTCTTTCTTCTTACCTTCTTAAAGGTAGTATTCTGCTGGACAGAGTTCTTTCCCTTGAACTTGTGGGAATTCTTCTGCCTTGAAGACGTTGGTAGCTCCATTCAGACGGCCATGGTTTGTCATTAGTTTGCACATTGAAATGGCACACGAAGCCGGATTAACCAGTGTATCTTTTTGTGCAGTTCTGCTGAAATCAAACAATGTCTTACGTAGCATGGTGGAATTTGTATTTATATGTTGCAAGGCATTGAACATGTTGGCAGCTCGAACTCATGGTCATAGAAATGCATGTCATTTGTTTGAGACCAATGAGAATTGTTGGAGCCAACACCAATAGTTGACATATATGCCTCATCGTTGAAACTACAAAGTATATACAACGAAGCAAATGAGCTATGTATATGCAAATGAGCTATCTATATGTATGCATTAAAAAAATAGCAACAACAAGAAGTTGGCGAAATTTTATACTTTAGGGCATTTCCTCGAACACCTTGTGCGCGTCGGCCGCCGGCTCAACAAGTGAGCTCGCCGGCGCTTCGGTACCCGCCTCGTCTGTCGCACACCCTGCAAGCTTCTTCCTCGACGGCTTGGAGGAGCTGGAGCCGTCCGCCGCCTTGTTCTTCTTCGCGGAAACCTTGCCCTTCTTCGGCCGCGCCGCATTTGGGAGCTTCGAGAGGAGGCACATGGCTTCAGGGCGGGCGCCGGCGCGACGCCACCCACCGCCGAGGTCATCCGTGGCGGCATGAAAAGGCCGCTCGCGATGCCGGTGCTTGGAGGAGCGCTGGCGGAGGCGAAGCCAAAGCTCCCCGCGCTAGGGTATGCGGCGGCGGCGGCGGTGGCGGACGCGGAGGGGTCGCGGGTGTACGAAGGCGTGAGGGGGGTGCCGGCGTGGGCATCCATTGGGTCAATTCGCCAGCGACGGCATGGGGCGGGGCGAAGGTGGCGCGGCGGAGAGAGTGCGGCACGAGCGCTCGAGTGAGCGGCGCGCGGAAGCGGGCGCACCAAATACACAACGCGCGATGGCAATTCGGACCGCGCGCTGTACTCTATGTGCCAAGTGCGTTTATCGCGCGTCCGCTGAAGCCCATTTAGCGATTGTGCGCGCGCTAAAAAGGTTAATTTTGCGGCTCAGCCGTGTTTTAGCACGGTTATTGGAGATGCTCTAAGTGCTCTCGTTGTGCCGCTATCATCTCTAGCTCCATTTGCTAGAGTCACACATGAGTGAATTTTCGAGAAACGAACACGGGTTTCGCATGATATGTAAATACCTCATGGCGTCTTGTTCACCTAGATCCTTCTCCTCTGCATGTAAACGCAAACGAGCATCAGATGTCTACCATTGGAAGAACCAATGATTCAACGTCTCGTTCGTGCACGCAGCAATGTCAGGAACGAGCTGGTAACGCAGTGCCGCCTTCGCCGAGGTTGAAGACAAGCGCGCGCTGGACCGGATGGGCGCCGATGTCACCAAGCGCCAGCATGTTGCACCAGTTGAGCTTCTGGTCATCGGAGAAGAAAAAGTCGTGGCCGTAGCCTTGGCTGCTCCTCGGCGCCATCGTGTACACATTTTGTTCTCTCACCACGAAGAACTCCCTGGCCAAGCTCTCCATCACGTCTAGCCGCTCCCGTGGATGCCATAGTTTGCTATCTATATATACACAGACACAAAACCGAACAAACATTATCATCATGCCGAACTGGACTATTGATGAAGTGATTTCATGGAACGACGTGCATGCGGACCTAGTAGAAGCCCCCATTCCTGGGCAGCTCTCGTGAACTTGCACAGCTCGCCCCTACGGAAGCCGTGCCAGAGCTTGCCGGCGTCAGTCACCGGGATCAACCAAGTGGCGTGTGATTTCCCATCGACCATGTGCTATGTAAGCAATCGCAGATCCCAAGCGAGCTTTTAACAAGGGAACGACCGGGATTAAAAAGGTCAGGGTTTAATTTAGACTTGGAATATGAATTTAAGGTTTATTTTAGACTTTTCTCCCGCGAGAATGGATCCAGGGCCAATATAGGGTTGAAATGCATGTTCAAGCATATCACAGTTACCAAATCCTAATGATTTAAGTAGTTAAACTAACCAGTTTTAAAATACAGTTACCAGCTAATCACATAAACGATAGTTTTACAGAACTCCTCAAACTTAATACTTACATATTGGTCTCAACGTCACTTTCTGGTGTATAACATAGATTAACATGACAATCCTAATGATGCATCCCTCAACATGGGCATAACTATTCCAGCTGCATAAACATAAATGTCATGTCAGATCACCATCCAACAGCCCGTATAAAGCATGTGCATAAATTAGCTAATTTTGGCAAGCTTTCATAGCTAGGGAAGTCATGTTAGTTGCACATTGTACTGAAAGAAACTTTCCATCCAGACAGCCGTTGAAGATGGAATGAAATAAGTGTACTGGCTACAAGTACCTAGCTAGCTAGGTTGAGGTGCCTTTGCTTGTAAACACAGGGTGCTAAAGCTAATTATGTTGCACAGAATTAATCTATCGACATGGAGGAGAGCCAATGCAAAGAGAGGACAGTACAGCCGAAAACGTGCGTTAATTTTCTAGCTAGCCTTTTGTTTTTTGCAATGATTTCCTAGCTAGGTTGATGTGCCTTTGCTTGTAAACACAGGGTGCTAAAGCTAATTATGTTGCACAGGATTAAGCTATCCACATGGGGGGAGCAAATGCGAACAGAAGACAGTACAGCCCAAAACGTGTGTGATTTTTCAGGTACAAGTCGGCCACGGACAAGACAGTACAAGAAAAAGACCAGCAGGGAGGAGCCCTGCTGTATTTTTTTATCAATATATAAAGAGGTGGAAGACAGTACAAGTGATTTGCAACCGAGGCTCCAAGTTCTTTTTTTTTAAACCGAGGCTCCAAGTAGCCCTATTTTCTAAAAAAATGACGAAAACAGTACGTCTATACACAAATAATTGTGAAAAAAAATATGAATATACATATAGATGTGTAATGCGTGTTTTAAAAAATATCATCAATATTTTTTTATATGTGGCGTACAGAAAAGACAAATGTGAGGAGCAAAATGTGCTTAATTTTTGTTGTTTTGGCACAGATGTTTATCTTTCTTCTGCAGTCTAAAAATCAACGTATTGTTTAATAAAATATACAGATATGCAGGGACATCTATATGTGTCTGTTAAAAAATATATTGCCAGGGAGGTACATTGCCTCACTCGGCGTGAGATACGATTCTATCTGTAAATAAATCGAAGAGGTTAAATTTTATAAAGATGGTCTGAACATGTCATAAGAAAAACATCACTATGCAGGTTTACGAGGAAAAAAATTATTTAACCCACTAAACAGTACTCCATCTTTCCCTATCTACATGGTGTCCACACATTTCGTAATTTGAACTTTGACCCTTGATTTGACACATAATATAAGAGTCTTATTTCATAAAACCCACCTTATGTTTTGTTGGTAAAATTGAATCTTGAAATACGTTGGCGCCAAGTAAATAGGTTAAGATAAATAAAATTATCAAGTATTCAGATCAACTTTGGTTGAAATTTGAGTCATTTTAGAAGAAGAGAAAACAAACAACTTGCAGCACAACATAAGAGGTAAATTTACTATTATGGTCAAGTACGTTGTTTTATCAGATTTTGGCTGGAATGCGAAATTTCAAATATGGAAATAAAATAATGGTATATCATGAAAAAACACAACATTAGCAGCATTGCAAACTTTGCTAAAATTTGACACTTATCAACAAATTCTTAAACAAGTAGAGTAAATCAAGGTTGGTTTCCTTGCTATTATGATAAAAGATTGAGCAAACTCACACATAATGTTTAAGAGATAATTCATTTACCAGTTTTCGATCAGATATTGGCCAAAATCACATTCGAAAAAATGGAATAATTTTAAATGGTTTTCTTACTATTTTAGTAACAAAATCATCTAATTCTGGGTAGTAGGTTAAAAGAAATTTAATAATCAAGTATAGTGAACCTTTGCCCAATATTTGAAACATTTCAGGTAAATATGAAAAACATACAACGCATCATTAATGGTTTATGTTTTATTTTGGTCCAACTTGAGCCAATTCTAGGCAGTTGTCTACGAGAAATGGACTCATCCAGTGATTTTATCAACTTTAGTTGAGAAGTGTTTTTTTTACAGTACGTGCATGAATAAATTACTAGTTATCAAGTATAATTACTGCAATGGTTTATATGTACCATATGTAAATTATCAAGTAACTCAAGTGCTGGTTGAGCAGATGAACAAATTATCGGTGGCATATAGTACTATGGAATTTCCTCCTTTATTTTTCCTGTTCCAGTTTTACTTGACAAGCATGCATGCTTATCCCGGGCATGAGTGAATTAGAGTAGCCTGGAGCGTCCCACGTACTGTTTACTTTTGAAGTAGCCAGATCCACAGTCCGCATGTACAGGAGAGGTGGAATTAATCCCTGTCACATGCCCTTGCAGCTAGCGGCCATGCACGGTACGCACTTGACAGACAGACAGACAGGCATGCCGCGGAAACATTACGCGCGCGCGTACATGAGCATGATCAAAACAAGGGGAGGCACGGAGCGCAGCCAGTCAGATTCGGTGGTGGTCGCTCCAGCTCCTGCCTGCCTGTGATCCAAACCATTATTGTCACTCGCTCTCGACCCACTTACGAGCCAGGAGCACTGTCGCACTTTGGGTCGGCCTCGATCGGTTCTCGTCGAGACGTCGACCAATCCGCGCATCCAACAAGATCGCCTAGGTAAAGGTCGCACATCGGCAGATACGGCATGGATGGATGGACGGATGGCTCATGGCTGGATGGATGCCCGGAGCGGCGGGGCCACGGGAAGCTCGGAATATGGCCGCCCGATATGGCGATATCTCGTTCCAGCAAGTGGCCGGCGACACCAGCTAGCTTATCCATCATCCCGTATCCGCTGCCCCTTTCCCATTGGCGAGGCCGAGGCCCATGTTCGATCGAATCCCTTCACCGCCGGCCGGGTCCGTGAATGGATCGACGACGGTGGTTCGCGTCCGTCGATCGACCGGCCGGGGATGGACCCACGCCGGCGCGCGACAGGTTCCAATCTCCCAACAGTGGCTTCGGGCTGGACCCGGAGATGGGCACATTGAATTTGTCCCCTCCCCCGCCACGGACGTCGCGGCGTGGCCTCGATCGATCGATCCATGGATTGGATAGCTGTGGTTCGTATGGCCGGGGACTGGTTTGGTTAGGTTTGGTGCACACATTACTGCGCGCACGGCTGGCCTGGCTACAAAAGCTCAGTTAAGCGGCTGGAGTACGTTCCTCACCAAGCTAGGTCCTTATTATTGGTTACCTAGTGCCATTTTGATTTCCCTTCGAGCTAGAGGTCCACGTAATAAGAAAAAAAAGGGAATAATATAGTAGGAAAAGAGTGGCCCAACCGAAGAAGTTAACCTAAGGAATGTCAAAGAGCGAACGTGCTTTGATAAGTTTTTCGAGTGAACCCTCTATGTGCGTCTGATCACACGCACGGATCTCAATGCGATAACACATAGCAATCCCCATGGGCATATAGTTCGCTCGTTTGAGCCTCCCAGGGTGAATGACGCAAACATTCGCTCCATCCATCCCCCTGGAACGAACGAGACGTGCATCCGCGAAGTTTAGAGCATGGTAACTTATCTGTGTATCATGGTAATTTCTCTGCATAGCATGGCATTTTACCGTTGTGGCATTACAATTATTGGACATGTGTGGCGACTTTCTCTATTGTACGATGCCAAATCATTATGCTATAACAGGGCAATCTTTTTTACCGGCATGGCAATGACTAAACATGTAGACAATTTTCTCTTGTATGCCATGACAATTCTCTGTGTTATACCATGACAATTCCGGCAAGGCAATCCATGATTATGTGGCAAAATTCTACAATGTACGACCAAGTAAATCCTAAACAGAGGATAACTCTCATTTGCATAACATGGCAGTTTTCTGTCTTACAGCATCGCAAATCCAGACCACATGAAAAATTTCTCTATTGCAACACAGCAGTTCTCTCTTCACAAAATGGTGCAAGATGTCTTTCTTCACAATGTCCTCTAGCGGTGTGTGAGGAAGAGGGTACATGGCGTCGTTCACTCGGTAGAACCTCTCAGAGTGAACTACCCCTGTTAGAGTCTTGAGGGCATTTCTAACCGATCCCCTAAAAATAGTGGAGTGCCCGATGGAGTAAACCCATAGTGGAGTATATTTACTCCACTAAGTTTTGGCCTGACCTAGTTGACCCCCTATATATAACGGAGTAGATTTTTGTTTTTTCTAAACTTTGCAATTCTAGTATAAATTGCAACTCCGTATAAGCACACTTATAGAAGCTAAACATAAATTTGAATGTTCTAGCAAATCACGAACATAGTTTACATCTTCCGATATCATCATCGTAAATCATGTCTAAAATGGTGTCAAAGTCATCGTTGCCATCTTCCTCTTCGGATCACGACGAGTTCTCGAAGGCCATCTCCCTCAACCTCTTCATGTACAATTCAAACGGCTAGATTAAATCCAAACGGCTCGGTTCGCAAAGAAATGAAAAAAACTCACCTAGGCAATTCGTCCAACACTGAGTGCGGTGGTGGTGCACCGGCCGGCCGGTGTCGTTCAGACCAAACAGGCCGGCTACGATGAGAGCGAATGACTTGCAGCGGTGTGCAGCATGGTGAGATGCGGCGGCCGACAGAAAAGAAGAAGCAACGAAGCAATCCGACTAATCATCAATGGCAACGGCAGCGGCTTTTCACCTTGATTCCCGCGACAACGACGGGGGCCGAATGGGCTCGACAAGGGCAGGGCGGGGGGGGGGGGGGGGGGCCGGGGGGGGGGGGGGGGGGCCGGGGGGGGGGGGGGGGGGCCGGGGGGGGGGGGGGGGGGCCGGGGGGGGGGGGGGGGGGCCGGGGGGGGGGGGGGGGGGCCGGGGGGGGGGGGGGGGGGCCGGGGGGGGGGGGGGGGGGCCGGGGGGGGGGGGGGGGGGCCGGGGGGGGGGGGGGGGGGCCGGGGGGGGGGGGGGGGGGCCGGGGGGGGGGGGGGGGGGCCGGGGGGGGGGGGGGGGGGCCGGGGGGGGGGGGGGGGGGCCGGGGGGGGGGGGGGGGGGCCGGGGGGGGGGGGGGGGGGCCGGGGGGGGGGGGGGGGGGCCGGGGGGGGGGGGGGGGGGGAAGGGGGGGCGGGGGGGGGGGGGGGGGAGGGGAGGGGGGGGGGGGCGGGGGGGGTGGGGGGGGGGAGAGGGGGGGGGGGGGGGGGTGGGAGGAGCGATCGCTGGGTGGCACATCGGCGAATATGCAGGTGTGGGGACGACGCGAGAGAGAGGCGCGGCTTCTACTCATCCGCCGAGCGGTGGAGTAAATTTAATGAGAAAGTTGAGGCCGGAGTAATAATTTTACTCCCTTACGGTGGATAAGGGATCGGCTAGCCGGTTAGAGGAGTAAAACAAAATGTACAATGATGCTATCTTAGGAGTGCCATGTAGGATAAGTGATGAGGTGAAGGAGAGAGAATTCATAAGAAAAGACTTGTCTTCTCTTATTTAAGAGAAGACAAGAGATGATCTCTTAACATAATATGTCTCACCATATTTTTAGGAATAACTAGTTACCGAAGATAAGACTAAGAAAAGACCCATTGTAGATTTTTTTTTGTCATCTCTAAATTACATTCAAGACTTAAGATAAGACTATCTTATCAACCATTGTACATGCCCTAACCGGTTATAAAGAATCGGTTAGAAATGCCCTAACCTAATAGCTTCCTGAGGTGCAACAGCTCGTATATTTGACTCGAATTGATCAAAACATGTGCTCGCAACGCTGGAGAATTAAATATGATGGTGAAGGACAAGCGCTTAAATATTTGACCGGCGGCCCCCATGACTTTGTTTGGCTGCCTACTTGTTTTAGCTGATACATATATGTATGGTCGGTCTCGGACCCTCGCTGTCAGATTGAAAGTGTGCCCTGGTTTTTGCTGGTTGAAAAGGACCGATCGATGCAGACGGATCATACTTATCACGCGGATGTGGATTGCAATTTGCAAGATCACATGCATCATCAGCTTTGCTGTACCTACGGAATATGTACTTCCTCCGTTTCTAAATAATTGTCTTTCTAAAGATTTCAACAAGTGACTACATACGGAGCAAAATGAGTGAACCTACACTCTAAAACATGTCTACATACATCCGTATGTTGTAGTCCATTTAAGATGGCTAGAAAGACAATTATTTAGGAACAGAGGGAGCAGCATTTTTGCATGCATCATGCAGCATGGAAGCTCCAAAGCGAGCCCATTTCCTTTTTTTTTTGGAACAAAGATTTCCATCAATTCTGCATATGCAATGGAAATATACTACTCCCTCTGTTCTCAAATAATTGTCTTTCTAGCCACCTCAAATGGACTACAACATACGGATGTATGTAGACATGTTTTAGAGTGTAGATTCATTTATTTTGCTCCGTATGTAGTCACTTGTTGAAATCTCTAGAAAGACAATTATTTAGGAACGGAGGGAGTACTAATACATCATCGTATTCATTTTTTTATTTCCGTAATTACCGACATATGCAAGGGAGCTCGATGGACTTATTGACCGAGCGGTCGAGCAAGCATGCATGTCTTGAGCCGAACCAGCTGCTTGCATGACAACGCAGGGCCATGCATGCATGCGTTGCACAGTGCATAGTGCATGGCATGCATGCTTCAATTATCCTCTGGATCGTGTATGTGTGGCACGGAATACGACACCACATTGTTCATTTTTGTCAGGCTCATGCATGCATGCATGCATGCATGCGCCGATTTGAATTACACCCGGGCACCGGGGCATCTCGAGCGGTCGACGGAGACGAGCCACTTGCATCGAGAGCTGGTGAAAGCAACGTGTGAGGGATATATATCCATCCATGATCCATCACGCGGCTCCGGGCCGTATGCATGTGACAACCTCCCCCATTTCCGGCCGTCGACACGTCCGAACACGGAACGCGTACGCGGCTTGGCCGGACTCAATGATCGATCATCGACGCGACGCCTCTTGGCTGGCGGTAGCAACTCAGCGACAGCGACGCCGGGCTTCCCTGAAAGGGACGCCGCCTCGGCTCCGACTCACCGGTCGATCGTCAGGTACGTACATGTGTGATTAAGCCTGCTAATTTTGTCAAGCCCTCCGACACAAAAATCATGTGAATCTAGCGGCACCCCACCAGAACACGTGCGCCTTTGCACGGGTTGCACGAGCAGCGTGGCGGGAAATTCGTTACGGGGATTAAAATCCAGATTAGGACCACTGTTAGACAACAGTGAGAAGCGTAAGTGAACGTGTAAGACTGGGGCGCACCGTACGGTGGAAAGAGCAGTGGTACGTACAACAACCAGAGCCGGTCAGGCATGCCTGCCTCTGCCTGCCCTCCCTCCCCTGGGTTCACTGGCGCTGGAAACTGAGCCGGCCAGGCATGCCTGCCTCTGCCTGCCTGCATCCGGCACGCACTTCTCCGGCACTCACTCAACCATGGCCCTGCAACTGTACGTCGGTCTCTGCGTTCTGTTCCTCTGGCGCGGGCGATCGAGCCAGCCAGCCAGCCGGCGGCCGGTGGTCCGGCGCCAACGCGCGGGCCGTGGAAAAGTCTGCGCGCCCGCCACTGCTCAGGCATGCTGTGCCTGTGCTGCGTAGCGTATGCATGCCTTTCTCTGCGATTTTGTCGTCGTCGTCGTCGCGCAGCAGCAGCAGCCATCACATCGGTGGTCAGTAACTTGGAGTTATGGGGAGTGGCGCCGTGCGGGAAACGTGGAGGGCCCGGCCCCGCCACGCATGCCCATGCCCGCCGGGGAGCCGACCTGCCTGCCTGCTACCGCTGCCCGACCCGACCCTAATTTAAAGCCCCGTCCGTCGATCCCGTGGCGGGGCCGGCGACCCGGCCAAGCCCCGGCGTCTGTCTACTACTCCTACTTTGGACTCTGCCCGAGCCATGCCAGTGCGTCCGAGCTCCAAAACGCCAGCGCGCGCCCAGACCACCGCCCCCGCGCCCGGGGCCGGCGCTGCCCATGCGCCATACCGTTTGACCGCTGGCTAGTGGCTAGGCTGACCGGCGCACGCACACACACGAGCGCACGCCATGGACGTACGTACGTTTGACACCATCCGCCAATCCATCCATGGATGATCATCGATCCATACGTGAACATGGGCGGGGTGAGACAGACAGACATGCGCGTATGGGCTTGTGTACTGCAACGCATCGCTGACGAGGGACGGACGGACGGACGGGGACTGACTGGACTGGCAGTGGTGGTTGTTGGATTGACGACCCGTCCCATACCCCCATTACAGCATATCGACCGATCGAACGGGTCGACGGAGGCCGCGCGCGCGGGGAGCGGGGAGACGCAGCGAGGCAGAGGTACTGGAGCGCGGACGTTGGAAGCAGTGGAAGGTGGGGGCAGGCGCCCCGCACCACACCACACCGATGGATGGATCACCATGGCACGGCGGGCAGGACGGGGTCGTATTTAACGCCCGGCCGGGCACAGAATCTGAGGACGCGCGGGAGGGACCCGGCCGGTCAGTCGGTGCCGGTCTTCCCCCTTTTCCCCTCCGGCGGCCCCCCTGCCATCGATGCGATGCGAGGCCGGGCGAGAGTGACTGGGTGTGCAGGCCGTGTACGTGCGAGACTGTAGTTCGTGGCAACTGATCCACGACTCGTACGTACTCCGGCCGGCCCTCCGATCCCCTCCGCACCCGGCCGGCGGTAAAACGCAGTGGTAACAAAATGCAGTGGTAAAAACCGATGAGATTTTTAAGAAGAACAGGAGAGCTATCTAGGGTAGCTAGCTAGCTAGGGTTTAGCTGGGCGGGAACATGCGCGTATCCGGCGGGGTTTACGGAGGGGGACGCTGACCATGGCAACGGTTTTGTGGTACCGGCGCCAGTGATCAGTGATCCGCGTGGACCACTTAACTGCATTGATTATGGGTAGCTGCGTGGTTACCTTTTCGCAGACAGCGGGAGGACCCAAAGAGAGAAGATTTGGCCATTTCTTCTGGCCGGTGGATGGAACGGATGGACCATCCGTCCATGCCATGCAAGATCGATCATGGGTCGCTCGCCTTTCTTCAAAGTGCATCTACTACCAACCCCTACGTACCGTGGTGGCGCCTCATATTTGGCAAACTCTGTTTTCTTGCTCACCCACGTGGAGGTCGAGCTACCGGTGACACGGGAGCGACAACCACCACGGAACCGAGGAAGAGGAAGGGGACCTCGCCGGAGTGGCTAGAGGGGTAGGGTTGGGGAGCTCACCGGAACTCCTAGATTACGATTTTTTTTCGAGAAAACATCCGATCTACTCATCTTCGATCATGGCAGCACAACGAACAGCAAAAATAATAAAAATTACATCCAGATCCGTAAACCATCTGGTGACAATTACAAACGTTGAAGCGAGCTGAAGACGCGATGCCATCATCGCCCCTCCCTCACCGGAACCGGGCAAAACTTTTGTAGTAGATAGTAGGGAACTTGTCGTGCTAAGGCCACAAAGGACCAGCGCAACAAAGCAGCAACCGCCACCGATTGAGAGTAGCATAGATCGGCAGGATCCAATCTGAAGACACATGAACGTAGACGAATGACAAACAAATCCAAGCACATCCACCAAAGACAGATCTGCCAGAGACATACCTCCACACGCCCACCGATGATGCTAGGTGCACCACCGGAACGGTGGCTAAGCGGGGAGAACCTTATTCCATCCTTAGGGAGCTGCAGCCATCTCGCCTTCCTGAGCATGACATAAACCCTAACAAATCTCGAAGATACATCTAAAAATATAGCCCTTGTTAGAGTTGTGTCGAATATAGTGTACAAGGTAGGTTACAGTTGGACTTGTAGTTGTATCGTGTTTACATAGGATGTGGAGTCGTGTCCTAGTAGGACACTTGTATCCTAGGCCTCTCTTATATAGCGGGGGTAGACACACGATGTAACCCATGCCAACATAATAGCACAGGCTCGCAAGGGGGAGCCGGCGGCTTGTGCCGGCGCCCGGGTGGCCGGTGTGCGGTATTGTGACGGTGTCACGGGGAGGAGCGCCCGTAGTTATGCCCCGGGGATGTAGCCATATTGGTGAACCTCGTTAACAAATCTCGGTGTCGTGCTCGTGTGATTGCTTGGTCCTCGGATGATCAACGGTATACCTCGGATTTATTTTAACAAGTGGTATCATGAGCTAGATTGGTCGGAGGCGGCGAGAGTTGATCAGAGGAGGTTGAGTGCTGATTTTGTTCATCACAACAGGTGATCGTATATCAGCGGACGCAAAGCGAATCAAGTCGAGGCCGAGTTCTCGAGAAGATCGGATAGCAGCAGACGGCGACGGTGTATGGTGCAAACAGCAGCGGATCGATCGGTGCGGTGCCTGGAAGCGGCCCGGTTGGTTGGGTGCGCGTTGGGGCAGCTATCGTGAGGCCGGATGCCCATGTGTGGCTGCTGCAGCTGGGACCCGGAGGGGCGCACGGGCTGGACGAGGTTCAGGCCGTTGACAAAGCGGTCCACGCAGGGGGTTTTATTCTTTCGAGAGAGCTTGGAGATGTGATGATGACGTGCAAGATTTGTTTTGGACCAAAAGAAGGGTCCAAAGGCAACCGTATTGCAGCCGTAGACGTGAAGCACCAAAGGCAACTCTTCCTACATGGCATCGGGAAGGTAAAGGCTTGGGCATGCAAAGCTAGCATTTGAAGTTGTGCAAGTGAGCTACTCCACGTGAAGACCAGAAGCTATTCTGTTGGATTTACAACTAGTACACTTGGTGTACTTAGGGATCACGGAAAGATTGCTCGGTATGTTTTTTTTCACAGGTCGGCTGTACAAAGAACCATGGAGCCAACGGGTACCAGATTTTAGGTGGAGACGTTCGACGGAATTGAAAACCTTGGGTTATGGCAGACAAAGGTGAAAAATTGTTGGCACAACAGGGATGCTTGAAGGCTAACTCCACCTTGGCGAATATTCTCCACCACCTTGAGTTCGTCCATGCGGCAAACTTCCATGTACATTGGACTTGAGTTTATCCCATGAGCACCGCTGCTACTCCAAAGACTCCATATGACTCCACCTGCAACTTGTAGTCCCTTTTTTTCTTGACCACAGTCAACACTCGAGCAAAATTAAGTTCCACATTACTCTAGTTTGCGCTCCCAACTTCCAGAGTATCAGTCCAACGCCATCACACACTGATCGCTGACCTGCGTGAAAGTGAACAACTCACATATTGGGTGTCACACATAAGAGTTACCTGAACTCAACATCACCGCTCCTTTATTGACCGCCTGTCTGAAACTTGAAGGAATTTCACCATTGCTTGTAGTCATTCCGAGTCAAATTCGCAGTTGTCTCACCACATGTATGACCACCAGAGCCCTGGTCCGTCTCCATGCACCGTGCGTACCGCACGCCTCGCCGCGCGCTATTACCGCGTCAAGCCTCCGCTGTCCCGGTCGAGTCTCAAGGGTCGTGAACCCACACCACTCAACCCCCACTGCAGAGTACCACCGATCATCACCGACCGATGACGAGTTTCACGCTTTCATCAGACCATTGGGCTCCAGTCCAAATTACGTGTCACTAGCTTTTTTCCCACTGGATAGGCTTCGATTCTCTGGATCCTTACACCGTAGCCCCTCAATCCAGCTCCACCTTCAACATGACTCCATGGTAGATGATCAGTCCACCCTCGCGCCCCGTCGACTTCAAGCTCCGTGTGTACATCACCTTGAATCAACCCCGCGCCATAGTCTTGTCGAAGCCCACAAGCCCTCGGGGCCTGCGCCACGTGTTTCCACGCCCCAGAAGTCGGTCACCATCAGCATCACGCTCCTATGTCGCCGCCGCCGATCCCGCACCGTCTTCTGTACTAACCGACTTGCGTCGATCCGTCAGACTGCCTAGTCCGACCCAGCCGAACTCGTTCGACTGTATGACACGCTCAAGGCTCTCAAATCGTCTTCCACGAAATTTCCATCCATCAGACATAATTCCATCTTAGCTGACAAGACTTCCCGCAACGCCCTCAAGCATCCTTTTGTGCCAACAAATCTTCCACTATTGTCTGTCATAACCCAAGGTTTTCTGTTCCGTGAACTTCTCCACCTCAAACCCGATGCCCGATGACATCATAATTCTTCGTACAACTGACCTTGTGAAAAAATAAACAAGCTTCGTAGCGCTCCCTGGCACAAAATTTCCAATGCTAAGCTTTGCTTCATCTTCTGCTATTTCCAATGAATGCCAACGTGATGGATTTGTTTTTCTCGCCGAATCGATATGCCTCTCGTCGCGCGTCCACACAAGGACTCGGTCCTTCCTTTTTTTGTCTTCAAACAAATCACGTGACTCGCTGTTTTCGATTGCACCGAGAAAACCATGGAACCTGTTGCCGCCTGCCCCAGCAAACACCACGTACGCGCACCTGCTCTGGACTCTGCAGGCCCGCCTCCAGCCGCCGTACTGGACCGTACCTTGGCCCACAATATTGCCACGCACGCTATTGCTGCAGACTGCAGATCACGTTTGATCTCGCCGACTCCGAATCCAATTCGACGCTGCTTCATGGCATTGCCGCGCCGTTCCGATTGCATCGTCGATGCCTGATCTTTCCGCGATATCTTCATCTCCTCTAGATCAACTATAAATCGCCTTCGAACAACCTAGCTCTGATACCACTTGTTAGAATAAATCTGAGGCACTCCGTCGATCATCCGAAGACCAAGCAATCACACGAGAACGACACCGAGATTTGTTAACGAGGTTCACCGATATGGCTACATCCCCGGGGCCTGACTACGGGCGCTCCTTCCCGTGACACCGTCACAATACCGCACACCGGCCACCCGGGCGCCGGCACACGCCGCCGGCTCCCCCTTGCACGCCTGTGCTATTATGTTGGCATAGGTTACATCGTGTGTCTACCCCCGCTATATAAGAGAGGCCTAGGATACAAGTGTCCTATTAGGAGACGACTCCACATCCTATGTAAACACGATACAACTACAAGTCCAACTGTAACCTACCTTGTACACAATATTCGACACAACTCCAACAGCCCTCCCACCAGCAAGGCCCGGGATCCATCGTGCCCATGGCCCTAATGCCACCGGAGACGAGGCAGACCGACGAAAGGCAGAGAAACCCTGTATTTTCAAGGGAGGATGCAGCTGTGTGAGATGCTAAAGGAGTGCATGGAAGCCTCAACAATTAGTTGGGAGCCACGTGGGCAATGCAGTGATAGGATTTGGCTACTGGATTGAAAATTTGAACAAAGAGGAATGGAAATTCTGCTACTCCCTCCGGAATCCAGATGGGAGTATAAGTCAGGAACGGTTTTTCAGATCCTCGATTTCACTAGCAAAACATGCCTTGTCTAACATAAAAATTATATCCCTGGATCTTTTGTCGAATGAAGTTTCTAGACATTTATTTTCTGTTGCAGTTTATACATATTTCTCTAGTTAAACCAATGACTTAAATTCCCGTCCCCGACTTATATTTCGATCCCAATAAAAGATAGAAGTGTCTGGAAACCTCAACAATGAGGCGGGAATACCATTGGCAATGCAGTACAAGGATTTGGCTACCGGATTGAAAATTTTGACTGACATGAATGGAAATTGTGGTGCCAAAATGTACACTACAAACATTTAGGTCTTATTCGTGATATGTGATCTAATCCAACATTTTTTCAACTAATAAGCTCATTTTTTCGTCAAACTCCGATGAATTGGCTAGTTGCCAATTGATAACTGGAAAATTCCGTTTGGTACACCAAACTCTAAAAGAGTCTGAGGCAGAGAAGACAATGAACAACAGTAATGATTGTGAAGGGACAAGATCTTGCAATTGAAGGAAATGTGCCCTATAGGCAATAATAAGGTTGTTACTTTGTATTTCCTTATATCATGATAAATGTTTATTATTCATACTAGAATTGTATTAACCGGAAACTTGATACATGTGTGGACTGGATACATAGACAAAACACAATGTCCCTAGTAAGCATCTACTAGACTAGCTCGTTAATCGAGGATGGTTAAGTTTCCTAACCATAGACATGTGTTGTCATTTGATGAACGGGATCACATCATTTGGAGAATGATGTGATGGACAAGACCCATCTGTTAGATTAGCATATTGATCATTCAGTTTTATTGTTATTGCTTTCTTCATGTCATATACATATTCCTTTGAGTATGAGATTACGCAACTCCCGGATACCGGAGGAATACCTTGTGTGCTATCAAATGTCACAACATAACTGGGTGATTATAAAGATGCTCTACAAGTATCTCCGAAGGTGTTTGTTGGGTTTGCATAGATCGAGATTATAATTTGCCACTCCGAGTATCGGAGAGGTATCTCTGGGCCCTCTCGATAATGCACATCATAATAAGCCTTGCAAGCAATGTGACTAATGAGTTAGTTGAGGGATGATGTATTACAGAACAAGTAAAGAGACTTGCCGGTAACGAGATTGAACTAGGTATGAAGATACCGACGATCGAATCTCGGGCAAGTAACATACCGATGACAAAGGGAATAACGTATGTTGCCATTATGGTACGACCGGTAAAGATCTTCGTAGAATATGTGGGAACCAATATGAGCATCCAGGTTCCTCTGTTGGTTATTGACCAGAGAGGTGTCTCGGTCATGTCTACATAGTTCTCGAACCCGTAGGGTCCGCACGCTTAACGTCCGATGTCGATTTTTTATTATATGAATTATGTGATTTGGTGATCGAATGTTGTTCGGAGTCTCGGATGAGATCACGGACATGACGAGGAGTCTCGAAATGGCCGAGAGGTAAATATTCATATATAGGGCGATAGTCTTCGGACACCGGAAGTGTTCCGGCGGTATCGGGTACGTACCGGGTCACCGGAAGGGGTTCCGGGTAACCTCCGGCAAACTATATGGGCCTAATGGGCCAAGAGAGGGACAGACCAGCCCCTAAGGGGCTGGTGCGCCCCTATAGGACGAAATAAGGGGGAAAGGAAAGGAAGGAAGGGAGAAGAGAAGGGGAGGATTCGGGCTCCCCCTTTCCTTCCCCTCCCCGCTCTCTTTCCTTCCCCCTCCGACACTTATGGAAGGGGGGAGGCCGACTTGTAGGAGGCGCCCAAGTAGGATTACTCCTACTTGGGGTGCCCCCTGCTGCGCCTCTCCCTCTCCCACCTATATATATGTGGGGGGGGGGGGCATCGCTAGAACACACAACATTGATTCCTAGCCGTGTGCGGTGCCCCCTCCACAGTTTACGCCTCCGGTCATATTGTGGTAGTGCTTAGGCGAAGCCCTGCGCGGATCACTTCACCATCACCGTCACCACGCCTTCGTGCTGACGAAACTTTCCGCCGACACTTTGTTGGATCAAGAGTTCGAGGGACGTCATCGAGCTGAACGTGTGCAGAACTCGGAGGTGCCGTACGTTTGGTGCTTGATCGCTCGGAACGAGAAGAAGTTCGACTACATCAACCGCGTTGTCAAATGCTTCCGCTTTCGGTCTACGAGGGTATGTGGACACACTCTCCCCCTCTCATTGCTATGCATCTCCTAGATAGATCTTGCGCGAGCGTAGGATTTTTTTAAATTGCATGCTACATTCCCAACAGTGGCATCATGAGCCAGGTCTATGCGTAGATGATATGCACGAGTAGAACACAAAGATTTGTGGGCGGTGATCATCATACTGCTTACCACCAATGTCTTATTTTGATTCGGCGGTATTGTTGGATGAAGCGGCCCGGACCAACCTTACATGACCACGTTCATGAGACCGGTTCCACCGACAGACATGCAACTAGTTTTGCATAAAGGTGGCTGGTGATACGTCTCCAGCGTATCTATAATTTTTTATTGTTCCATGCTATTATATTATCTCTTTTGGATGTTTAATGGGCTTTACTAAGCACTTTTATATTATTTTTGGGACTAACCTATTAACCGAAGGCCCAGTGCAAATTGCTGTTTTTTTTTTGCCTATTTCAGTGTTTCGTAGAAAAGGAATATCAAACGGAGTCCAAACGGAATGAAACCTTCGGGAGAGTTATTTTTGGAACAAACGTGATCCAGGGGACTTGGAGTGGACGTCAAGAAAGAAGCAAAGAGGCCACGAGGTTGGTGTCGTGGTTATATGCCTGACAGTAGAATGTGGGGTAGGTATGAAGAGGCAAGATCCTAGCTATGTTGAAGTTGTGCACGCAAGATTTACGAGTTCCGACCCTTCTTAGTGGAAGTAACAGACCTACGTCTCGGTGCTCGGGAGCTCGGTCGCTTGGATTATGCGTGGAGTTACAGAGGGTGCGAACCCTTGTGCCTGAGGAGGGGGTGGCTTATATAGAGTTTGCCAGACCCCTCCGGCCCTCAGTTACATAGGGTTCAATGTACATAAAGATAAGAACGTTACTGGTAACGCCAACACTAAAGCTACATAAATGACCATTAAGACTACGGAGTGAACGCCCGACCGTTGTCATTCAAAGTGACTCTAGATCTTCTGTTCTCCGAGTGAATTCTGGTATGGTCGAATGGAATTGGGGTATCCGAGTGAACACTCAGTCGAGTGAGTTGAGTACTGTGGTGAGTCCAGTAGATAAAATCTATTGTCCTTTGGATGTCTCTGATTGTAGGGCAGTGACCTTGGGTAAGGTGCTTAGACTAGGTCTATTGCCCTACCCTAGGTACATGTCATCGTCATTAGCCCCCGAATGGTTCAGGGTCCGAGTGGAGATGAAGTAGAAGATGGTTCCGACTCAATTTTCATGCCGCGGAAGAATTTTATTTGAATTGGAGAACCATGCAGAAAACTTCGACCACATTCTCAGTCGCCTTAAACCATTCAAAGGTTGTCGAGTGGGTTTTGCTGATAGGCTTTGAGTGTTTGATATGGTATAGAATCTCCGGCATGACTGACTGCTCTGCCGTTCCCGGATCTTGCGGGATTCGAAAGTTGGGGAAGCGCGCGGGGCGGAGAGGGCCGCGGTAAACGGAATGGATTAGGCAAGGGCGCCTCAATCTCCGCGCCACCTTTATCGCCATGCGTCGCGCGCGCGATTGTTGCGGGATTTGACGGGATTGCCTGGACCCACAGGTCATTCACCCGGGAAAACAACCCATATAAGGAGTTTGGGCTGGCGTTTTTGTACTGTGCACCTCATTTCCCATCCTCCTCCTCTGTTTCTCCTCTGCGCCCGTCTCCTCTCTCAACGCTGCTGCTCCGCCCGAGCGCACCTCGCTGAGATGGCAAAAGACAAGACGGCGGCCCCGGAGCGAGTGAAGAAGGCGACGGCGAAGGCGAAGGGCAAGAAGTCCAGCCGGGGAGGATCGTCGTCGAGATCTGGCCTGCCGCCCGTTTGGATCCAGGGTGACTGGATTCGCTCCACGATCCAGCAGGAGGATCTAGAGGATCTGGTGGAGGGGGGGGGCTCTGATTCCCCACGGCTTCTGGCGGCTCCCGGAGGACGAGACCGAGCCGCGGCTGCAAGAGGGTGAGTGTGTGCTCCTCGCCATCCACGTCGACCGCAGTTTCTCTTTGCCACCGGACGCTTTTTTCCAAGGGCTTCTGAATTTCTTCGGGGCTCAACTTCATCATTTCTCTCCCAACACCATCACGTACCTTGCTGCATTCGTGTCCATGTGCGAAAACTTCCTGGGGTGTCGACCGCACTGGGGTCTCTTCAAGCACATTATCACTTGTCGTTCTCAGGCCGTAAAAAAGGCCAATCCGAGTGATGAGAGGACGCACGTGATCTAGATGTGCGGTGGATTAGGGATCCAAATGAGGGGAAAAAGCAACTTCCCAGCCATGACCATTCCTGAGTCAGTTAGAGGTTGGCAATCAACTTGGTTCTACTATAAAGATGAACCGATTCCTGGTCAGTCGACCGGCCTTCCTCCATTTTCCATGGAGAGAGTCGAGACGCCTTCTCCCTTGAGAGTGACCTCAACTGAGAAAGTGGAGGTGACGATGTTTGTTGAGCAAGTGGTTCAGCTTGTCCGCAACGGTGTGACCGGCATGGATTTGCTAGAGGTGTTTCTCAAACGACGCATCCATCCACTCCAAGCTCGCGATCATCAAATGTGGTTGTACTCGGGCGTTGAAGACAGCACCGGGTTGCTGATAGGCTTTGAGTGTTTGATTTGGTATAGAATCTCCGGCATGATTGACTGCTCTGCCGTTCCCGGATCTCGCGGGATTCAAAAGTTGGGGAAGCGGGTGAGGCGGAGACGGCCGCGGTAAACGGAATGGATTAGGCAAGGGCCCCTCGATCTCAGCGCCACCTTTATCGTCACGCATCACGCGCGTGATTTGTTGCGGGATTTGACGGGATTGCCTGGACCCACAGGTCAGTCACTCGGGAAAACAACCCATATAAGGAGTTTGGGCTGGCATTTTTGTACTGTGCACCTCATTTCCCCTCCTCCTCCTCTGTTTCTCCTCGTACGCCCGTCTCCTCTGTCGACGCCACTGCTCCGCCCGAGCGCACCTCGCTTAGATGGCGAAAGACAAGACGGCGGCCCCGGAGCGAGTGAAGAAGGCGACGACGAAGGCGAAGGGCAAGAAGTCCAGCCGGGGAGGATCGTCGTCGAGATCTGGCCTGCCACCCGTATGGATCCAAGGTGGCTGGATTCGCTCCACGATCTAGCAGGAGGATCTAGAGGATCTGGTGGAGGGGGGCCTGATTCCCCACAGCTTCTGGCGGCTCCCGGAGGATGAGACCGAGCCGCGGCCGCAAGAGGGTGAGTGTGTGCTCCTCGCCACCCACGTCGACCGCAGTTTCTCTTTGCCACCGCACGCTTTTTTCCGAGGGCTTCTGAATTTCTTTGGGGCTCAACTTCATCATTTATCTCCCAACACCATCACGTACCTTGCTGCGTTCGTGTCCATGTGCGAAAACTTCCTGGGGTGTCGACCGCACTAGGGTCTCTTCAAGCACATTATCACTTGTCGTTCTCATGCCGTAAAAAAGGCCAATCCGAGTGATGAGAGGACGCACGTGATCCAGATGTGCGGTGGATTAGGGATCCAAATGAGGGGAAAAAGCACCTTCCCAGCCATGACCCTTCCTGAGCCAGTTAGAGATTGACAATCAACTTGGTTCTACTATAAAGATGAACCGATTCCTGGTCAGTCGACCAGCCTTCCTCCGTTTTCCATGGAGAGAGTCGAGAAGCCTTCTCCCTTGAGAGTGACCTCAACTCAGAAAGTGGAGGTGGCGATGTTGGTTGAGCGAGTGGTTCAGCTTGTCCGCAACGGTGTGACCGGCATGGATTTGCTAGAGGTGTTTCTCAAACGACGCATCCATCCACTCCAAGCTCGCGATCATCAAATGTGGTTGTACTCGGGCGTTGAAGACTGCACCGGGTTGCTGATAGGCTTTGAGTGTTTGTTATGGTATAGAATCTCCGGCATGATTGACTTCTCTGCCGTTCCCGGTTCTCGTGGGATTCGAAAGTTCGGGAAGCGCGCGAGGCGGAGACGGTCGCGGTAAACGGAATGGATTAGGCAAGGGCGCCTCGATCTCTGCGCCACCTTTCTCGCCACGCGTCACGCGTGCGATTGTTGCGGGATTTGACGGGGTTGTCTAGACCCACAGGTCAGTCACTCGGCAAAACAACCCATATAAGGAGTTTGGGCTGGCATTTTTGTACTGTGCACCTCATTTCCCCTCCTCCTCCTCTGTTTCTCCTCTGCGCCTGTCTCCTCTCTTGACGCCGCTGCTCCGCCCAAGCGCACCTCGCTGAGATGGCGAAAGACAAGACGGCGGCCCCGGAGCGAGTGAAGAAGGCGACGACGATGGCGAAGGGCAAGAAGTCCAGCCGGGGAGGATCGTCGTCGAGATCTGGCATGCCACCCGTTTGGATCCAAGGTGACTGGATTCGCTCCATGATCCAGCAGGAGGATCTAGAGGATCTGGTGGAGGGGGGTCTGATTCCCCACGGCTTCTGGCGGCTCCCGGAGGACGAGACCAAGCCGCGGCCGCAAGAGGGTGAGTGTGTGCTCCTCGCCACCCACGTCGACCGCGGTTTCTCTTTGCCACCGCACGCTTTTTTCCGAGGGCTTCTAAATTTCTTCGGGGCTCAACTTCATCATTTCTCTCCCAACACCATCACGTACCTTGCTGCATTCGTGTCCATGTGCGAAAACTTCCTGGGGTGTCGACCGCACTGGGGTCTCTTCAAGCACATTATCACTTGTCATTCTCAGGCCGTAAGAAAGGCCAATCCGAGTGATGAGAGGACGCACGTGATCCAGATGTGCGGTGGATTAGGGATCCAAATGAGGGGAAAAAGCACCTTCCCAGCCATGACCCTTCTTGAGTCAGTTAGAGGTTGGCAATCAACTTGGTTCTACTATAAAGATGAACTGATTCCTGGTCAGTCGACCGGCCTTCCTCCGTTTTCCATGGAGAGAGTCGAGAAGCCTTCTCCCTTGAGAGTGACCTCAACTGAGAAAGTGGAGGTGACGATGTTGGTTGAGCGAGTGGTTCAGCTTGTCCGCAACGGTGTGACCGGCATGGATTTGCTAGAGGTGTTTCTCAAACGACGCATCCATCCACTCCAAGCTCGCGATCATCAAATGTGGTTGTACTCGGGCATTGAAGACAGCACTCGGATCCACCCGGAGGAAGTCGACGAGGATACGGTGGTGCAGTGGCTGCAGGGCATCACCGGTAACAAGGACAACCCAAGGGGGTCTAGGAGAGTTCCTCCATTCTATAGAACCAATGAACCAGACAAGGTCCGACTCTTTTCTCCCGAGTGTCTTTTTGTTCTGCCATATGATTTCTTTTGGAACCGACTGACATCCAGTCGACTCTGTGTCTTGCAGATTTATACTGTGACGTACTCGATGCCCAATGGAGAGCAGGAGCAAGAGCCGGAAGGGGAGGCGAGCGGAGGAGAAAACGGCGAGTGGCACTCTGATGGAGAAGAAGACGATGACAGCGATGACTCTGGCGATGGCGAGTGAGGGAGTCCTGGACTAGGGGGTGTCCGGATAGCCGGACTATCATCACGGCCGGACTCCAAGACTATGAAGATACAAGATTGAAGACTTTGTCCCGTGTCCGGATGGGACTTTCCTTGGCGTGGAAGGCAAGCTTGGCGATACGGATATGTAGATCTCCTACCATTGTAAACGACTCTGTGTAACCCTAACCTATCCGGTGTCTATATAAACCGGAGGGTTTTAGTCCGTAGGACGAACAACAATCATACCATAGGCTAGCTTCTAGGGTTTAGCCTCCTTGATCTCGTGGTAGATCTACTCTTGTACTACCCATATCATCAATATTAATCAAGCAGGATTAGGGTATTACCTCCATTGAGAAGGCCCGAACCTGGGTAAAAACATCGTGTCCCTTGTCTCCTGTTACCATCCGCCTAGACGCACAGTTCGGGACCCCCTACCCGAGATCCGCCGGTTTTGACACCGACATTGGTGCTTTCATTGAGAGTTCCTCTGTGCCGTCACCGATAGGCCCGATGGCTCCTTCAATCATCAACAACGACACAGTCCAGGGTGAGACCTTTCTCCCCGGACAGATCTTCATATTCGGCGGCTTTGCACTGCGGGCCTATTCGCTTGGCCATCTGGAGCAGATCGAAAGCTACGCCCCTGGCCATCAGGTCAGATTTGGAAGTTTGAACTACACGGCCGATATCCGCGGAGACTTGATCTTCGACGGATTCGAGCCGCAGCCAAGCGTGCCGCACTGTCTCGATGGGCATGATCTAGCTCTGCAGCCGAACAGTGCCCTGGAGGCCGCACCAGCATCCGCTCCGACCCTCAATCCGGAGCCGGATTCCCCGATCGAGGACGAGTGGTTGGACACCGCCTCGGGGGCTACGATCTCTACAGCGATTGAGCCGAACTCTATCCCTGTCCCCTGCGAAGACCGTGACTCCAAGGTGCCGGACTCCTCTCCGGACTCCGAACCCTCCGCGCCCCTACCAATCGAATCCGATTGGGCGCCGGTCATGGAGTTCACCGTCGTGGAAATCTTTCAGCACTCGCCCTTTGGAGACATCCTAAATTCACTAAAGTCTCTCTCCTTATCCGGAGAGCCCTGGCCGGATTACGGTCAGGAAAGTTGGGATGCGGACGACGGAGAAATTCAACGCCCTCCCACCACCCACTTTGTAGCTACTGTCGATGATTTAAATGACATGCTCGACTTCGGCTCCGAAGACATCAACGGTATGGACGACAATGCCGGAGACGACCAAGACCCAGCGCCTACAGGGCACTGGAAGGCCACCTCGTCATACGACATATACATGGTGGACATCCCAAAAGATGGGAACGACGATGGAACAACGGAGGATGACCCCTCCAAGAAGCAACCGAAACGCCGACGTCAGCGGCGCCGCTCTAAATCCCGCCACAGCAAAAACAGTATTCCGGCACGGGAGATAATAACACCCCGGACAGTGCCGAAGAAAATCCCCTCCAGCAGGACTTAGCGCAGGAGGAGGGAGAAGCAAGTCCGCACGACAGTGCCGCAGAAAGAGAGGTCGAGGACGATAATTATGCGCCTCCCTCCGAAGATGAGGCAAGCCTCGACGACGACGAATTTGTCGTGCCCGAGGATCCCGCCGAACAGGAGCGTTTCAAACGCAGGCTTATAGCCACGGCAAACAACCTCAAGAAAAGGCAGCAACAGCTTAGAGCTGATCAAGACCTGCTAGCTGACAGATGGACTGAAGTCCTCGCAGCCGAAGAGTATGAACTCGAGCGCCCCTCCAAAAGCTACCCCAAACGCAGGCCGTTGCCTCAATTAGAGGAGGAAGCACCCAAGTCACCAGCGCACGACATGGCAGACCGGCCACCCCGTGGCCGCGATAGAGAGGTCTCTAGACCCTCCGTTCAAGCCGTACCCCGACGCCGCTCCAAAAGTACCAGGGCACGGGAAAACGCGCCGGACTTGCGAGACATATTGGAGGATAAGGCAAAACATACAAGATCGATCTACGGATCGCGTGGGCGCCCAACGATGCGGGATGATTACCGTCACGCAGGATACAGAAACTCCGGCAGGGCCGAACACAATAGACAAAGCTCATTTGAGCTACGTCGTGATATAGCCCTGAGGGCTTTAAACCCGTAAACATCGAATCATATGATGGTACCACAGATCCTGCGGTTTGGATCGAGGATTATCTTCTCCATATTCACATGGACCGCGGTGATGATCTACATGCCATCAAATACCTCCCCCTCAAGCTTAAAGGACCAGCTCGGCATTGGCTTAACAGCTTGCCAGCAGAATCAATTGGTTGTTGGGAGGACCTGGAAGCCGCATTCCTTGATAACTTCCAGGGCACATATGTGCGACCACCAGTCGCCGATGACCTTAGCCACATAATTCAGCAGCCAGAAGAATCGGCCAGGCAATTCTGGACACGGTTCCTAACAAAGAAAAATCAAATCGTTGACTGTCCGGATGCAGAGGCCCTTGCAGCCTTCAAACATAACATCCGCGACGAGTGGCTTGCCCGGTACCTAGGACAGGAAAAGCCGAAATCTATGGCAGCCCTCACAACCCTCATGACTCGCTTTTGTGCGGGAGAGGACAGCTGGCTAGCTTGAAGCAACAACTTGGCCAAACACCTTGATAGTTCGGATACCAAGGACAACAATGGCAGGTCGCGTCGCAACAAGAACAAACGCCGCATTAACGGCGATAATGCTGAAGATACGGCCGTCAATGCCGGATTCAGAGGCTCTAAACCCGGTCAGCGGAAGAAGGCATTCAAAAGAAATACCCAGGGCCCGTCCAACTTGGACCGAATACTCGATCGCTCATGCCAGAAACATGGCACCCCCGAAAAACCAGCCAATCACACCAACAGGGATTGTTGGGTGTTCAAGCAAGCAGGCAAGTTAAGTGCCGAACTCAATGACAAGGGGTTGCATAGCGACGACGAGGAAGAGCCCCGGCCGCCGAACAATAGAGGACAGAAGGGTTTTCCCACACAAGTGCGGACGGTGAACATGATATACGCAACCCATATACCCAAAACACTAAGGGACGTATATGCGATGGAGCCAGTCACCCCAAAGTTCAACCCATGGTCTTCCTGCCCGATCACCTTCGATCGAAGGGACCACCCCACTAGCATCCGTCACGGCGGTTTCGCCGCATTGGTTCTTGACCCAATTATTGACGGATTTCACCTCACCAGAGTCCTGATGGACGGCGGTAGCAGCCTGAACCTGCTTTATCAGGATACAGTGCGCAAAATTGGCATAGACCCCTCAAGGATTAAACCTACAAAGACGACCTTTAAAGGCATCATACCGGGTGTAGAGGCCAATTGTATAGTCTCAGTCACACTCGAAGTGGTCTTCGGATCCCCGGATAACTTCCGAAGCGAAGAGTTAATCTTCGACATAGTCCCGTTCCGCCGCGGCTATCACGCACTGCTCGGACGAACCGCATTTGCAAAGTTCAATGCGGTGCCGCACTACGCATACCTCAAGCTCAAGATGCCAGGCCCTCGAGGAGTAATCATGGTCAATGGAAACACCGAACGCTCTCTCTGAACGGAGGAGCACACGGCGGCCCTCGCGGCGGAGGTGCAAAGCAGCCTCTCGCGGCAATTCTCGAGTCCGGCCACTAAACTTCCGGACACTACCAAGCGCGCCCGGAGTAACCTACAACAAGACCGCCTGGCACGATTCAAGCACGCGTAGCAATCCGGCCCCAACCCCAGCCCTCGCGAAGTTGCGAAGACAGTACTACGCGTACATAACTACGCTCTGGAGATACCATGGGCATATGGGGAGGGGCACGACCACGGCATGCCAAGAATGCGGCTCGACCGCACCAGGGGCTCCCGATTGTGTCATTCCTTTTTCTTTTTTTCTTTTTCTTCCTTTTTCTCACTCTTAGGACTCCGTTCTCCAGAAGTCCTGTCCGGCACTAGAGTCGCCGAACTCATGATGCAACAGCAAGGGAAGCAGAAAGCTACGTCGAATGTTCAGGTGGTCCCTATTACGAGCATTATACCTGTTTTACATACCATCCCGCAGCTTACCCCTGGAGGGGGACATGTTAGATAGTCCCATTCCTTGCTTATCGCACTATTTGTATCGTTCTGCTTTCATCGCAGTACATTTTTGAATAAACAATGCATAGCTTTTTCCTATTATTGTACTCTTTTTATCTATATATATGTTCATTTCATGACATGTTGCACCCGTACACTTTGGTACGGCCAATACACCAGGGGCTTAAGTACCCCACAATTATGGTGTGATAAGTCCGAACACTTTCACAAGTGCGGCACCCCGAACTTATAGCATTATATGAATCGGCTCCGAATCATGTCTTGGGTCAATAGTTGGGTTTGCCCGGCTCCCGTGTTTTGGTACCTTACATTCCGTTATATCGGCTAAGGTAGCACCGGGAGAACCACTGCGATTGTGCCCCAGTTGAGCTGGGTCGAGCACCTCAGTGGAGAAAGCTAAAACTGACCGTCATGATAGGGCGAGAGCCGGTCGCTGTTCGAGAGGTTTTTTCAGGTCCCTAAAGACTTATGCCTCTTAGAGCGAGGAACCGGAGTTGTCCGGCCAAGGCGTGGATAGCGCCCCGAACTCGGTCTTCCGAATACTAGGGGCTTCGCCGAAATTTAAAATTATAGAATTCTATGGCTAAGTGAGAGTGTTCAAGCATTATAAGTCCGGTTGCCTTGTTCATTGCGTTGAGCGCCTCCCTAGATGGACCCAAGAATGGGAACAAGAGTGCTCAAGTTTATCCCGAACACCCCAGCACTCGTGGCATGGGGGCAGAAGCCAACGACTTGCCATCTCTCAAATTTGATAAACGGCCGCACAAAGGGTAATATTTTAAATTAACAAGCGTTGCTTAGCGCATATGAACAAGTATTCAGCGTACAGGATAACAAATGCGAGTCTATTCAAAAATTACATCTTTGGAGCACTCATCCGCTATTCGGCGAGCACCCTTCAGAAGGCCCTCATAGTACATTTCGGGCGTGCGATGCTCCTTGCCCTTCGGTGGCCCGTCCGTCACAAGCTTCTCCGCATCCAGCTTACCCCAGTGCACTTTAGCACGGGCAAGGGCCCGACGGACACCTTCGATGCAGACGGAGCGCTTGATGACTTCAATTCATGGACAGGCGTCCACCAGCCGCTGCACCAAGCTGAAGTAGCTCCCAGGCATGGCCTCCAATGGCCATAGCCGGGCTATAAGGCCCATCATGGCCTGTTTGGCAACCTTGTGGAGCTCGACCAGCTGCTTCATCTGGTCGCTCAGGGGCACCGGATGTTCGACCTCAGCATACTGAGACCAGAACACCTTTTCTATCGAGCTCCCCTCCTTGGCGCGGTAGAATGCGGCAGCATCAGACACACTACGGGGCAAATCTGCAAATGCTCCTGGAGAGCTCCGAACCCGTGTAAGTAATAGGTAATTCACTTTCACATGCTTGCTTTGCATAAAGAATGCCTTACCCGCCGTGATCTTCTTTAATGATTCAATTTCTTGGAGGGCTTTTTGGGCCTCGGCCTTAGCAACTTTGGCACTCTCAAGAGCCGAGGCAAGCTCGGACTCTCGAGTCTTCGAGTCACGCTCCAAACTCTCGTGTTTTTCCATGAGAGCTTGGAGCTCTTGCCGTACCTTGCCCAGCTGCGCCTCCCCCTTCTCTCGCTCGGTGCGTTCCGCAGCCGCTTTGTTTTCGGCCACGGACACCGCTTCCTTCAGGGTCGCCACCTCGTTCGTGGCCCCTGCAGTACCCATGTTATCCCTGTTATTTTTTGGCAACCAAAACCTTTTCTATAAGGTATTTTTCTTAATAAGGTATTATTTACCTTCCTTGTCCTCGAGCTGCTTCTTGGTTTGTCCGAGCTCGTTCTCGGACCGCTCGAGGTTCTGCTTCAGTGCATTGACCTCCGCAGTCAGTGCGGCAGAGGTCAGCAGCGCAGCCTGCATTCCCATATTGACATCCTTATGTTAGACTCCTGCGTATATCTTTTTAGATCCTTAGTCCGGCTTTTCTTTCCGAACACCGAACTAAGCATCAGGGGCTACTGTCTATGCGGTAATATTTTTACATATTCTAAACTTACCTCAAAGCCTGTTAGAAGGCTGGTACAGGCTTCGGTCAGCCCGCTCTTGGCGGAATGAACTGTCCGGATCACCGCACTCATAACAGTGCGATGCTCCTCCTCGATGGAGGCGCTGTTAACCGCCTCCAGTAAGCTATCCGGTGCCTCCGGTTGGATGGAGGACACCGGCGTCTTACCCTTCTTACGAAGGGACCGCCTGCCGGACTCCGGAACCACTGAAGGTTCCGGCATGGAGTCCGGACAAGGGTTAGGCTTAGAGCCCCTGGGGGTCTTGCCCCCCACGCGCCTGGAGTCCGGGATGTCGCCTTGTGGCGCCTCCAGCGCCACCTCCTCTTGACTAGGCCCCCCTTGGGGCGCCACCTCGGCGTCGTCCGTAGTGTGAGGCGAGGAGGCGGTCGGAAGCGAAGTACTCTCCATTTCCGACGAACCCAGGGACCCGCTCGTCGAAGCGGCTAGATCGCTCTTGGGCGGGCTGCATGATTGTTCGACATTAGATAACACTATGCAATAATGAAAAAGCCATGGGCATCCGGACACTTACGATCTCGCCAGGGGCTTGGCCCTTGTCGGCCAATCCTCCTCATCGCTGTCGACGTTGGTGGAGAAGTCCAGAGGAAGGGTTCTTCCCTTCTTGGACCCTCCGGCCTCCCCAGCTAGGGTGGCCTTCCTTTTCCTCTCCTCCCCCGCTAGGGGAGAAGCTTCTTTTTCCTCCTCCTCGTCCTCAGGAGAAGATTCTGCTTCAGAATCTGACAGCACCTGGCGTCGGGAGCTCCTTCGAGTTCCCGTGGCCTCCTTCTTGGCCTTCTTTTCCGGCACCACATGGGGTGCCGGAGCCAGCAGCCCCGTCAATTGGGCGTCCGCTGGGTCTTCCGGCAAAGGAGCCGGACAGTTGATCTGTCCGGACGTCTTCAGCCAGTCCTGTCAAAGATTAGGGAGTTTTAGATCCCACATAGAGTAAGTCTATGAAAAAAGAGTCCCGTAAAGGGCAAAATAACTTACCTCGCCGGCTGGACGTTGCGAGCTGTATCCGTGATCTTCGGTAGCGGATGAGGGAGCCTCGGCGCCCTTGAACAACCCCTTCCAGGCGTCTTCGTACGTAGTGTCGAAGAGCCTTTTTAGAGTCGAGTGCTGTGCCGGATACTCCCATAATTTGAAGGCCCGTTGTTGGCATGGGAGGATCCGGTGGATGAGCATCACCTGGATTACGTTGACAAGCCTGAGATTCTTGCCCACCAGGTTTCGGACGCATGTTTGGAGTCCGGATGTCTCGTCCGAATTCCCCCAAGTCAAGCCCGTCTCTTTCCATGACGAGAGTGAAGGAAATATGCCCTAGAGGCAATAATAAAGTTATTATTTATTTCCTTATATCATGATAAATGTTTATTATTCATGCTAGAATTGTATTAACCGGAAACATAATACATGTGTGAATATATAGACAAACAGAGTGTCACTAGTATGCCTCTACTTGACTAGCTCGTTAATCAAAGATGGTTATGTTTCTTAACCATAGACATGAGTTGTCATTTGATTAACGGGATCACATCATTAGGAGAATGATCTGATTGACATGACCCATTCAGTTAGCCTAGCACTTGATCGTTTAGTATGTTGCTATTGCTTCCTTCATGACTTATACATGTTCCTATGACTATGAGATTATGCAACTCCCGTTTACCGGAGGAACACTTTGGGTACTATCAAACGTCACAACGTAACTGGGTGATTATAAAGGAGTACTACAGGTGTCTCCAAAGGTACTTGTTGGGTTGGCGTATTTCGAGATTAGGTTTTGTCACTCCGATTGTCGGAGAGGTGTCTCTAGGCCTTCTCGGT
>LR880968.1:921512700-921532761 GCA_904067115.1 Aegilops sharonensis
AAGTCCAGGCCGTAGTAGAACATGAGCCCCCGGACAAATGGGTGAAGTGGAAAACCTAGTCCGCGGAGGAAGTGGGGGAGAAACACCACCCTCTCATGGGGCCTGGGGGTTGGAATGAGCTGCCCCTCGTCGGGCAGCCTGTGCGCGATATCGCCGGACAAGTATCCGGCCTCCCGCAGTCTTGTGATGTGCCCCTCCGTGACGGAGGAGGCCATCCACCTGCCTCCCGCTCCTGACATGATTGGAGAAAGGTTGAGGTGGGATGTGCGGACTTGGGCGCTGGAGCTCGAGTGCGCGGAAATGGATGAGCAAAGGAGGAAGAAGGCGTAGGTGAAAAGGTGGATCCTTATCCCCTTATATGGACGGACGAAGCTATGCGTCCCCCACCAGCCTGGTAAAACTCGCTTATCTCCCAAGCGCCGTAATCAATGGCGCGGATGGGTTACCCACGTCCGTATTGATGAGAATCCCGGAATAAGGGGGCATGATCTATGCTTTGATAAGACGTGCCAGGGAAATCGCCTCGCTAAACGCGCTAAGGTGGAACAGTAAAAAACGATTCATATAAAGGCCTGGCCGTGGTGTGATGTCATGCCGCGGAATACGTCAGCAGATTTGTGCGAAAGTTATTCTCTCTATGGTGGAATGTGGAGCTTGTTTTGTAGAGCCGGACACTATCCTGGTGTTCAAAACCTTCTATGAAGTATTCGGAGGAGGAACCCGCCTTGCAATGCCGAAGACAATATGCGCGCCGGACTCGTCGTCATTGAAGCCTGGTTCAGGGGCTACTGAGGGAGTCCTGGACTAGGGGGTGTCCGGATAGCCGAACTATCATCACGGCCGGACTCCAAGACTATGAATATACAAGATTGAAGACTTCGTCCCGTGTCCGGATGGGACTTTCCTTGGCATGGAAGGCAAGCTTGGCGATACGGATATGTAGATCTCCTACCATTGTAACTGACTCTGTGTAACCCTAACTTATCCGGTGTCTATATAAACCGGAGGGTTTTAGTCCATAGGACGAACAACAATCATACCATAGGCTAGCTTCTAGGGTTTAGCCTCCTTGATCTCATGGTAGATCTACTCTTGTACTACCCATATCATCAATATTAATCAAGCAGGAGTAGGGTATTACCTCCATCGAGAGGGCCCGAACCTGGGTAAAAACATCATGTCCCTTGTCTCCTGTTACCATCCGCCTAGACGCACAGTTCGGGACCCCCTACCCGAGATCCGCCGGTTTTGACACCGACAGCGAGGAAGTCGACTCACCACCTCGCACATAAAGGCAATCCAAGCAGACCCATGACCCGGCAAGTATCCTTGGCAAAGCGATTGCACGGACTGGTCAGACCTCGAAGAACCCTCGGATGTCCTCTCTAGCACCGACTGAGAAGGCCCCAAAATAATCCAAAGCTACACCGTCAAAACCTCGGAAGGCCTTGCCCAAGATCAAAGTGGTTGTTCCCATTGCTTTCGGGTAATAGTTGGACTCGATTTCTTAGTTTGGCATGAATTGAACTTTGGTCGACTCATTTCGGAAGATCTGCCTATGAAATTTGAGATTTGCAGTGCTGCTACCTCTGAGACTTCTGTTTACAGAGATGAAGATGAGGAAATGGAAGACGCTGTCACCTTTAATCCGGGTATGACTCTTGTAATCTTGTCTCTACTTTCTCAGCCATTTTATTGGTCGACTGATCTCTGGCGATTGATTCTTTTGTAGCTCCTCCCAATGTCATTGATCTTCCAGACGACGACGAGGATGTGCCGCTGAGGCCCATGGGAAGGAGGAGCAAGAAAACGTCAACTGGCAAGGCGCCTCAGTCGACGCTGGTGACGGAACCGGTGTTCCAGGAGACCGGCGATGCCAACCGGGCTTCTGTGACTTTTGCCGTACCATTGTTGAGTGCCCAGCCCTCAGCGTCGACAGCACAGATTCCAGCTGATCCACCGTCTTCACTCTTCACTGCGCATCATGTCCCAGAGGACCAAGTGGGTGTTGCCAAGGAAGCTATACGCCAGGCAGGCATCATGATGGAGTAGATGAAAGTGGTTCGGGAGGCCAGTCAAGCTTCCTATGACGATAGTTCGGCTCTCCAGACGAACGTCCAGATTGGTTGATTTCCGACTGATCCTTTAGCTTGTCGTTTGTTCTGTTTGGATATGCTACCTGAAAACTTTTGCATCTGTACACCCACTGGGTGTTTTAAATTTCTGCCGAATAGTTTTGCTTCTTGAGTCGACTGGGTTGTGTCAATTGAGTCTTTGAACCAGTGGGGGCACGCTGAGTGCACCCACTTGGTGTAGTCCCCGAGACCATAGTTGACTGCCCGCAGTCGGCTATGGTCTGAGAATTAGAACTTTCTTACTCAGTCTGGATGGACCATGTCGAGTGAAACCTGAACCAGTGGGGGAACGTTGAGTGCACCCGCTAGGTGTATTCCCTGAGACCGTAGTCAACTGCGGGCAGTCGACTATGGTCTGAGAACAACTTTCCTCCTGTTCTTTTTTACTCGATCTGGGCGGACCATGTCGAGTGGAAACTGGACCAGTGGGGGAACGCTAAGTGCACCCACTGGGTGTAGTCCCCGAGACTACTGTTGGATGTTATATTCGACAATAGTCTTAGAACTTGTTGAATTTTTCACTCTATTGCTCTCAAGTAAACAATCTTCGCGTCTGTCGATTGACCATCTTCATACCACAGAAATATTGTGAACTTGGAGCTCGTTTTGCTGCCCTGGAGCGGAAGCAGATTCAACTCAATCTCGCTCTGGAGCTAGCCAAGACAAACTTGGAGAAGGCCAAGGATGAAGCCACTGGTCTGAGAAACTTGTCGACTGATTAGCTCCTGAACTGATTGTTATTTGCTTCTTCTGAACCAAGCGTTATTTCTTTCAGAAACAATGAACCAGGCTCTGGCAAAGAAGAATCTAGACCTTGCAGCCACGCAGAAAGTAGCAGAAGAGAAAACCGCACTCGCCGACCAGAAGCTGGCTTCAGTCGGCAAACTGGAGGAAGAGAACGCCAAGCTAGGGACTGCCCTTGATGAAGCCAACAAGGAGGAGACTAGTCTGAAGAAGGACAAGAGGACCCTGACCGACAAAGTGGAATACATCGCCCGCAAGAGAGATGAACTGGAAAATTATCTGGGAGGGCTTGCCAAGAAGCTATTCGTCATTGAGGGAGTCCTGGATTATGGGGTGTCCGGACTGCCGGACTACCATCATCAGCCGAACAATCATTTGCCGGACTGTCATCATCGACCGGACTCCAAGACTATGAAGATAGAAGATTGAAGACTTCCCCCCGTGTCCGGATGGGACTTTCCTTGGCGTGGAAGGCAAGCTTGGCGATACGGATATGTAGATCTCCTACTATTGTAACCGACTCTATGTAACCCTAGCCCTCTCCGGTGTCTATATAAACCGGATGGCTTTAGTCCGTAGGACAACAATCACAACAACCCTTACAATCATACCATAGGCTAGCTTCTAGGGTTTAGCCTCCTTAATCTCGTGGTAGATCCACTCTTGTAAACATCCACAATATCAATATCAATCAAGCAGGACGTAGGGTTTTACCTCCATCAAGAGGGCCCGAACCTGGGTAAACATCGTGTCCCTTGTCTCCTGTTACCATCCGCCTAGAAGCACAGTTCGGGACCCCCTACCCGAGATCCGCTGGTTTTGACACCGACATTGGTGAGACTTTTCTCCCCGGACAGATCTTCGTATTCGGCGGCTTCGCACTGCGGGCCAACTCGCTTGGCCATCTGGAGCAGATCGAAAGCTATGCCCCTGGCTGTCAGGTCAGGTTTGGAAGCCTAAACTTCATGGCCGATATCCGCGGGGACTTGATCCTCGATGGATCTGAGCCACAGCCGAGCGTGCCGCGCTGTCACGATGGGCATGACCTAACTCTGCCGCCGGACAGCTCCTTGGAGGCCGCACCCGGATCCGCTCCGACTCTTAGTCCGGAGCCGATCGCTCGAATCAAGGACGGATAGCTGGACACCGCCTCGGGAGCCGCAATTCCTACGGCGATGGAGCCGAACACTTACCTTGTCCCACATAAAGCCCATGACTCCGAGGTGCCGGACTCCCTGCCGGACTCCGCACCTCCTGCGCTCCTGCCAGTCGAATCCGATTGGGCGCCGATCATGGAATTCACCGCTGCAGACATCTTTCAGCACTCGCCCTTCGGCGATATCATAAATTCATTGAAGCATCTCTCGCTATCCGGAGAGCCCTGGCCGAACTACGACCAGGACGGTTGGGACGCGGATGACGAAGAAATTCAGATCCCACCCACCACCCACTTCGTAGCTACCGTCGACGATTTAACCGACGTACTCGACTACGACTCCGAAGATATCGACGGTATGGACGATGATACCGGAGACTACCAAGAACCAGTGCCTACAGGACACTGGAAGACCACCTCGTCATACGACATATACATGGTGGAAACCCCAAAAGAGGGGGACGGCGAAGAAGCAGCGGAGGCCGATTCCTTAAAGAAACAGCCCAAGCGCCGACGTCAGCGGCGCCGCTCTAAATCCCGCCACGGCAAGAATGGAGATTCCGGCACAGGAGATAATAACACCCCAGGAAGTGCCGAAGACAACTCCCTCCAGCACGATCCAGCGTAGGAGGAGGCAGAAGCAAGCCCTCAGGAGAGGGCGGTAGACGAAGAGGTCGAGGATGACAATTACTTACCTCCCTCCGAAGACGAGGCAAGCCTCGGCGACGACGAATTCATCGTGCCTGAGGATCCCGTCGAACAAGAGCGTTTTAGACGCAGGCTAATGGCCACGGCAAACAACCTAAAGAAAAAGCAGCAACAGCTTCAAGCTGATCAAGACCTACTGGCCGACAGATGGACCGAGGTCCTCACGGCCGAAGAGTATGAACTCGAACGCCCCTCCAAAAGTTACCCAAAACGCAAGTTGCTCCCCCGATTAGAGGAGGCAGCATCACCAGTGCACAATACGGCAGACCGACCGCCTCGTGGTCGCGATAGAGAGGCGTGCAACCCTCCACCAAAACCGTACCCCGGCATCGCTCTAAAAGCAGGAAGCCACGGGGGAACGCGCCGGACTTGCGAGATATATTGGAGGACAAGGCTAGACAATCCAGATCTATCTATGGATCACGTGGACGCCCCACGACCCACGACGAATACCGTCGCACCGGATACAACTACTCCGGCCGGGCCGAACACAGCAGACAACGCTCTCTCGAGCTACGTCGCGATATTGCTCAATACAGAGGCGCCGCACACCCTCTATGCTTCACTGACGAAGTAATGGATCATCAAATCCCTGAAGGGTTCAATCCTGTTAATATCGAATCCTACGATGGCACAAAAGACCCCGCGGTCTGGATTGAGGATTATCTTCTCCACATACACATGGCCCGCGGCGACGATCTTCACGCCATCAAATATCTCCCGCTCAAGCTTAAAGGACCAACTCGGCATTGGCTTAACAGCCTGCCCGCAGAGTCAATTGGATGCTGGGAAGACCTGGAAGCCGCATTCCTCGACAACTTCCAGGGCACGTACGTGCGACCACCGGACGCAGATGACCTAAGCCACATAATCCAGCAGCCAGACGAATCGGCCAGACAATTCTGGACACGGTTCTTAACAAAGAAAAATCAAATCATCGACAGTCCGGATGCAGAGGCACTCGCTGCCTTCAAACATAACATCCGCGATGAGTGGCTGGCCCGGCACCTAGGACAGGAGAAGCCGAAATCCATGGCAGCCCTCACTTCCCTCATGACCCGCTTTTGTGCGAGAGAGGATAGCTGGCTCGCTCGCAGTAACAACCTCAGCAAAAACGCTGGCAGTCCGGAAACCAAGGACCGCAATGGCAGGTTGCGTCGAAACAAAAACAAACGCCGCATTAACGGCGACAGCAATGAGGATACGGCAGTTAACGCCGGATTCCGAGGCTCATAACCCGGTCAACGGAAGAAGCCATTCAAAAGAACCACTCCGGGCCCGTCCAATTTGGACCGAATACTCGATCGCTCTTGTCAAATACATGGAACCCCCGAAAAGCCGGCTAACCATACCAACAGAGATTGTTGGGTATTCAAGCAGGCAGGCAAGTTAATCGCCGAAAACAGTGACAAGGGGCTACACAGCGATGACGAGGAAGAGACCCGGTCGCCGAACAACAGAGGACAAAAGGGATTCCCCCCTCAAGTTCGGACGGTAAACATAATATACGCAACGCATATTCCCAAGAGGGAGCGGAAGCGTGCACTAAGGGACGTATACGCGATGGAGCCAGTCGCCCCAAAATTCAACCCATGGTCCTCTTGCCTGAGCACTTTCGATCGAAGAGACCATCCGACCAGTATCCGCCATGGCGGATTCGCCGCATTGGTTTTAGACCCAATCGTTGATGGATTTCACCTCACGAGAGTCCTGATGGACGGCGGCAGTAGCCTGAACCTGCTTTATCAGGATACAGTGCGCAAGATGGGCATAGACCCTTCAAGGATTAAACCTACAACGACGACCTTCAAAGGCGTCATACCAGGTGTCGAGGACAATTGTACAGGCTCAGTTACACTGGAAGTGGTCTTCGGATCCCCGGATAATTTCCGAAACGAGGAGTTAATCTTCGACATAGTCCCGTTCCGCAGCGGCTATCATGCTCTGCTCGGACGAACCGCGTTTGCAAAATTCAACGAGGTGCCGCATTATGCATACCTTAAGCTCAAGATGCCAGGCCCTCGTGGAGTCATCACGGTCAATGGAAACACGGAACGCTCCCTCCGAACGGAGGAACATACAGCGGCTCTCGCGGCAGAAGTACAGAACAGCCTTTTACGGCAGTCCTCGAGTCCGGCCGTTAAACGACCGGACACAACCAAACGCGCCCGGAGCAACATCAACCAAGACCACCTGGCACGTTCCGTGCACGCGTAGCAATGCGGCCCCAACCACAGCCCTCGCGAAATTGCAAGACAAACTCTCGGCGTACATAATTACGCCCTGGAGATACCATGGGCATAGGGGGAAGGGCACAACCACAACAGACCCAGAGTGCGGTTCGACCACACCAGGGGCTCCCAAGTGTGTCGCTCTTTTTTGTTTTATTTTTTCTCTTTTTTTATACAGAACTCAGTCCGGCGGCGAACCTGCCGAACTCATGATGCAACAGCCAGGGAAGGACGAAGGCCGCGACGAACACCCAGGTGGTCTCCATCACGAGCATTAAATTTGTTACATACAACATTCCGCGGCCTACCCCTAGAGGGAGACGCCCTTAATTCGTCCAATCCCTTGCTTTCCGCACTATTTGTATCATTCCGCACTGATAGCATATCTTCTCGAATAAAATGCAGCACTTTTTGCCTTTAATTGCATTACTTTATATATATATGTTCATTTACAACATGTTGCACCCGTGCATCTTGGTACGGCCAAACACACCAGGGGCTTATGTCCGCTTTATGGTGTGATAAAGTCCGCACACTTTCACAAGTGCGGCACCCCGAACTTATAGCATTATATGAATCAGCTCCGAATCCTGCCTTGGGTCAATAGTTGGGTTTGCCAGGCTCCCATGTTCGGCACCTTACGTTCCGTTCTATCGGCTAAGGTAGCACTGGGAGAACCACTGCGATTGCGCCCCGGTTCAGCCGGGTTAACGCCTCAGTGGAGAAAGCTAAAACTGACCGGCACGATAAGGCGAGAGACTGGTCGCTGTTCGAGAGGTCCTTTCGGGTCCTTAAAGACCTACGCCGCTTCGAGCGAAGTTCCGGATTATGTCCGATGAAGGCGTGGATAGCGCCCCAATTCGGTCTTCCGAATACTAGGGGCTTCGCCGAAATTTAAAATTATAGAATTCTGTGGCTAAGTGAGAGTGTTCAAGCACTATAAGTCCGGTTGCCTTGTTCGTTGTGTTGAGCGCCTCCCTAGATGGACCCAAAAATGGGAACAAGAGTGCTCAAGTTTATCCCGAACACCCCAGCACTCGTGGTATGCGGGCTGAAGCCGACGACTTGCCATCTCTCAGATTTCATAAACGGCCGCACAGAAGGTAATATTTTAAATTAAACAAGCGTTGCTTAGCGCATATGAACAAAGTTTTCAGCGCACAGGATAACACATTGCGAATTAACTCAAAAATTACATCCCTGGGGCACTCATCCGCAATCTTGCGGGCACCCTTCAGGACAACCTTATAGTAAAGTTCGGGCGTACGATGCTCCTTGCCTGCTGGTGACGCGTCAGTGATTAGCTTCTCCGCATCCAGCTTGCCCCAATGCACCTTTGCGCGGGCAAGGGCCCGACGAGCACCTTCAATACAGGCGGAGCGCTTGATAACCTCCACCCAGGGGCACGCATCCACCAGCCGTCGCACGAGGCCGAAGTAGCTCCCAGGCATGGCCTCTCCAGGCCACAGCTGGACTATGAGGCCCTTCATGGCCTGCTCGGCCACCTTGTGCAGTTCGACCAGCTGCTTCAGCTGGTCACTAGGGGGCACCGGATGGCCGGTCTCTGTCGAGCTCCCCTCCTCGGCTCGGTAGAATGCGGCGGCATCAGACACGCTGCGAGGCAGATCTGCAAACGCCCCTGGAGAGCTCCGAATCCGGGTAAGTAACACGTAATTTACATTCACATGCTTGCTGTGCATGAAAAATGCCTTACCCGCCGCAATCTTCTTCATCAATTCAACCTCCTGAAGGGACTTATGGGCCTCGGCCTTGGCGGTTTTGGCACTTTCGAGAGCCGAGGCAAGCTCGGACTCTCGAGTCTTTGAGTCACGCTCCAAACTCTCATGCTTTTCCATGAGAGCCTGGAGCTCTTGCTGCACCACCGTCAGCCGTGCCTCCTGCTTTTCTCGCTCCCCCCGTTCCGTGGCCGCATTGTGTTCGGCCGCAGATACGGCCTCCTTCAGGGCCGCCACCTCGTTCGTGGCCCCTGCAGTACCCATGTTATCCTTGTTATTTTTTATCGCAACCTAAATCCTTTTCTGTAAGGTACAAATTCAAAGTGGTGTTACTCACCTTCTTTGTCCTGGAGCTGCTTCCTGGCGCGGCCGAGCTCCTGCTCGGACCGCTCGAGCTCCTGCTTCACAGCACCGACCTCCGCCGTCAGTGCGCCAGAGGTCAGCAGCGCAGCCTGCAACCCATATTGACATAATTTTTTAGCAACCCTGCGTATATTTTTTTAGATCCTCAGTCCGGCTTTTCTTTCCGAACACCGAACCGAGCATCAGGGGCTACTGTCTATGCGGTATTACATTGCATATTTTTAAACTTCTTACCTCAAAGCCTGATAGAAGGCTATTGCAGGCTTCGGTCAGCCCGCCTTTGGCGAGCTGCACCTTCTGAATCACCGCACTCATAATAGTGCGGTGTTCTTCCTCGATGGAAGCGCTCTGCAACGCCTCCAACAAATTACCCGGCGCCTCCGGTTGGACGGAAGCTGCCGGCGTCACGGTCTTGCCCTTCGTTCGAAGGGGCCGCCGGCCAGACTCTGGAACCACTGCGGGTTTTGTTGTGGAGTCCGGCGCAGAGTCCGGGAGGACGCCTTGTGGCGCCTCCGGAGCCTCCCCCTGATGGGTCCCCTCTTGGGTTCCCGCCTCGGCGTCCTCGGCGTCGCGAGGGGTGGAGGCGGTCGGGATGGAGTCTACATCCGACGAAGCCAACGACCCGCTCGATGAAGCGGGGAGATCATCACTGGCCGGACTACAGGCAGTATGCGGCATTAGAATGACACTATGTGACGCAGAAAAAGAAATTATGAATTATTCAGGAATCCGGATACTTACGATCTCGCCGGAGGCCTGGCCCTTGAAGGCCATTCTTCCTCGCCAACGTTGATGTTGGCGGAGCTGTCCGGGGGAATAGTCCTTCCCCTCTTGGACCCTTCGGCCTCCCCTGTTGGGGGAGCCTTCCTTTTCCTCTCTCCCTCCTCTGGGAGAGAATCCTCTTCCTCCTCCTCATTTTCGGGGGAGGAGTCCGCCCCGGAATCGTTGGACACCTGAAAACGGGAGCTCTTTCGAGCACCCGTGGCCTCCTTCTTGGCCTTCTTCTCCGGCACCACGTGCGGTGCCGGAACCAGCAGCCTCGCTAGACGAGCGTCTACTGGATTTTCTGGCATAGGAGCCGGACAGGTAATCTGCTCCGCCTTCTTCATCCAGTCCTGTCAAAGGAAAAGGGGAAATTAAAACCCGCATAGAGTCAAACTATGAAAAACAAGTGTCCCGTAAAGGGGTAGAATCACTTACCTCGTCGGCCTGGCGCAGCGAGTGAAATCCGCGATCTTCAGTCGCGAATGCGGGGGCTTCGGCACCCTTGAACAGCACCCTCCAGGCGCCTTCGTACGTCGTGTCAAAGAGCTTGTTCAGCGCCTGGTGCTGTTCCGGATCAAACTCCCACAGTTTGAATGCCCGCTCTTGGCATGGGAGTATCCGGCGGACGAGCATGACTTGGACCACGTTAACCAGCCTAAGTTTCTTCACCAGCTTCTTGATATAGGCCTGGAGTCCCGTCAACTCCGTCGAACTACCCGACAGCAAGCCCTTCTCTTTTCAGGAGGTGAGCCGCGTGGGGATGCCAGATCTAAACTCGGGGGCCGCCGCCCATTTAGGGTCGCGCGACTCGGTGATGTAGAACCACCCCGATTGCCACCCCTTGACGGATTCCACGAAGGCCCCTTCGAACCAAAGGACGTTGGGCATCTTGCCCAACATGGCGCCTCCGCACTTCGCTTGAATACCCTTCACTACCTTTGGCTTGACATTGGAGGTCTCGAGCCACAAGCCGAAGTGGGGCTGGATGCAGAGGAAGGCCCCGCACACGACGATAAACGCCGAGATGTTGAGGATGAAGTTCGGCGCCAGATCATGGAAATCCAGGCCGTAGTAGAACATGAGCCCCCGGACAAAAGGGTGAAGTGGAATGCCCAGTCCACGGAGGAAGTGGGAAAGAAAGACAACCCTCTCATGGGGCCTGGGGGTGGGGATGAGCTGCCCCTCGTCGGGCAGCCGATGCGCGATGTCGCCGGAAAGGTATCCGGCGTCTCGCAGTTTGGCGATTTGCTCCTCCTTAACGGTGGAGGCCAACCATTTACCTCCCGCTCCGGACATGGTCGGAGAAGGTTGAGACGAGATGCGCGAACTTGGGCGCTGGAGCTCGAGTGCGCGGAGATGGATAAGCAAAGGAGGAAGAAGGCGTAGGTGAGAAGGTGAATCCTTATCCCTTATATGGGCGGGCGAAGTCTTATGCGTCCCCCACCGGCCTGGTAAAACTCGCTTATCTCCCAAGCGTCACCATCAATGACGCGGTTGGGTTACCCACGCCCGTATTGATGAGAATCCCGGATTAAGGGCAAACACGATCTCTGCTTCGACAAGACGTGCCAAGGAAACCGCTTCGCTAAATGCGCTGAGGTGGTGAAGTAAAAAACAATTCGAGTAATGGCTTGGTAGTGGTGTGACGTCATGCCACGGAAAACGTCAGCAGATTGAACTTGTGTATATATTGTTATTCTCTCTACGATGGAATGTGGAATTTATTTTGCAGAGCCGGACACTATCCTGGTGTTCACAATCTTCTATCATTTGGAGGAGGAACCCGCCTTGCAATGCCAAGCAATATACACGCCGGACTTATCGTCATTGAAGCCTTGTTCAGGGGCTACTGAGGGAGTCCTGGATTAGGGGGTGTCCGGACAGCCGGACTACCATCATCAGCCGAACTACCATTTGCCGGACTGTCATCATCGACCGGACTCCAAGACTATGAAGATAGAAGATTGAAGACTTCCCCCCGTGTCCGGATGGGACTTTCCTTGGCGTGGAAGGCAAGCTTGGCGATACGGATATGTAGATCTCCTACTATTGTAACCGACTCTATGTAACCCTAGCCCTCTCCGGTGTCTATATAAACCGGATGGCTTTAGTCCGTAGGACAACAATCACAACAACCCTTACAATCATACCATAGGCTAGCTTCTAGGGTTTAGCCTCCTTGATCTCGTGGTAGATCCACTCTTGTAAACATCCACAATATCAATATCAATCAAGCAGGACGTAGGGTTTTACTTCCATCAAGAGAGCCCGAACCTGGGTAAACATCGTGTCCCTTGTCTCCTGTTACCATCCGCCTAGACGCACAGTTCGGGACCCCCTACCCGAGATCCGCCGGTTTTGACACCGACAGTCATGCTTGAAGGTACTTTTCTTTATCCGACTGTCTTGGTGCTGTCGATTCGTTGTATAGTTGTTGAATCATCGTCTTATTGTGTGTGCAGAATTCTGCCAGAACTTTGAGGAAGAGACTGGGCGAATTGAAACGAGCTTGGACCCCATCTTCTCTCCTGTTAAGGATGAAGCTGCCATGAACATGCTCCGACTGGAATCCCGTGTTACTAGCGTCATTGACTATCTGGCTCGGCTGAAGGTTGCGGTGTTGCAAATCGACACAACGCTCTGGCCAAGGGTGACGCTCCAAAATGACCTCGAGTCTCTGATGACTCGACTCAATGAGATCCCCGGTCGAGTGCAAGAATGGAAGAAGTATTCTGCCCGGTGTGGCGCTGATGTTGCTCTATCTCTGGTTCGCGTTCACTGCAAGGAAGCCAGAGAAGAGAAGCTAGCAGCGATCAAAGTTGCCAACACCAAGAGGCTTGACTTCCATTCCTTCATGGAGACTTTTATCGCTACTGCCACTCAAATTGCGGATGGAATTGACTTGGATGAGTTCGTCAAGCCTGCCAGTCCTCCTCCTGCGGAGTGAACAAACTTTTATAATCTAATTAAATTTGCCTCGGTATGCCGAGTGGTTTTTGTAACCGTTAAACTCCTTCAGGTCTGATGCCCGAGAAATTTAATCCGCGGTCTAGAACCTCCTGGGATTTTTCTTTAAACTTGGCTTTCTTTGAATATGTTTGTGTTTGACTTTGAGTGGAACTTGTTTCTTCACTCGGCACAGTGTTTTATGTTTACGACGCAACTCTTAGGAGAGGGTCACGGGTGACCTGCGCCTCGTCGTCCTTGCGGATCGGGATGTGGCTCGGAGGTGAAGGTTGCAGGTGACCTGCACCTCGTCATCCTTGTGGATTGGGATGGAGCGCACATTGTAATTAAGGCGCAACTCTGAGGAGAAGGTCATAGCCGACCTACACCTCATCGTCCTTGTGGATTAGGATGAAGCGTGTAGCCAAGTCCCCGAGAGAGAAGATTGTTCTTCACTCAGAACGCTTTTTGAACTTAGGCGAGTACTGAACTGCGGCTAAGCCCCCGAGTGAGAGGGTTGGTCTTCACTCAGTGGGATTTCTTTGAACTTAGGCGAGTACTGGAGTGCAGCTAAGCCCCCGAGTGAGAGGGTTGCTCTTCATTCGGTGGGATTTTTTTGAACTTAGTCGAGTACTGGGCTGCAGCTAAGCCCCCGAGCGAGAGGGCTGCTCTTCACTCGGTGGGATTTCGTTGAAGTTAGGCGAGTACTGGACTGCAGCTAAGCCCCCGAGTGAGAGGGTTGCTCTTCACTCGGTGGGATTTCTTTGAACTTAGGCGAGTACTGGACTGCAGCTAAGCCCCCGAGTGAGAGGGTTGCTCTTCACTCGGTGGGATTTCTTTGTACTTAGGCGAGTACTGGACTGCAGCTAAGCCCCCGAGTGAGAGGGTTGCTCGTCATTCGGTGGGATTTTTTTGAACTTAGGCGAGTACGGGACTGCAGCTAAGCCCCCGAGCGAGAGGGTTGCTCTTCACTCGGTGGGATTTCTTTGTACTTAGGCGAGTACTGGACTGCAGCTAAGCCCCCGAGTGAGAGGGTTGCTCGTCATTCGGTGGGATTTTTTTGAACTTAGGCGAGTACGGGACTGCAGCTAAGCCCCCGAGCGAGAGGGTTGCTCTTCACTCGGTGGGATTTCTTTGTACTTAGGCGAGTACTGGACTGCAGCTAAGCCCCCGAGTGAGAGGGTTGCTCGTCATTCGGTGGGATTTTTTTGAACTTAGGCGAGTACGGGACTGCAGCTAAGCCCCCGAGCGAGAGGGTTGCTCTTCACTCGGTGGGATTTCTTTGTACTTAGGCGAGTACTGGACTGCAGCTAAGCCCCCGAGTGAGGGGGTTGCTCTTCACTCAGTGGGATTTCTTTAAACTTAGGCGAGTACTGGACTGCAGCTAAGCCCCCGAGTGAGAGGGTTGTTCTTCATTCAGTGGGATTTCTTTGAACTTAGGCGAGTACTGGGCTGCAGCTAAGCCCCCGAGTGAGAGGGTTGCTCTTCACTCGGTGGGATTTCTTTGAACTTAGGCAAGTACTGGACTGCAGCTAAGCCCCCGAGTGAGAGGGTTGCTCTTCACTCAGTGGGATTTCTTCAAACTTAGGCGAAATGGATTCGCAGCTAAGCCCCCGAGTGAGAGGCTTGCTCTGCACTCGGTAGGATTTTTTCAAACTTAGGCGAAACAGATTCGCAACTAAGCTCCCGAGTGAGAGGGTTGCTCTTCACTCGGTAGGATTTTTTCAAACTTACGAGAAACGGATTCGCGGATAAGCCACCCACCGGGGATTTTAAACGCATGTATAAGCGACAACAATCATTTAGAAGACTGAAAAATTGTGTCTTTGATAACAAACTAAAAAGGTATTTCTTATTACATCTCAATAGTCTGAGTGTTTAAGTATAAAAACGACGGAGCAACTCTGCATTCCAAGCGCGCGACTCATCTTTATTGTGCTCCACATTATAGAGGTGATACGCTCCATTGTGAAGCACCTTGGTGATGATGAAGGGACCTTCCCACGCGGGTGCAAGCTTGTGCAGTCGTTGCTGATCCACTCGGAGAACCAGGTCTCCCTCTTGAAATGCTCGACCTCTCATGTTTCTAGCATGGAATCGACGAAGGTCTTGCTGATAAATGGTCGACCGGATTAGGGCCATCTCCCTTTCCTCTTCCAGAAGATCAACAACATCTTGTCGAGCTTGTTCTGCTTCGGCTTCTAGAAGAGTTCCACTCGGGGTGCATTATGAAGTAAGTCACTCGGAAGTATAGCTTCAGCCCCGTAGACTAGGAAGAACGGAGTTCAACCAGTCGACTGATTTGGAGTTGTTCTCAATCCCCAAAGTACTGATGGTAGCTCGTCCACCCAAGCACCCGCTGCATGCTTGAGGTCACGCATCAATTGGGGCTTCAACCCTTTGAGGATCAACCGTTTGCCCTTTTTTCTTGTCCACTCGACTGTGGGTGAGCGACTGAGGCATAGTCGACCCGAGTGCCTTAGTAAGCACAGAATGCTCTCAACTCTTCTGAATCAAAGTTTGAAACATTATCTGTGATGATGCTGTGCGGAACCCCATATCTGAATGTTAACTCCTTGATGAAGTTGACAGCAGTACTTGCTTCGAGGTTTTTGATAGGTTTAGCTTCAATCCATTTAGTGAACTTGTCGACTGCTACAAGCACATGAGTGAAGCCGCTCCTGCCAGTCCTTAGAGGTCCGACCATATCTAATCCCCAAACTGCAAATGGCCAAACGAGTGGAATTGTCTTCAAGGCTGAAGCAGGTTTATGAGACATGTTTGAGTAGAACTGGCAACCCTCACACTTGTTGACTATTTCTTTTGCCATTTCATTGGCATGTGTCCATTAAAATCCGGCTCGGTATGCTTTAGCCACGATGGTCCGAGAGGACACATGGTGACCACAGGTCCCCGAGTGGATATCATTGAGGATCATTCAGCCTTCTTCTAGCATGATGCATTTCTGACTGACACCAGTAACACTCTCTCTATAAAGCTGACCACCCATCACAGTAAAGGCTTTGGATCGACGGACGATCTGTCGAGCCTCCTCTTCATCCTCTAGAAGTTCTTTTCTGAGAATATATGCAATGTATGGCACTGTCCAATCTGGAGTGATGACCAAAACTTCCATGATCAAATCTACCACGGCTGGGATTTCAACTTCAGTCGGATCAGTAGGGCTCTTAGGCTGTGGGGGTTCTTCTGTGAAGGGATCCTCTTGAACTGATGGTGTGTGAAGATGCTCCAAAAACACATTGTTGGGAATGGGCTCCCTCTTGGACCCAATCTTTGCCAGGTCATCGGCTGCCTGGTTCTTCAGTCGGGCTATATGGTGCAACTCTAACCCTTCAAACTTCTTTTCCAATTTTCTCATTGCATTGCAATAACCAGTCATAGCTGGACTCCTCACGTCCCATTCCTTCATCACTTTATTGACCATCAAATTTGAGTCACCGTAGACCATTAGGCGCCGGACGCCGAGTGAAATGGCCATACGCAACCCGTACAAAAGTCCCTCATATTCAGCTTCATTATTGGAGGAGTCAAAGTGAATCTGAAGAACATAACTGAGCTTGTCGCCTCGCGGAGATACCAGGACCACCCCAGCACCTGAACCACTCAGCATCTTGGACCCGTCGAAGAACATAGTCCAATGTTCCGACTGAACTTGAGTCGGCAGCTGTTGTTCAATCCACTCAACGAGAAAATCTGCTATTGCCTGATATTTGATTGCTTTCTTTGCCTCAAACTTGATATCTAGCGGGAGGAGTTCAATCGCCCATTTAGCCACTCGACCAGTTGCATCTCTGTTAATCAATATTTTTGATAATGGAGTGTCACTGACAACTGTAATTGAATGATCTGAGAAGTAATGTGCAACCTTCTTTGTGGTCAAATAAATCCCATAGACAAGCTTATGATAATGCGGGTATCTTTTCTTGGATGGGGTTAAGACTTCAGAAATATAGTACACTAGGCGTCGACCGTGAGTACTGTACCGACAACTTGTCCAGTGGCTGCAATATAAAGAAGTAAAGGCTCTTTGCTGATTGGAGCAGCGAGCACCGGCTGGGTGGAAAGCAGGGTTTTGAGCTCTGCAAACGCTGCGTCAGCTTCAGGAGTCCACTCGAACTTGTCAGATTTCTTCATTAGTCGGTAAAGAGGCAACACCTTTTCACCAAGACGAGAAATGAATCGACTCAGAGCGGCCAAACAACTAGTAAGCTTCTGAACATCATGTACACGCACGGGGCGTTTCATTCAAAGGATTGCACCAACCTTCTCCGGGTTTGTCTCGATTCCATGTTCGGAAACGAGGAAACCGAGCAACTTGCCACCGGGAACTCCAAACGTACATCTCGACGGGTTGAGCTTGATATGATATCTCCTCATATTGGCAAAGGTTTCAGCAAGGTCAGTCAGCAGGTCGGAACCATTGCATGACTTAACCACGATGCCGTCCATGTATGCTTCCACATTCCGATTGATTTGAGTGAGCAGGCACTTATGTATCATGCGCATGAATGTGGCGCCTGCATTCTTGAGACCAAAGGGCATGGTGACATAGCAAAAGCACCTGAACAGGGTGATGAAAGCTGTTTTTATTTCATCGGGTCCATACAGTCGGATCTGATGTTACCCGGAATATGCATCCAGGAAAGACAACCGCTCACAACCCGCAGTCGAATCGACTATCTAATCAATGCGAGGAAGAGGGAAGTGATCCTTCGGTCAGGCCCAATTGATATGCTTGAAGTCGATACACATACGGAGTGAATCATCTTTCTTGGGAACCATGACAACATTGGCGAGCCACTAGGAGTGGTAAATCTCTCGGATGAACTCTGCTGCAAGAAGCCGAGCTACTTCCTCGCCAATTGCCTTTCCCTTCTGGACGGCGGACCGCCGAAGATGCTCCTTGACCGGTTTTACCTTTGGGTCGACTCGCAAACGGTGCTCAGCTAGCTCCCTGGGCACACTTGCATGTCAAAAGGTTTCTATGCGAAGATGTCCCAGTTCTCACAGAGTAACTGGACGAGCGCTTCTTCCTATTTGCTGTCGAGCGTCATTGAAATATGAGTCGGAGCAGCATTGGGATCGGTCGGGTGAATATGAACTGACTTGGTTTCACCGGACGACACAAATGCAGACTCTGAGGCAGGCTTCTTAGCCCGCAGCAAATCACTTGGATCAGCATTCTTCTGGTATCCCTACATTTCAACTGCTGCCATCTGCTCATCAGCAATTTTTGAGCCCTTCTGTACGCACTCCTGTGCTTTCTGCCGATTACCAGTAACTGTGATCACGCCTTTGGGATCAGGAATCTTCAACTTAAGATAGATGTAACAAGGTCGAGCCATAAAATGAGCATATGCAGGCCTGCCCAGAATAGCATGATAAAGCACTTTGAAAATCTACCACCTCAAATGTCAACTTTTCCTTACGGTAATTCTTCGAATCACCGAAAACCACGTCAAGAGTTATCTGGCCGAGTGATTCAGCCTTCTTTCCAGGAATAATGCCGTGAAAGCTCATGTTGCTCTAACTAAGCTTGGACATCGGAACGCCCATCCCCTTCAGAGTTTCAGCGTAAAGAATATTCAGACCACTGCCGCCATCCATCAACACTTTGGTCAGTTGAGTGCCTCCAACCACTGGGTCGACTACCAGCGCTTGCCGCCCTGGAGTGGCAACGCGTGCCGGGTGATCAGACTCGTCGAATGTGATAGCGGTTTGTGACCACTTCAAATATGTCTTAGTTGCCGGGGCAACCATTTTTACTTCTCTGTTTATCACTTTCAGTCGACTTTTGCTCTCAATATCAGCAAAAATCACCAGGGTGGAATTGACATTGGGAAACCTTCATCCTCCTATTTGTCCTCATCCTTATCGGACTCATTCTCCTTCTCACTTGGTTGTTTCTCTCGGAATTGCTGGATAAGGAGTCGACACTGTCGAGTGGTATGCTTGGGATAAATCAGGTTTCTCTCTTATTATTTCTTGGTGTGAATGTGGCATGGCAAATCCAACACGTCATTCCCTGCTTGATGTTTCACCTTCTTGGGGGTCCAGGGCCCCTTAGGTTTTCCTTTAAACTTTCCTTGGATCACGGCTGCGGTTTCTCCAGGCCATGCGGGATCAGCTTTACGCTTCTGCTTCCGATTGGAATTGCCTCCCCCAGTGTCCTGACCAGTTGGCTTGCTCTTTTCATTGTGGAGTCGATCTTCTTCTTCACCATTAGCATACCGAGTGGCTATTTCCATCATCCGAGTCAAAGACATGTCTCCCGTCCGACCAAATTTCAGGTTTAACTCTCGATACCGAACACCTTCTTTGAAGGCACAAACTGCTTGATGCTGAGACACATTTTCCACTGTGTGATGCAAAGTGGTCCACCTCTGAATGTAATCTCTCAGAGTCTCATTCGGCTTCTGTACACAGTGTTGCAATTCTGTCAATCCTACTAGCCGTTTGCAAGCTCTTCCCAACTGAATATACTGCGTGGGGTCAACTAATTTAGCCACGCTCTAGCCAAACCTTCTAACATCAGAGGAAGGTGCTTCATGGCCACCTCATCATTGCCACCACTAATCTGCACGGCCACTCGGTAATCTTCAAGCCAAGTGTCGGGCTTGGACTCACTGAGGGAGTCCTAGACTGAGGGGTCCTCGGCATCTAGTCTATTATTAAATGGGCCGAACTGGTGGGCTATGAAGACACGAAGGACGAAGACTGTACCCGTGTCTGAATAGGACTCTCCTTGGCATGGAAGGAAAGCTTGGCGACCGACTATGAAGATTCCTCCTTATGTAACCGACTCTATGTAACCCTAGATTCCCCCGGTGTCTATATAAACCAGAGGGATTGTTCCGGAAAGGATATACTCATTACCATAGTCAAACAGGCTAGGCTTCTCGGGTTTAGCCATTACGATCTCGTGGTAGATCAACTCTTGTAATACTCATATTCATCAAGATCAATCAAGAAGGAAGTAGGGTATTACCTCCATAGAGAGGGCATGAACCTAGGTAAACATCGTGTCCCCTGTCTCCTGTAACCATCGACCTTAGACGCACAGTTCGGGGGGCCCAACCCAGATCCGCTAGTTTTGACATCGACATTGCTGCTTTCATTGAGAGTTCCACTATGCCGTCGACGAAAGGTTCGATGGCCCCTTCGATCGTCTATAGTGACGCTGTCCAAGGAGAAACCTTCCTCCCCGAACATATTTTCGTATTCGGCGGCTTCGTACTGCGGGCCAACTCGCTTGG
>LR880968.1:921533096-921568114 GCA_904067115.1 Aegilops sharonensis
GATGGCCCCTTCGATCGTCTATAGTGACGTTGTCCAAGGAGAAACCTTCCTCCCCGGACAGATTTTCGTATTCGGTGGCTTCGTACTGCGGGCCAACTCGCTTGGCCATCTAGAGCAGATCGATAACTACGCCCCTGGCCACCAGGTCAGACTTGGAATCTTGAACTACGTCGCGCATATCCGTGGATACTTGATCTTCAATGGATTTAAGACCGCGACAATTGATCCCCCTCGCTCCGATGAGCATGACTTAAATCTGTCATCGGACCATATTCAGGAGATGGTTCCTGTAACAACTACGGCCTTCGATCCGGAGCAGATTGAGCCATCCGAAACCGCAGAATCCGCGGCGTTGGAGCCGCACACGGGCTCAGCACCTTGCAATGTCTGCGTCAACGGAATTCCGGACTCGTCTTCGGCTATAAGTTCCGAACCACGCACGCTTGCAGGCGCAGAGCTGGATCGGTTATCGATCTTCGAGTTCAGCGCCACAGATATGTTCCAACACTTGCCCTTGGGCGATGTGATAAATTCATTAAAAACTTGTCCTTGGCGGGGGACTCACAGCGGAACTATGTCCTGTTCGAACTAGAGGCTGATGATGGAGAATTTCGCTTCCCGCCCGCCATCCACTTCGTAGCCACCGTCGAGGACTTAACCGACATACTTGCTTATGGCTCCGAAGACATCGACGGTATGGGCAACGATGCTGAAAAGGAGCAAGGCCAAGACCCGCCATTCACTGGACGTTGGACGGCCACCTCTTCGTACGATGTGTACATGGTTGACACACCTAAAAAGGCTAGCGACAATGACAAAGAAGATCCAGTTGCGAATAAACCTTCTGAGACACAGTCCAAGCGCTGGCGCCCTAAACGCCATTCTAAGTCACGTTACTCAAAATATAGCAACACTAGCACCGGAGAAAATAGTACTCCGGACGACACCGAAAACAATGAAGACCCTGTTGGAGCAACATCCGAACAGGAGGAAAAAGACAACGAGCAAGTTAACCCTGATAAACAGGCCATGCCCAACGACCTGGATGACGATAGTTATCGTCTACTCTCCGAGGATGAGGAGAGCCTCGGCAACAAGGATTTCATCGTGCCGGAGGCACCCCTCGAGCAGGAACGCTTCAAGCGCCAGCTAATAGCTACTGCAAGAAGCCTGAAGAAAAAGCAGCAGCAGCTTCAAGCTGCTCAAGACCTAGTCATTGACAGATGGACTGATGTCCTGGCAGCCGAAGAATATGGCCTCAAGCGTCCAGCCTAGAGTTACCCGAAACGCATACTTCTACCTCAGTTCGACGAGGAGGCGCCGGAGCCCATACCTCCCTCGCGGAATGCGGAACGACCGTCACGTGGTCGGATTCAGTGGCTCCAAGTCCGGCCAGCGGAAGAAGCCCTACAAAAGGAACAGCGAGGGACCATCCAGCTTGGACCGCATACTCTACCGTCCGTGCCAGATACATGGCACCCCAGAAAAACAAGCTAATCATACCAACAGAGATTGTTGGGTTTTTAAACAGGTCGGCAAGTTAAATGCCAAGAACAAGGAAAAGGGATCAGAAAGCAAGGACGATGACGAAGAACCCCGGCAGCCGAACACTGGGGGACAGAAGAAATTTCCCCCTCAAGTCACAACAGTGAACATGATATACGCTACACACATCCCCAAAAGGGAGCGCAAGCGCGCACTCAGGGACGTCTACGCGGTAGAGCCAGTCGCCCCAAAATTCAATCCGTGGTCGTCATTCCCGATCACCTTCGATCGTCGAGATCATCCAACTAGTTTCCGCCATGGCGGCTCGGCCGCACTGGTTCTCGGCCCAATCGTCGACGAATTTCACCTAACACGAGTCCTAATGGACGGTGGCAGCAGCCTCAACCTACTCTATCAGGATACAGTGCGCAAGATGGGCATTAATACCTCATGAATCAAACTCACAAAGACTACCTTCAAAGGAGTCATACCAGGCGTAGAGGCCCGTTGTACGGGCTCAATTATGCTGGAAGTGGTCTTCGGTTCCCCGGATAACTTCCAAAGCGAAGAGCTAATCTTCGATATTGTTCCCTTCCGCAGTGGCTACCACGCACTACTAGGACGAACCGCGTTTGCTAGATTCAACGCGGTGCCACACTACGCTTATCTCAAGCTCAAGATGCCCGGTCCATGCGGCGTCATAACAGTCAATGAAAACACCGAACGCTCCCTCTGTATAGAGGAGCACACAACCGCCCTAGCAGTAGAGGAACAGAGTGGCCTTCTCAAGCAGAACTATAATTCGGCTACCGAGCCCCTGGGCATCACCAAGAGGGTCCGGACGACACTGCAACAATATAGCTCGGGTCGTCAAGAGCTTGATTAGCAATGCGGCCTCCGTCCCAGTCCCGATGAGGTAGCGGCATTCGCACCACGCGTACTTAATTATGCACTCAAAATCCCATGGGCATCGACGGAGGCACAGCCAGCTTGCAGTGCATAGTTCGGCTACACCGATCCCGGACTCACTTGTATCTTTACTATTTCCTTTTTTTCTTTTTTTCAGGTCTCTTTTATGCTGGCCTCCTTCGATGGCCTGATTACTGGTCCTGTCAAAGGACAAGTACACCAGATTGGCACAGAGCACATGCATACAGGGGAAGCCCTAGAGGACAATTCAACAATCACTCTAGCTGTTTTTCAATACCCAAATGCAGCTCTCCTTTGGTTATGGCATGTTAAATAGCCGGTTGCTTCTCGCACTATTTGTATAAAAGCGCTTTGACGCATTAACCAAACCATAATGGAAACAGTTCACGGCCCAAGTCAAGGGGCCCCAGATACTACCTCTACTCTCTTTCTGTTTTCCTTTGCCATTAATTACTTATATTCTCGCACCCATGCACTTTGGTATGTTTCATATTCACCAGGGGCTCCCCATCGCCCCATAATACGGCAACAAAGTCCGAACACTTCTTATAGATAAGCTCGGCACCCCGAATTTAGCATTATATGCATTGGCTCCGAATCATGTCTTTGGTCAATAGTTGGGTTGCCCGACTCCTGTGCTTGCTACCCTACGTTCCGCTACATCGGCTAGGGTAGTAAAGGGAGAACTACTACAATTGTGCCTTGGTCTAAACCGGATGAGCACCTCAGTAGAGAAAGCCGAAAACTGATTGTCATGATGCGGCGAGAGCGGGTCAGCTGTTCGGAGGTCACAAATCATTGGAGATTTTTTCCGCATTTCGCGAAGGATCAGTACTTCCCGATCAGACGCTCACAGCACTCTTGTTTGTATACCAGGGGCTGCACCCATGTTTTATTATAAAAGTCCTATGCTAAGTGAGAGCGTTTAAGCCGCATAGTCTGATTGCCTGGTTCGTTGCGCTAAACAACTCCTTCAAGGACCATATAATTGGATAAAGATTGTTTAGATTCCATCCCGAACACCTCTGTACTACCTACATGAGGGCAGAAGCCGACAACTGGCCAACCCTCAGATTCCATACAACACGGCCGCACAGGAGGAAACAATTAAAACATAACAAACATTATATTACAAACTGGATTTGTTTTTATCATACAAGGCAAGGACAAAACACGAGTGTATTAATTCGAAAACAATGTCCTGCCCGCACTGCGCTGCTGCAAGTCGAGACCCTTCTAGGACATCCACAAAATATCGCTCGGGTGTGCGGTGCTCATTGCCCTCTGGCGGCCCCCTGGCCACCTCGACGGCGTCCATCTTTTCCCACCACATCTTGCAACGGGCGAAGGCCATGCGGGCACCTTCGATGCAGACTGATCGCTTGACGATGTCTAGCCGCGGACAGGCTTCCACCACCCGCTTCACGAGGCCAAAATAGCTGCGAGGTATAGCTTCAGCTGGCCACAGCTGGATTATTAAATCCTTCATGGCCAGTTCGGCCACACTGTGCTGTTCGACCAACTGTTTCAGTTGATCGACAAAGGGCACCAGATGTTCTGGAACAGCATATTGCGACCAGAAGAGCTTCTCCGTGGAATTCCCTTCTCTGGCTCGGAAGAACTCCGCAGCATCGGACACGCTGCAGGGTAGATCCGCAAAAGCCCCTGGGCAACTCTGAATCCGAGATAGTAAAAGGTACTTCCTCTCCGCATACTTGCCTTGCATGTTAAAAGCATTACCCGCTGTCGGTGTCAAAACCGGCGGATCTCGGGTAGGTGGTCCCGAACTGTGCATCTAAGGATGATGGTAACAGGAGATAGGGGACACGATGTTTACCCAGGTTTGGGCCCTCTCTATAGAGGTAATACCCTACTTCCTGCTTGATTGATCTTGATGATATGAGTATTACAAGAATTGATCTACCACGAGATCGTAGAGGCTAAACCCTAGAAGCTAGCCTATGGTATGATTGTTGTATATCTATCGACTAGCCCGGCCTTGGTTTATATAGTGCACCAGAGGCCTAGGATAATAAGAGTCCTAGCCGAATACGCCGGTGGGGAGGAGTCCTTGTATTGATCGCCAAGTCTTGTGGAATCTTCCTTGTATGCGGCAGCTGTCCGGACTGGCCCATGAGTATACGGCCATGGGGGTCCTCGGCCCAATCCAACAGATCGGGAGACGACGTGGTGAGTACCCCCTAGTCCAGGACACCGTCAGTAGCCCCCTTAACCGGTCTTCAATTTAGGGACGCTCCTCGATTCTTCCGAACTGTTCTTCATCTTTGGTCGTCGGTCTTGTAAACTGGTTCAACAAATCTTCTCATCTTAGATCTTGAGGATCGCTGAAGTGCATCCAAAGAGTTTATACGCCTGGTATCCGAGGAGCCCCTTTAAGTTTCCGGCCTTTATCAATGCCCTGTTATTTTATGTCATACCTCGGGTTTGAAGTTTTTCCCAGGAGGCAGTGTCCTCTTGCATCCGAGCTCCAGCGCCGGACTACACTCGAGGTATCTTTTGCAGCCGAGCACCAATGCCGGACTGCTTCCGAGCTCCAACGCCGAAATGTATCCGGGCTCCAACGCCGGACTGTGTCCAAGCTCCCACGACGGACTATATCCAAGAAGTCATAGATCATCTTGGTCCAAAAAAGTTGAAGGAGTTTAGCCGAGCTTAATGCCGGAAATGCCCTCTACGGAGCTAGCCGCTAGCGCCCGAGCTTTATGCTGGACTGCTTCCAAAGGTGGTGCACGACCCCGATCGCGGGCTGATTTTTTGTGAATATTTTTAACTGGTGCAGTTTATTCTCTACCGATGTATATCCAGTAGCCCTCAAGGTGTATATCAGTCTAAAACCCGAGATGCACCTGAAGGCAAGCATAGAACCGCTGTTCCCAGTAGCCCGTGAGACTCTTGTCAATGCGCTAAATTGGCCTGAGGGTCAATTCCTAGCTCGACAGCATACATAGGAATAAAAACACAGTGTAATATATATTAGAGATAATAGTGATCGGCGAACGGGCCCCTGAGAGAGGGTCGTGAGAAGTCGCCGTGATATATAGTTTGATGCCAAATAGGTCCAGATGGTACTTATTGCTGTCCGAAGACGCGCTTTCCCATAGTTTGATCAAGCCGAACGTTGAGCCCTTTGAATTTTCTGCATTGAATAGGCAATGCAGTAGCCCCCGAGACACTGGTCAGGCGGCAACACCAGATCAGGGGATCGATGTGCCCCTTTAATATTTGTAAATAATGAGCACAAAGCCCAGTAGCCCCCGAGCCTTAATGTGGGCACGGGTGGCCGAATTAAGGATCGATATCCAGAGTGAAATCACAGATTATGTGTAATGATTCTATGTATCCAAGTATTTCACATCATTATTTTGACTCCATTGTGACTGTTTATCAGTTGAAAGTGGCCCATCGTCGGCTTCTACCCCTTGGTAGATACTACGCAGGGTGTTTCCGTACTAACAAGACAAACCTTAGTCAACGTCTCGGTGCCCGGAAGCGGTTGTGTTAACAGAAACGAAGCAATCAGATATGCGGGCTTTATAACTTTCACTTAGTCATAGGAGCTTTAAACTGGGGAAGCTAGCTATGAGCCCCCGGTTACTGTTCGGCGACATCCGAGGTCAAGCCGTAAACACTTCGGCCAATGTTATGAACGGCCCGTCATTTAACATAGTCATCGGATCGCTGACCAGTTTACGCCTATTGTGGCAGTCAATTTTCGGCTTTCTCCACTAAGGTGCTTGACCATGCGAATTGGAAGCACAATCGCAGTGGTTCTCCCTTTGCACACCTAGACTAACAAAGCGGAACGTAGGAGGTAAGCACAGGAGCCAGGCAACCCAACTATTGACCGAAAACACAATTCGAAACCGATGCATATAAAGCAATATCCGAGAATGTTTTTGCCGAATCCCTAAAGGTGTCTGACATTGCACTGCGAGACTAATGCTGGAAATGCACAAATAGTTTAAGAGTGCCATAGGCTCGAAAAGCCAAAAAACTTATTCAAAAGTTTAATGTCCGAACTAGATCAAGTGTTCGGTGCCAATCCAAAAATTGGACTTTAAAAAAAAAAGGTGCTTCTGTCGTGCTTTAACTAGACACATCCTATCTCAAGACTTCAAGCGGGTCTGCCTATGGCTTCAACCTCCTTATCCCGAAGGTGGAGTGCTTCTCCGAGGCTAGTTTAGCAAACTGCACTCGAGTGGATTTAGAGAGAAGGAAGGCTATCCAGCTATTGACCATACACTTGCATCGAGAAAGGAGTGATAGAAAAAAGACTTTGCAACGACCAAGAAGAAAAACGGCTCATACTCACGTGACTTGTGTAAAAGAATTTTATGTATAATGATTGTATGTACCAAAGTACTTATATCATATCTGTGTTCACCCGAACTTTATACGCGTCTTAACCGGCCCTCGGCTTCTCCCTCTTCGGTCAATGACCGAAAAGTGTTATGTACTCCACCTGTTGAGAATATCGACGGTGTTTCCGAAAACTAGGCAATCAGGCCATAAGGCTGTAACAGACAAAGCACGCTCAGGGAACTTATGCTATATTACCGACGAAGTGTAAGAAGCATCTTCGAATAAAATAGTACCCCCACCGATACCTTTCTTCGGTGCTCCTTGTTACTATGAGACTTGTGCAATAGATTTTTTGTACTCATGAGTTCCGTTGTGTGCCGACCATAATTGAAAACAGTAAGAGCGCTAGCTTTCGGCTTCACCCAGTCTGAGGTCTGGCTCGGATGAACTGATTGTGAAAATCGCAGAGGTGCTCCCTTTACTCCCCGGTCGAACAATCGGGAATGTAGGGGTAAACACAGGAGCAAGGCAACCCAGCTTGCAAATCACTTAGGTCAATATGGTGCATATTGTGGCATAATACACGAACAAGGAACGAAGCCGTACAAGTATAATCATATGCAAGAGGAAAAGCTCCAGCAAGGGAGCCCCCAAGTAAACGGGGTATTTGAATTTGTGTGTCACAAACAAAGTTTGGACAAGGAAGTTTTCGCAAACAACCTTTTGTCAAAAAAGGTATAATGCTTGGTCAGACCGAACTAAATTTAAAACTGAAAGTTTTTGAGCATGAAAGCGACTTAGCTGGTTAATGTGCTCGGTGTTGATGGCGCGGTCCTAGCTTGATGCGGGACAAGCTCCCAGCCCCCAAGCCGGTCTCGAGGTGGCGGAGCGAAGAGCTCGGCAATCCGAAGTGGCCACGTAGCACGGCCAATGTAGGCCGGCAGAGTGACGCCGAAGAGACCACGCGACGCAGCCAAAGTCCATTACCTGCACATGTAAAATAGCGCGGTCCAGGAAATAATAATAATAATAATATATATAATCCTTGCGTAATTTCATTGCGCAAAAATAATTTGTTTAAAGAGATGTGGCCTGGTGCTGAAGCCAATGTCGATGCAGGGCGTCAGCGTGATGCATTGACAAAGCCTGAATTTGCAGGGCGGTCCGGGCAACGGATGCGGCGTTCGCCGAACTATGTACGGAAACTGACCGAACCACCACGCGACCGTTTTTAATGTGGCCGCCTGTGTACAGATGATGGAACAAACCAGAGTAATAATTCCTTAAGGAAAATAAACCCAACAAGCAAAAATTGTTAGGATTAATAGCACCTGGTTTATTTGTTGTAGTAGTCCGAAGAAAAGCGACTCCCAAAATTGGGACTCGATCCGCATACCCATTGCCTGATGGGCGATGAAGCGATGGCGTGGCGACGCTGGTAAAGGTTGACTTGCCGAGGCAAAGCTCCCGGTCCAGCTGACGTGACGAAGTTGGTCGGTTGGTGTCGCCGAAGTTACCGGAGTGTGCTGATGAAGGGATGACGAAGCCCCCGGTCCGGCCGAGGAGATGGAGCAGATCGATGAGGAGATGTTGCAGCTGCCATGTCAGCCGAGTTGTTGAAGTAGTTCGGCGTTGGTGGACATTGGCTCGATGAAGCAACAGTTCGGCCATGCCGATGCAGGTCGTAACTTGTGACGTGGTCAATACTGGCTTGTTGTAGTGGCCGTGCGGCGATGCCGGTGAGCCCGCTCCGTGTAATCCGTGGGGCGGTGATGTTTTATCTTTGGCGATTCCGAACTCTTGTTCGGCCGCCGCGGTGACTATCCGAAGAGGTTGAGCTCGGCTCAAAAAGCGACGACATGTCTAGCGCAGGTCGGCAGCCGTGGAGCTATATTGCCGGACTGGTTTGACACCAGCGCGATGGCGAAGATTACCTCAGAGGAGGATTAAAATTTTATGGGCGCGTGTTAAAAACAATGCACAATACTTTGGAAGAAAATTCCTTTTAAAAAGGTTGTCAAATATCACGTTCATAAAGAAACATGAATTCGGGTAGGGTCCGTATTCGCGTAGGAAACCGATCTGAAAAGTGATGCCCTAATCGGGAGGTTCCCGGAGTTTGGATGGTCGATCGAGCTGAATGTTTGACAGGTGGTAGATATAGGAAATCCACATCCGATCAACGGTTGGATCTTCCAAAGGACGTCCGAGCTAGATGCTGGACACCACGCTCCAAACTCGTCCGGATTCTCGTCCAGATTCAATGCGGCTCCGGTATATCGGAGATTGCCGGAGATTCCTCCATCTGAAATCGACGAAATTTTCCAGGGTCGTTGTAGACTCAATTCCGCACAATTCCACTGAAGCAATTGTTAAAGCGACACTCGAGGAGGCGGTGGTGGCGGATACAAGTTCACTGTCCAGAAAAGCAGCGCGGTCGCCCGAGGGTAATGTTGACGTTGAGCACCTGAGCGCCATGGATGATTCCTCCATGATCTTGATAGAGATCGGAGTTTATGTGGATGAAGGCCCTTGTCCGAACATGACGATCGGAAGAAGGGCACAGTATTCGGTCGAGCCGAGGTGACCGGTCGAGCCGGTGACGAAGAAGTCAACGTCGCAGTTGGTCTGCTGACGAGGCATTGATCCTTTTGCCGATCACACAGCGGAACTCTCAATGAAAGCACGAATGTCGGTGTCAAAACCGGTGGATCTCGGGTAGGGGGTCCCGAACTATGCATCTAAGGATGATGGTAACAGGAGACAGGGGACATGATGTTTACCCAGGTTCGGGCCCTCTCTATGGAGGTAATACCCTACTTCCTGCTTGATTGATCTTGATGATATGAGTATTACAAGAGTTGATCTACCACGAGATCGTAGAGGCTAAACCCTAGAAGCTAGCCTATGGTATGATTGTTGTATATCTATCGACTAGCCCGGCCTCGGTTTATATAGTGCACCAGAGGCCTAGGATAATAAGAGTCCTAGCCGAATAAGCCGGTGGGGAGGAGTCCTTGTCTTGATCGCCAAGTCTTGTGGAATCTTCCTTGTATGCAGCAGCTATCCGGACTGGCCCATGAGTATACGGCCATGGGGGTCCTCGGCCCAATCCAACTGATCGGGAGACGACGTGGTGAGTACCGCCTAGTCAAGGACACTGTCACCCGCTGCGACCTTCTTGGCCTCCTGCATTTCTTGGAGAGCGTCCCGGGCCTCATTCCGTGCAGTCTCCGCGCTCTGGTGAGCCTTGGTAAGTTCAGTCTATTGAACCGACGCCTCGTGCTCCAAGGCTTCGCACTTCTTCACCGCATCCTGGAGCTCCTGCTGGACCTCGCTGACCCGTGCCTTGAGCTTCTTACGGGCGGCTTGCTGCTGGACAACCTTCCCCTCGGCTTCGGCCAGGGCATTTTTCAGGGCCTCGACCTCGGTCGCCGCCCCTACACATATTATGACACTCCGGTCAATAATCCCCGCTTATTCTTTTCGAATATACAGCAAGTCGTCACTCACCTTGCTTCTCCTGGAGCTGAATCTTCACCTCGCCGAGCTTGTTCTCAGCCCGCTCCAACCTCTACTTCAGTTCAGAGACTTCAGTAGCATGCAAGGTCGCGGCCAACAGCGACGCCTGCTCATTTATACATATCAAGTTAGTCTCCTACAAAGGGTTGATCCTCTATCCGGCCTTTCTTTCCGAACACCGGACTGTGTCTCAGGGGCTACTGACAGCACGGGGTGTTCTCTTTCTACGTGACTTACCTCAAAACCTGTCAACAGATTGTTGCAGGCGTCGTTTAGTCCGCTCTTGACGGACTGAACCTTCTCGATCACCGTACCCATCAGGACACGGTGCTCATCCACAATAGAGGCGCTTCGTAGCGCCTCCATCAGGTTATCCGGTGCCCCTGGTTGGATAGGGGCCATCGGTGGAATTGGCGCACCCCCCCTCCTTCGAAGGAAGGTGCTCGCCAGATTCCGGGGCCGTATCGATCCCCGGAATCGTATTCGATCGAGGGCCGAACTGAATACGTCCCTCCTCGCCAGTCTCCATGGGGATCTTCTCCCCCATCTGTCTAGCACCAGAGGTATCGCCTTGTGGCACCTCCTGGACAGTGTCCTGGGCCTCTCCCCGGCTTGGAGCGGTCCTCCGAGACAACACTTTGGTGTCGTCCTTGGCCTCGGCGAATAAGCGGGCGGCCGTGACATGCTGGCCATTTCTGCCGGATCCAACGAACCTCCAGATGAGGATCGCTGGATGCCGTCACGGGCCGGACTGCAATAGCACAATTAACCACATCAAAACAATAAAAAGGAGAGGCCGGGTACACTTGTATACGTGAGTCATAGTACTTACGATGCGGCAGGCTTAGTGCGGAGGCATCGCTCCGGACTGCTGTCAACGTCCCACGCGGTGCTGACCGCAAGGGCGCCCTTCCCCTTCTTGGGCGTTCCCGCCTCCAGATTCGTGGAGGCCCCCCTTTTCTTCTTTCCCTCCTCAGGGGGAGGGTTGTTCTCCTCCTCTTCCTCCTCATCGTCCTCAGGGACGGAGGAATGGGATTCTTTGTCTTAGGACGTCACGTTCGAAGCGCCCTTGCGACGGGGGCCACTTTTGGCCCGCTTGGCCTTCTTCTTGGCCTCTTCTGCGGCGCTTATATGGTGCCAACACCAGCATCTTCGCTAGACATGGGATGACCGGTTCTTCAGGCAGCGGAGCCGGACACTGGATCCGCTTCGGCCTCTCCATCCAATCCTGAAAAGCAATGATAAAAGCTCAGACATCATCCTCGAAACAAACAAGTAGGGGATACGTTAAAAATAACATACCTCACTGGTGAGGCGTTTAATGTCGTGCCCACGGTCTGAATCTGTGGCCGGCGGTTTCTCGTTGCCCTTAAAGAGCAACTTCCAGGCACCTTCATGAGTGGTTTCGAAGAGCCTCACCAGGGTTTGGTGCTTCTTCAGATTAAAATCCAACAGAGAGCGACTTCTGCACTGGCACGGGAGGATTCGGCGAACCAGCATCACCTGAATTACATTGACAAGCTTGAAGTTTTTTGGATATCATGCTTTGAACGCGCGTCTGCAGCGCAATCAGCTCATCGGGCGAACACCAGTTTGGACTCTTCTCGACCTAGGAGGTGAGTCACATGGGAGCGATGGAGCGGAATTTGGCAGCCGCGGCCCATGTGGTGCCGCGGGGTTCCGTGATGTAGAACCACTGTTTTTAACACTCCTTTACTGTATCCACAAAAGTGTCTTTCAGCCAGGAGACGTTGGACAACTTACTTACCATGGTTCCTCCGCACTCCGCGTGCTGGCCATCTACCACCTTCGGCTTCACGTTGAAGACTTTGATCCACAGCCCGAAGTGGGGTTGGATCCGGAGGAAGGCCTCACACACAACGATAAACGCTGAGATGTTGAGGAAGGAGTTCGGGGATAGATCATGGAAATCTATCCCGTACTAATACATCAGCCCGCGGACGAAAGGGTGGAGTGGGAACCCTAGGCCGCGGATGAAATGAGGATGAATACCACCCTCTCATTGAGCTTCGGCGTGGGGACGACCTGTCCCTCGGCCGACGGACGATGAGTGATTTCCTTCGCCAAGTATCCGGCCGCCCGCAGCTCAGCAATATCCTCCTTGACGGAGGAGACCATCCACTTGCCCTAACCTCCGGATCCGGACATGGTTGAGTGCTAGCTCGAGTGGAAAGGAGATGAGAACTTGGGCGCTGGAGCTCGAGATTGGAAGGGCGGAGATAGAGAGAAGGCGTGGGAGAGGAAGAGGGAATCCTTATCCCCTTATAAAGGCATTAAATATTGAACGCCTCCCCACTCTCCTTAGAATTCGCCTATTCCCAAGGTCTGTATAAACGGCACGGTTGGGTTACCCATGCTCGCATTGATGAAAATATCACGATAAGGGGACACGATCTCTGCTTTGACAAGACCTGCCAATGGCAACCGTGTCTCGGGACGTGGAGCGGCGAACACAAAAACGGTTTAGAATTATGACCGGTTAGACGTAATGTCGTGCTACAAAAAGTTGTCAGCGGATGGGACTCGTGTAAAATTATATTCTCTCTGCGGTTGTGTATGGTGTGTCTGACAGGTCCGGATACTATCATCGCATCCGAAGACTATCTTGGAGTTTGGATAGAAGGGTACCTGCCTTGCAATGCCGAAGATAATCTGCGCGCCGGACTCCTCGTCATTGAAGCCAGGTTCAGGGGCTACTGAGGGAGTCCTGGACTGAGGGGTCCTCGGGCATCCAGTCTATTATCAAATGGGCCGAACTGGTGCGCTGTGAAGACACGAAGGCCGAAGACTGTACCCGTGTCTGGATAGGACTCTCCTTGGCGTGGAAGGCAAGCTTGGCGACCGACTATGAAGATTCCTTCTTATGTAACCGACTCTATGTAACCCTAGATTCACCCGATGTCTATATAACATGAGGGATTAGTCCGGAAAGGATATACTCATGACCATAGTCATACAGGCTAGAGGGTTTAGCCATTACGATCTTGTGGTAGATCAACTCTTGTAATACTCATATTCATCAAGATCAATCAAGCATGAAGTAGGGTATTACCTCCATAGAGAGGGCCCGAACCTGGGTAAACATCTGGTCCCCTGTCTCCTGTAACCATCGACCTTAGACGCGCAGTTCGGGGCCCCCTACCCGAGATCCGCCGGTTTTGACACCGACACTCACCAGTGAACTTGCTGACTCCAGTCGCCAACCTGAAGTTGGGAGGAATCTCTGCAGCCCTGATGGCTCTGTTGAAACACTCTGGACCTAAGACATGAACTCTGCTGCCAGTCAGGCGGTCCCTGTCAAGTCCCTCTCTGTATGCTCTGTTCCTGTCGACCAGACCTTGAACAAGAATGGATCTCGCGTCAAAGCCTAGCTCCCTTGGGTCGACCGGTACCCTCGTTCTGCACTGAGCGAGTGCCTGTAATCATATTGCCGGGGCACATATGATCCACTCCTCGGAGGAGGGGTGGACACCCGACGACGGTCATCACGGCCAATTCGGTGATCATACTACTCGTGGTTCTGACCCATGTACTGATCCTGCCGATGCCCACGTCCCTCACGCCTCGGGGGCGATCTTGGGCTATGGGCCGACTAAATTGTGTCTGCCATCACAAATCTGCTATGAATTCTATTCCGCGACTGAGACACTGTTGTGTTCTGTTCTCCTGCTACCCGGAGTAAGGCCCGGATCTGCATCAAACCCCTACCAGCCTCAGACTGGGAAGGCTGAATAGACACCACTATACGGGCTGCAAAAGTGAGATACTGAATCGGAGTGCGGTATACCTGAGGTTGAGGCGGAAAAAGTTGTCGCTGTCGTCGACTGGATTCAGGAATCCGCTGTCGAGCACGCTCGTCGAGTGCATGTTGAAGGTTCTCCAGTCGGGTGCGCTCAGCCAGATTGGCCAGGCGCGCCTCCTCCGAGGCCCGTGCCTCAGAGGATTCTCCAACGATGGGCGTGTGGAGCGCCTCCATGTTCCGGTGGTGAAGCTCCTCCCTCTGCTGTGAAGAAAGGGCTTCAGGGTGGTACTCTTCGTGAATGCGCAACGGGTCGCTGCCGCCATCGCCGTCGCTGTTGCGACGGAAACCAGGCGGGCTGCACGGCGTGTCGACCATTAAGACTTCTGCCGGGGGATCTCTGCTGTCGCACTCGGATAAGGTCTCGACGAAGCCAGTCCACAGATCGAACAGGCCGTGGAGTGATTCATCGGGCTCGATTGCCGCGACTTGGGGGGTGGCCGACTGGCGTGCCACCGCGTGTTTTACCCATCGCTGAAGCCGCGAGCAACCAGATTGCTTACAACGGAGAACAACGGGGAGTGAAGAAATCGTGTGTGCCGACTGATACTGGGTCGACTGCTGCCGCAGAAAGACGCCGCAAACGCACGCGTGAAAGTGCATCGCCGCGCGGATGGGGAGTGTCTCGATGTCGAGGGGAGCCAGGCGGAGTCGTCGACAGCGAAGACGAGCGCGCCGAGACGGATCTCGCGGCCCTCAGCCAATCCACCGCCGGAAACAATGATGATGGGAATTGGAAAAATTACAACCTCACCAGAAAGTCACTAAGACACCTGCCCCAAGGTGGGCGCCAACTATCGTGGTTCTAAGCCTGACAGTAGAATGGGAGGTAGGTGTCGGTGTCAAAACCGGCGGATCTCGGGTAGGGGATCCCGAACTGTGCGTCTAAGGCGGATGGTAACAGGAGGCGGGGGACACAATGTTTACCCAGGTTCGGGCCCTCTCGATGGAGGTAATACCCTACTTCCTGCTTGATTGATCTTGATGATATGAGTATTGTCGGGGATATACCCCGTGGCGTAAACCGGCCGGAAGTATAACCCGGCCGGACTTGGCGGTTTACTTGAGACCCGACTGAGACATGACGATTCACTAGCGACCCGTTTGGACCTGGCGGTTTATGATTCATTGGTAATCTGGCAGGCAGGTCAGAGGACTGACAAGACCCGGTGGCCCAACGGGCGGTTCATGAAGGCCGGTTCGTACTATGGTGGGCCGGTTTAAGAGGAAAGGCATGACGAATATTTACCTTACAAGGAGTTAAGACCAGGACTTGTATCAGGTTTGTATTAGAGATAGACTAGTCCTAGTCCTAATAGGACTCCACATGTATCCCGTCCCTTCAACATATATAAGGAGGGGCAGGGCTCTCCAAAGCGACAGAGGCAAGAAGAAACAATCTCTAGGGCTAGACACAAAGAGCCGGTTTACCGGCGACTCTCTCGAGATGATAATGAGACCTAGCCACAAACAGCATGTAGGGTTGTTACCGGATGATGTTTCCCGGGGCCCGAAGCTATCTAAACCCTTGTCTTGTGTTGCGTCTCTCGATTCCGCCCAACCCCTCTCAAGCTACCACATAGATGCGTTGGCCTCGTGACTAAGTCCTGACACTAAGGACATCTGCCGTGACAATTCCACGACAAGTATTACAAGAGTTGAACTACCACGAGATCGTAGAGGCTAAACACTAGAAGCTAGCCTATGATTATGATTGTCGTTGTCCTACGGACTAAACCCTCCGGTTTACATAGACACGGGAGGGGGCTAGGGTTACACAGAGTCGGTTACTAGGAAGGAGATCTACATATCCGAACTGCCGAGCTTGCCTTCCACGCAAAGGAGAGTGCCACCCGGACACGGGACGAAGTCTTCAATCTTGTATCTTCATTGTCCAACATTCCGGACAAAGGATATAGTCCGGCTGTCCGAGGACCCCCTAATCCAGGACTCCCTCAGTAGCCCCTGAACCAGGCTCCAATGACGATGAGTCCGGCGCGCAGATTGTCTTCGGCATTGCAAGGCGGTTTCTCCCTGCGAATATTCCATAGAAGATTTTGAACACAAGGATAGTGTCCGGCTCTGTAAAATAAATTCCACATACCACCGTACAGAGTATAATATTTCCACAAATCTAGTCTGCTGACAACTTTTCATAACGTGACATCACGCCATCGTCCAGTCATTACAAACCGTTTTTCCCAGCCTGCCACTGCACGTGTTGCGAGGCGGTTTCATTGGCACGTCTTGTCGAAGCAGAGATCGTGTCCCCTTATCACGGGATTCTCATCAATACGGGTATGGGTAACCCAATCGTGCCTGTTGGTATGACTCCTCGATTTTAGGCAAGTTCCAAACGGCCACGCGGAGGACGCTTGATATTCATCCCCTTTATAAAGGGGCCAAGGCATGTCCTTTTCTTCTCGCGCTCGATCCTTCCCTTCCCCCCACCTCGAATTCCAACATCCAAGGCTCATGCTAATCGCTTCGGACCTTCAATTATGTCCGGATCCAACCTTCAAGGCCGGTGGATGGCCTCCTCTGTCACAGAGGAGTACATCAAGAAGCTAAGAGAAGCCAGGTATCTGACCGCCGGAATCTCGCACAGGCTGCCTGCTCAAGGGCAGGTCATCCCCACTCCCGAACCCAACGAGAGTGTCCAACTTATGGCAACGGGAGTGGTTTTACATCACAGCTCCCCGAGGTACTAAGTGGGTAGCCGCCCTGCCTTCCGCTCGGGCCCCCCGCCACAACTGGCATCATGGGTCAACAAGGGGCTGGACTGGAGGCCAGTAAATGATGTGCCGACATTTAAGAGTCGCATCCGAGATCTTCTCCAGAGAGATATCAACCTTGTCAAGGTAATGCAAGTCATGCTAGTTCGTCGAGTCCTGCCTTGCAAATGCCGACCTCTCCGTATGTGGGAATTCAACCCGGAAGGACCGCGAACTATTCAGCAATTCTTCGGCGTGGCGCTCGAAGTGATGTATGGATTGTTCTTTGGATCACGAATAAAGTGTCCGGACACCACCGAGGATGCGGGTCTGAGCTGCAATCGTCCAGATACCCAAGTAAGTAATCCCACGACCGAACACGCTGCATTTTATTTATCACAACATCATTCTGAAAAGTCTCTCTTTGACCAGGACTGGATAAAAAACGCGAAGATGATCAGGTGTTCGGCCCCCCTTCCCGAAGGCTCACCGGATCCTGTACTAGCCAGGATGCTTGAGCTTGCACCTTATCAAGAGCCATCAGGGGAAGATAAAGGGAGGAATGAAGAAGCCGTAAGTGGACCTCACGCATTACTCATCCAAACCGGGGGAATTAGTGTCTCCGCGAAGGAGGATAATCGGGGAGAAGAATCTGAAATTCCCTCTCCCCAAGTAAGGAAAAGGACCGCCTTTGAAGACTTGGAAACAAGGGTTTCCAAACGAGGGAGGAAACCTTCGCCACGGGGCCCTGCCCCGGAGGGCTTTCTTACCGCACAATGCCCACAAGGGGATCCGCCCTCCACCGAGCTGTGAGTAAATAAGAGTGCTTTATAGTAAATATATCCTGCTTTATTTCTAAGGACAATAACCGAGACGTATGTCTTGTAGTTCGGATCGTAGCCCTTCTCAACAGAGTTTGTCTTCGGGGGATCTTCTTCCGGAGATGATGGAGAGCGAAACGCCTCCCCTTGTTTCCCTGCCTCGAGGGGCGGACAACCCTGAGGTGTCGTCACAGAGGCTTTCTCCTGATCCGCAAAGGCCAGAAGGAAACCCTTCGGCCACCTGTAGTCCGGAGTATTCGGCTCCTAAGGAGAGCAACAAAAAGAGTCCGGGACTGTCCGGTGCACGACCGGACGCACTGACGGGTATTCTGGAGCAAGCAGCTATCTCAGAGGCGCATCGTACTTTAATGGGTACGGTGGTTGAGAGGATTTCATCCGCCAAAAGTGGATTGCGTGAAGCTTTTATGAGCCTGGTAAGAGGCTTTGAGGTACGCAAAGTGACATATATGTCGGTACCGCACATGCTAAGTTTGCTCTGTACAGATAGTAGCCCCTCAGACTCTGGTTGTCATCCAAAGGCGGCAAACAGAGGATCATAGTCCCAGGTAGTGATCGTGCTGCTTGCATGTGCAGGCGGCTGAGGGTTCGGAGGCTGGCCGGACTGAGTTTGCCGAACTAAGCCGGCAGCTTGACACGGCAGATGCCAACATCGCGCTTGTGAACAAGCGGCTTGACGAGGCACAGGGTATGTATTTTCGGGTGGTCAACAAATATTAAGAGCAGCATCATGCTAGTATCTATAATATGTTATTTATTGGATATGGAGCTGCCGCCGTGGAGACCCTTTGGGCGGAACTTGCCCAAGCCTGCAAGGAACAAGCCAGGAGAAGCGATGCGGCCGCCCTAAAGGCGGCCGAAGAGTTAAAAGCCGAATAGGCTGCTCATCGCCAGTGCGAAGATAAAATATCCAAGATGGCTGTTGAGCTGAAGGATGCCGCCGACCGGTATGAGCTTCTTGAAAAGGAAAGCCAGGCGAAAGCGGCGGACCTGAAGAAAGCCATGGTAGCAGCCAAGGAAGCCCGCTCTAAAATCAGAGCAGCGAAGGAGGAGCTTCGTCAAGCCGGAGATATCACAGCTGGGAAGCCCTTTTTGTTGTGATCGATGTTTGGAGATCCGAAGTATGCCCCTGTGGATCAGGTATGGAGTGCTGTAGACGCGTATTCAGACTTGGCAACGAGTGCTGCTGATGCGACTGAGTTTTTCAAGGATCAAAAAGCTCACGAAGTGGAAAAGTTGTTCTGGTCGCGGTTCAGTGCTCCAACGCGTCCGCTGCTCTTAAATGAACAAATGACTGAGTGGTCTGAGCTCCATAGATTGTCCGGACTTGCCATGAGGTCTGTTGTGGATCATCTTTGGCTGGAGGGACCAAGGCCGAATAGTTATTTTAGTTTAGTGCAATGATTCCTTGGTGTTGTGCCGCATATTGACGCTGTAAAGAGGTCGGCGTGTATAGAGGGTGCATGGATGGCTCTTGCCCGTGTTAAGACATACTGGCAGAGATGGAGGCCACATGTATTGCAACCGAGGGTCCGGCTGTAGGCCAGGTATCGGCCGAGCACTATTTTGAGGAAGTCCTAGAAGGTGCTCGTTTAATAGAGGCTCAGTGCTCGAGGAGTATCACGTTTGAGTGACATGTATTCCAATTCTAAGAACAATGCTATTTGGGTTATAAAGGTTGTGTTTATACATTTTCCTGAAAGTATTATGATGCCTCTTGTGCGGCCGTTTATGTATGTATATAACCTGAAAGTTTGCAGTCGTCGGCTTCTGCCCCCACGCATATAATACAGGGGTGTTCGAAAAAAGCGCGTATTCACACTTGACCCAACGTCTTAGTCCATTAAGGAGGTGATAGCACGGCGAACAAGGCAATCCGACTATATAGCTTTAACACTTTCACTTAGCCATAGGAGTTTGACGGTGGGGCTACTAAATAGCCCCTGGTACTTCCGCGCTCATCCGAATATGGGGCGCGTACATACATGGCCGGGAAACGGCCCTTCGTTAATGCGGAGGAATCGCGAAGATTCCGCTGGGTCATCGAGTGGTTGACCAGTCTTGCGCTTTATCATGATAGTCAGTTATCGGTTTTCTCTACTGAGGTGCTCATCCAGATGAACCATGGCACAATCGCAGTAGTTCTCCCGGTGCCACCTTAGCCGATAGAGCGGAATGTAAGGTAACAAAACACGGGAGCTGGGCAAACCCAACTATTGACCAAAGACATGATTCGGAGCTGATGCATATAAGGCTAAACTCGCGACGCCGAACACTCCCTAAGGTATTCAGACTTTACAACATATACCGGGCTGAGTAACGCCCTTGATAATGAACTCTGAATTTCCAGGTACGTGCATTAATCTGACGTGGTGAAATGCCAATAACGCAAGCATCCCTCTCGGTTGTTTTGAGTATCCGGAGGGTGTGAAGCAACAAGAGACGATAAAAAAGGTTTACGCAGGGTCTTAATCTGAAAAGAAACCTTTGAACGGGGCCCTGCTGCATGTCTGCGCCTGTGTCTCCATTGTGCCGTATCCTGGAAGGGTGTAGCACGATGATCATCTGCAAAAGAGAAAAACCTAGGTGAAAGTCTTCTTGCGAAAAAATTGGTTATACTTAGTGAACTATTAAAATTCAACTTAAATAAGGTCAAGCGGAACTGCAGTTCTTTTTACATGCTGGAAGCCCCTAGCACCACCTATGGGGGTATGTCCATCGACCCACTCTAAGGTTTAGCAGAGCTATTACAGCCAGTGGTGCGCCGGACTCATCTAGCCATGTCCGCGGTCTTGACGACCGATCATTTATTCTGTTTGAAGAGGTCGTTCAGTATTCGGCTGCTAACGCCGCTTCACATTCTTCCGCGCGTAAGGAACGCTCTGTGTTTCTGCTAACTATGATGATGCCACGTGGACCGGGAATCTTAAGCTTAAGATAAGGGTAGTGTGGTACGTGTTGAAACGAGCGAAGGCCGTTCTTCCGAGTAGTGATTGATAGCCGCTTCGGAATGGAGCGATGTTGAAGGTTAACTTTTCACTTCGGAAGTTGTCGGGAGAACCAAATACAACCTCTAGTACTAGAGAGCCCGTACAGCGGGCCTCTGGGCCTGGTATTACTCCTTTAAAGGTAGTATTGCTTTGGCTGATTTTTGCCGGGTCTATCCCCATTTTGCAAACTGTGTCCTGATATATCAGATTAAGACTACTGCCGCCGTCCATAAGGACTCGGGTGAGATGGTATCCGTCAATTATTGGGTCTAGCACCAAGGCAGCCGATCCTCCGTGCCGGATACTAGTGATGTCTACTACACAACCTTATTCTTGTAGACGTTGTTGGGCCTGCAAGTGCACAGGTTTGTAGGATAGTAGCAAATTTCCCTCAAGTGGATGACCTAAGGTTTATCAATCCGTGGGAGGCGTAGGATGAAGATGGTCTCTCTCAAGCAACCCTGCAACCAAATAACAAAGAGTCTCTTGTGTCCCCAACACACCCAATACAATGGTAGATTGTATAGGTGCACTAGTTCGGCGAAGAGATGGTGATACAAGTGCAATATGGATGGTAGATAAGAGTATTTGTAATCTCAAAATATAAAAACAGCAAGGTAACTAATGATAAAAGTGAGTGTAAACGGTATTGCAATGATAGGAAACAAGGCCTAAGGTTCATACTTTCGCTAGTGCATGTTCTCTCAACAATAATAACATAGATAGATCATATAACAAGCCCTCAACATGCAACAAAGAGTCACTCCAAAGCCACTAATAGCGGAGAATAAACGTAGAGATTATGGTAGGGTACGAAACCACCTCAAAGTTATTCTTTCGGATCGATCTAATAGAGTTCGTACTAGAATAACACGTTAAGACACAAATCAACCAAAACCCTAATGTCACCTAGATACTCCATTGTCACCTCAAGTTTCCGTGGGCATGATTATACGATATGCATCACACAATCTCAGATTCATCAAACCAACACAAAGTACTTCAAAGAGTTCCCCACAGTTTCTACCAGAGAGTCAAGAACGTGTGCCAATCCCTATGCATAGGTTCATGGGCGGAACCCGCAAGTTGGTCACCAAAACATACATCAAGTGGCACATGATATCCCATTGTCACCACAGATAAACACGGCAAGACATACATCAAGTGTTCTCATAAAAGACTCAATCCGATAAGATAGCTTCAAAGGGGAAACTCAATTCATCACCAGAGAGTAGAGGGGGAGAAACATCATAAGATCCAACTACAATAGCAAAGCTCGGGATACATCAAGATCGTGCCATAGAGGGAACACGAGAGAGAACACGAGAGAGAGAGAGAGAGAGAGAGATCAAACACATAGCTACTAGTACATACCCTCAGCCCCGAGGGTGAACTACTCCCTCCTCATCATGGATAGCGCCGGGATGATGAAGATGGCCACCGGTGATGGGTTCCCCCTCCGGCAGGGTGCTGGAATAGGGTCCCGATTGGTTTTTGGTGGCTCTGGAGGTTTTGCAGCGGCGGAACTCCCGATCTATCTTCTGTTCTGGAAGTTTTAGGGTACGTAGGTATATATGGGTGAAGGAGGTACGTCGGTGGAGATACGTGGGCCCCACGAGGCAGGGGGCGCGTCCTAGAGGGGTGGGCGCCCCCCCCCCCCCACCCTCGTGGGCAGCCCGTATCTCCCCTTACGTGCACTCCAAGTTCCCCGGGTTGCTTTCCTTCCAAAAATTAACTTCTCCAGTTGATTTCGTTCCGTTTTGACTCCGTCTGATATTCCTTTTCCTCGAAACACTGAAANGCGGCGGAACTCCCGATCTATCTTCTGTTCTGGAAGTTTTAGGGTACGTAGGTATATATGGGTGAAGGAGGTACGTCGGTGGAGATACGTGGGCCCCACGAGGCAGGGGGCGCGTCCTAGAGGGGTGGGCGCCCCCCCCCCCCCACCCTCGTGGGCAGCCCGTATCTCCCCTTACGTGCACTCCAAGTTCCCCGGGTTGCTTTCCTTCCAAAAATTAACTTCTCCAGTTGATTTCGTTCCGTTTTGACTCCGTCTGATATTCCTTTTCCTCGAAACACTGAAATAGGCATAAAACAGCAAATCTGGGCTGGGCCTCTGGTTAATAGGTTAGTCCCAAAAGTAATATAAAAGTGGAAAATAAAGCCCAATATTGCCTAAAACAGTAGATAATATAGCATGGAGCAATCAAAAATTATAGATACGTTGGAGACGTATCAAGCATCCCCAAGTTTAATTCCTGCTCGTCCTCGAGTAGGTAAATGATAAAAAAGATAATTTTTGATGTGGAATGCTAGTTGGCATAATTTCAATGTAATTCTTCTTACTTGTGATATGAATATTCAGATCCAAAAGATTCAAGACGAAAGTTCATATTGATAAAAGAAATAGTAACACTTCAAGCATACTAATCAAAGTAATCATGTCTTCTCAAAATAACATGGCAACAGAAAGTTCATCCCTACGAAATCATATAGTTAGGCTATGCTTCATTTTCGTCACACAAAGATGTTCCCAACTTCTATACCCCCGACGACAAGCCAAGCAATTGTTTCGTACTTAAATAATCTCAAACTTTTTCAACCTTCACGCAATACATGAGCGTGAGCCATGGATATAGCACTATGGGTGGAATAGAATATGATGACGGGGATTGTGTGGAGAAGACAAAAAAGGAGAAAGTCTCACATTGACGAGGATAATTAACGGGCTATGGAGATGCCCATCAATTGATGTCAACATGAGGAGTAGGGATTGCCATGCAACGGATGCACTAGAGCTATAAATGAATGCTCAACAAAAGAAAACTAGTGGGTGTGCATCCAACTTGCTTGCTCATGAAGACCTAGGGCATTTGAGGAAGCCCATCATAGAAATATACAAGCCAAGTTCTATAATGAAAAATTCCCACTAGTATAAAAAGACAACTTATGAGACTCACTATATAAAAACATGGTGCCACTTTGAAGCAGAATATATGAGACTCACTACATGAAGAACAAGGTGCTACTTTGAAGCACAATATATGCGACTCACTACCTAAAGAACAAGGTGCTACTTTGAAGCACAAGTGTGGAAAAAGAGATAGTAACATTGCCCTTTTTATTTATTTTCTTTTTTTTTTGGCCTTCTTTTTTTTCTTTTTGGCCTTTCTCTTTTTTTTGGGCAATGCTCCAATAATGATGATCATCACACTTCTATTGATTACAACATAAGGATTACAACTCAAAACTAGAACAAGATATGACTCTATATGAATTCCTCCGACGGTGTACCGGAATGGTGCGATGAATCAAGAGTGACATGTATGAAAAATAATGCATGGTGGCTTTGCCACAAATACGATGTCAACAACATGATCATGCAATGGCAATATGACAAAAGTAAGGCGTGTCATGATGATGATGAACGGAACGGTGGAAAGTTGCATGGCAATATATCTCGGAATGGCTATGGAAATGCCATAATAGGTAGGTATGGTGGCTGTTTTGAGAAAGATATAATGAGGTTTATGTGTGATAGAGCGTACCGTATCACGGGGTTTGGATGCACCGGCGAAGTTTGCACCAACTCTCAAGGTGAGAAAGGGCAATGCACGGTACCGAAGAGGCTAGCAATGACGGAAAGGTAAAAGTTTGTATAATCCATGGACTCAGCATTAGTCAAAAGAACTCATATACTTATTGCAAAAAATTAGAAGTCATCAAAAATCAAGTACTACGCGCATGCTCCTAGGGGGATAGATTGGTAGGAAAAGACCATCGCTCGTCCCCGACCGCCACTCATAAGGATGCACAAGCCAGGTACACTTCATGTTTCAAATTTGTTACACAACTTTAACCATGTGTGCATGCTACGGGACTTGCTAACTTCGACACAAGCATTCTTTAAATTCATAATCACCCAACTAGCATGACTTTAATATCACTACCTCCATATCTCAAAACAATTATCAAGTATCAAACTTCTCTTAGTATTCAACACACTCATAAGAATCCTTACAAATCTTTTATGCTTAGCATATTAGAATTAAGCGCATTACCATGATATTTAAGACTCTCAAAATAATATAAGTGAAGCATGAGACATCATCTATTTATTCAAAATAGAACTACCACCATGATCTAAAAGATATAAGTGAAGTACTAGAGCAAACGACAAACTACTCCGAATGATATGAGTTAAGATCAATGAGTAGTCGAATTATTATACAACTATGTGAAGACTCTCCCATTTAATAATTTAATATCTTGATACTTTATTCAAACAGAAAGCAAAGCTAAATAAAACTACATTGCGAGGATAGCACAACTCATGTGAAGAAGCAAAATCTTAGGCTCAACCGATACTAACCGATGATTGTTGAAGAAGAAAGGTGAGATGCCTACCGGGGCATCCCCAAGCTTAGATGCTTGAGAATTCTTGAAATATTATCTTGGGGTGCCTTGGGCATCCCCAAGCTTGAGCTTTTGTGTCTCCTTAATTCCTCTCATATCATGGTTTCTCTTTTTATCAAAAGCTTCATTCACAACAAACTCAACAAGAACTCGTGAGATAGGTTAGTATAAACCAATGCAAAACTTTATCATTTGCAACTGTAACAAATCACTAACATTATTATTCAACATTGCATACTAAATGCCTCTACATATTTAATACTCCTATCCTTAAATAGAATCATTAAACAAGCAAACATATGCAAACAATGCAAACATAACAGCAATCTGCCAAAACAGTACAGTCTGTAAAGAATGCAAGAGTATCAATACTTCCCTAACTCCAAAAATTATGAACTAAAATTCCCACTGTAATAAATTCATCAGAGCTTATTATGCAAAAGGTTTCATCATTATATCTCTGACTTTTCTAGGGAATGTTTGCAACAGCGGTAAACTTTCTGTTTTCAAAAAGCAACATGTATACTAGAAAAATAAGCATGGTAAAGGCTATCCTTGACATTTTTACTGGAACTAAAGATGCAAAACATTATTCTAAATAACAGCAAGCAAAAACTAACAACAGAAAATGACGCTCCAAGCAAAACACATATCATGTGGTGAATAAAAATATAGCTCCAAGTAAAGTTAACGATGAACGAAGACGAAAGAGGGGATGCCTTCCGGGGCATCCCCAAGCTTAGATGCTTGGTTATCCTTGAATATTACCTTGGGGTGCCTTGTTCATACCCAAGCTTAGGCTCTTTCCACTCCTAATTCCATAGTCCGTCGAATCTTTACCCAAAACTTGAAAACTTCACAACACAAAACTTAACAGAAAACTCGTGAGCTCCGTTAGAGAAAGAAAACAAAAAACCACTTCAAGGTACTGTAATGAACTCATTCTTTATTTATATTGGTGTTAAACCTACTGTATTCCAACTTCTATATGGATTATAAACTATTTTACTGGCCATAGATTCATCAAAATAAGCAAACAACACACGAAAAACAGAATCTGTCAAAAACAGAACAGTCTGTAGTAATCTGTAACTAACGCAAACTTCTGGAACTCCAAAAATTCTAAAATAAATTGGTGGACCTGAGGAATTTGTCTAGTAATCATCTGCAAAAATAATGAACTAAATAGCACTCTCCATCAAAAGTTTATAGCTAATCTCGTGAGCGCTAAAGTTTCTGTTTTTTACAGCATGATCATAAAGACTTCACCCAAGTCTTCCCAAAGGTTATACTTGGCACAAACACTAATTAAAACATAAAACCACATCTAAACAGAAGCTAGATGGATTATTTATTCCTAAACAGAACCAAAAAGCAAGAAACTAAAATAAAATTGGGTTGCCTCCCAACAAGCGCTATCGTTTAACGCCCCTAGCTAGGAATTATGATTTCAATGATGCTCACATAAGAGATAAGAATTGAAACATAAATAGAGCATCATGAAGAATATGACTAGCACATTTAAGTCTAACACACTTCCTATGAATAGGGATTTTGTGAGCAAACAACTTATGGGAACAATAATCAACAAGCATAGGAAGGTAAACAAGCATAACTTCAAAAATTTAAGCACATAGAGAGGAAACTTGATATTATTGCAATTCCTACAAGCATATGTTCCTCCCTCATAATAATTTTCAGTAGAATCATGAATGAATTCAACAATATAACCAGCACCTAAATCATTCTTTTCATGATCTACAAGCATAGAGAATTTACTACTCTCCACATAAGCAAATTTATTCTCATCAACAATAGTGGGAGCAAACTCAACAAAATAACTATCATGTGATTGAAAATTAAGATCAAGATGACAAGTTTCATGGTCATTATTATTCTTTAAAGCATACGTGTCATCACAATAATCATCATAGATAGGAGGCATGCTTTCATCATAGTAAATTTGCTCATCAAAGCTTGGGGTACAAAAAAATATCATCTCCATCAAACATAGCTTCCCCAAGCTTGTGGCTTTGATATCATTAGCATCATGGACATTTAAGGAATTCATACTAACAACATTGCAATCATGCTCATCATTCAAAGATCTAGTACCAAACATTCTAATGCATTCTTCTTCTAACACTTTGGCACAATTTTCTTTTCCATCATACTCACGAAAGATATTAAAAAGATGAAGCGTATGAGACAAACTCAATTCAAATTTTTTTGTAATTTTATTTAATAAACTAACTAGTGCTAAAACAAGAAACAGAAGGATTCGATTGCAAGATCTAAAGATATACCTTCAAGCAATAACCTCCCCGGCAACGGCTCCAGAAAAGAGCTTGATGTCTACTACACAACCTTCTTCTTGTAGACGTTGTTGGGCCTGCAAGTGCACAGGTTTGTAGGACAGTAGAAAATTTCCCTCAAGTGGATGACCTAAGGTTTATCAATCCATGGGAGGCGTAGGATGAAGATGGTCTCTCTCAAGCAACCCTGCAACTAAATAACAAAGAGTCTCTTGTGTCCCCAACACACCCAATACAATGGTAAATTGTATAGGTGCACTAGTTCGGCGAAGAGATGGTGATACAAGTGCAATATGGATGGTAGATAAGAGTATTTGTAATCTGAAAATATAAAAACCGCAAGGTAACTAATGATAAAAGTGAGCGTAAACGGTATTGCAATGATAGGAAACAAGGCCTAGGGTTCATACTTTCGCTAGTGCAAGTTCTCTCAACAATAATAACATAGATAGATCATATAACAAGCCCTCAACATGCAACAAAGAGTCACTCCAAAGCCACTAATAGCGGAGAACAAACATAGATATTATGGTAGGGTACGAAACCACCTCAAAGTTATTCTTTCGAATCGATCTAATAAAGAGTTCGTACTAGAATAACACCTTAAGACACAAATCAACCAAAACCCTAATGTCACCTAGATACTCCATTGTCACCTCAAGTATCTGTGGGCATGATTATACGATATGCATCACACAATCTCAGATTCATCCAACCAACACAAAGTACTTCAAAGAGTGCCCCAAAGTTTCTACCGGAGAGTCAAGAACGTGTGACAACCCCTATGCATAGGTTCATGGGCGGAACCCGAAAGTTGGTCACCAAAACATACATCAAGTGGCACATGATATCCCATTGTCACCACAGATAAACACGGCAAGACATACATCAAGTGTTCTCATAAAAGACTCATTCCGAGAAGATAACTTCAAAGGGGAAACTCAATTCATCACAAGAGAGTAGAGGGGGAGAAACATTATAAGATCCAACTACAATAGCAAAGCTCGGGATACATCAAGATCGTGCCATAGAGGGAACACGAGAGAGAACATGACAGAGAGAGATCAAACACATAGCTACTGGTACATACCCTCAGCCTCGAGGGTGAACTACTCCCTCCTCGTCATGGATAGCGCCGGGATGATGAAGATGGCCACCGGTTATGGGTTCCCCCTCCGGCAGGGTGCCGGAACAGGGTCCCGATTGGTTTTTGGTGGCTCTGGAGGTTTTGCGGCGGCGGAACTCCCGATCTATCTTCTGTTCTGGAAGTTTTAGGGTACGTAGGTATATATGGGTGAAGGGGTACGTCGGTGGAGCTACGGGGGCCCCATGAGGTTGGGGGCGTGCCCTAGGGGGGTGGGCGCGCCCCCCACCCTCGTGGGCAGCCCGTATCTCCCCTGACGTGCACTCCAAGTTCCCTGGGTTGCTTTCCTTCCAAAAATAACTTCTCCAGTTGATTTCGTTCCGTTTTGACTCCGTCTGATATTCCTTTTCCTCGAAACACTGAAATAGGCATAAAACAGCAAATCTGGGTTGGGCCTCCGGTTAATAGGTTAGTCCCAAAAGTAATATAAAAGTGGAAAATAAAGCCCAATATTGCCTAAAACAGTAGTTTATATAGCATGGAGCAATAAAAAATTATAGATACGTTGGAGACGTATCAACTAGTTGGATGATCCCTGCGATCAAAAGTGCTCGGGCAGACCGACCACGGGTTGAACTTGGGGGTGACAGGTTCCATGGCGCATACGTCTTGGAGTGCGCATTTGCTCCTCCTCTTCGTTACGTGAATCATGTTCACTGTTTTGACCTCTGGTGAGAATTTTTCCTGTCCCCCAGTGTTTTGCTGGCGAGGCTCACCCTCGTCTTCGCTTGGTGTCTCTCTCCCCTTGTGTTCGGTGTTTAGCTTGCCGGCCTGCTTGAAGATCCAGCACTCTCTGTTGGTGTGATTTGCAGGTTTGTCGGAGGTGCCATGAATCTGACATAATCTGTCTAGAATCTTGTTTAGGCTGGACGGTCCATCTCTGATGCCTTTAAATGGCTTTTTCCGTTGACCGGGCCGAGAGCCCCTGAATCCGGCATTTACCGCTGTGTTGTCTGGGTTGTCTTCATTGTTTCGATGCTTACTTTTATTGCGTCATGGTTTTCCTTTGCCGTCCCTAACTTCGGATGTGCCTGGGTCGCTGGTACCACTACGGGCAAGCCAACTATCTTTGCCTGCACAAAAGGGGGTCATAAGGCTTGTTAGGGTTGCCATTGTCCTTGGTTTTTCCTGGCCGAGGTGTCTGGCGAGCCATTCGTCCCAGACGCTGTGTTTGAAAGCCGTTAAGGCTTTGGCGTCTGGGCAGTCCAGAATTTGATTATCCTTGGTGAGGAATCTGTTCCAAAGCTCTCGGGCTGACTCTCCGGGCTGTTGAATTATATGACTTAAATCGTCTCCATCCGGAGGTCGGACATAGGTCCCTTGAAAATTAGCCTAAAAGCATCTTCAAGCTCTTCCAACTCCCAACTGAGTTTTCGGGGACGCTCTTCAGCCAGTGCCGAGCTGGTCCTTTCAACTTTAGGGGTAAGTATTTGATGGCATGGAGATTATCTCCGCGAGCCTTGTGGATATGAAGGATAAAGTCCTCGATCCAGACCCCAGGGTCTGTCGTTCCGTCGTATGCCTCTATGTTCACAGGTTTGAATCCCTCTGGAAATTCGTGATCCAGCACCTCATCCGTGAAGCATAGGGGGTGCGCGGCACCCCTGTAATTGGATGTGTCATGGCATTCTGATGGTTGTAGTGTTTGGTTTTGCTTCTCTGCCGGGGCTCACTTCCTAGATCCGTAGATGGACCTGGTCATACAAGATTTTTTGTGCAAGTCTTCACGTAGATCGTGAGCTGACTTATGCGTGACATCGTTAGCCGCCCTATCGCGGCCATGGGGTCGTCGATCCGGCTGATCGTCCGTTTTATTTTTTGGCTGTATGGGCTCTATAGCCTCGTCATCAAACTCAGGCAGCAGCTTGCGCTTTGGATAGCTCTTTATTTGGCGACTGCCACAGTACTTTTCTGCAGTGTCGAGCACTTTGTTCCATCTACCGTTGAGTGTATTTTGCGCGGCCTTAAGCCTTTGCTTCTGCTTCTTCAGACTCCTCGCGGTGGCAATAAGCCTTCTATGGAGGTTCTCTTGCTCCAAGTGCCTTTCCGGGATGATGTGTGCATTGTCGTCCGGACTATTCTCTTCCCCGGAGACAGGTTGATTAGCTTTACCCTTGGCGACACCGTGATCGGACGGTGGCTCTGTACAATGTTCGTCGTCCGCTGGTTCATCCTGCTTTGTCGTTGGATCAATGTGGTCGTCGTTTCCTTTGGAGTCGATCGGGGTATTGTTTTTTCCTGCGCTGTTGTCGCTGTTTTTGCCGAGGCAGGATTTGGAGCGGCGTCTACATCGTCGCTTTGGTTGCTTCTCGAGGGAACTATCCTTCGTTGCATCCTTCCATTCCTCGTCATTGTTTTCTTTGGGTGTATCCACCATATATATATCATGTGATGAAGTGGTTGTCCAGTGCCCAGTGGGAGGTGGTTCCTGTTCCTCTCCCGCATCGTCGTCCATACCATCGATGTCTTCGGAGTCGAAATCGAGCATGTCTGTTAGGTCGTCGACAGTGGCTATTAAGAGGGTGGTGGGTGGGGAACGAATTTCTTCGTCGTCCGCTTCCCACTCAAGCCGGACATAGTTCGGCCAAGGGTCTCCTGACAAGGAGAGAGACCTTAATGAATTTAGCACATCACCCAGGGGCGAGTGCTGAAAGATATCCGCGGAGGAAAACTCCATGATCGGCGCCGAATCAGATTCGATAGGTACGGGCGCAGGCGGTTCGGAGCCCGTGGCCGAGGACGAATCCAAGTGTCCGGCAACACGGGTCTCATAGGAGGTGAAATCAGTACTCGGCTCTATCGCCACCGAGTGTGCGGCCTCTATGGCGGGGTCCATCCACCCGTCCTCGGACGACGCACTCTGCTCCGGATTTAGGGCCGGAGTAGCCACATGTGTGATCTCCAGAACACCGTCCGACGACAGAGTTAGGTCATGCTCGTCATGACCGTGCGGCGCACCTGATATAAGCTCGAATCTGTCAAAGATCAAATCTCCATGGATGTCGGCGGTACAGTTTAACTTTCCAAACCTGACCTGACGGCCAGGGGCGTAACTCTCGATCTGCTCCAGATGACCAAGCGAGTTGGCCCGCAGTACGAAGCCGCCGAATACGAAGATCTGTCCGGGGAGAAAAACCTCATCCTGGATTGCATCGTTGCCAATGATCGAAGAAGCCATCAAGCCTTATGGTGACGACACAGTGGAACTCTCAATGAAAGCACCAATGACGGTGTCAAAACCGGAGGATCTCGGGTAGGGGGTCCCGAACTGTGCCTCTAAGGCGGATGGTAACAAGAGGCAGGGGACACAATGTTTACCCAGGTTCGGGCCCTCTCGATGGAGGTAATACCCTACTTCCTGCATGATTGATCTTGATGATATGATTATTACAAGAGTTGATCTACCACGAGATCGTAGAGGCTAAACCCTAGAAGCTAGCCTATGATTATGATTGTCGTTGTCCTACGGACTAAACCTCTGGTTTATATAGACACCGGAGGGGGCTAGGGTTACACAGAGTCGGTTACAAGGGAGGAGATCTACATATCCGAACTGCCAAGCTTGCCTTCCACGCAAAGGAGAGAGTCCCACCCGGACACGGGACGAAGTCTTCAATCGTGTATCTTCATAGTCCAACAGTCCGGCTGTCCGAGGACCCCCTAATCCAAGACTCCCTCAGTAGCCCCTGAACCAGGCTCCAATGACGATGAGTCCGGCGCGCAAATTGTCTTCGGCATTACAAGGCGGGTTCTCCCTCTGAATACTCCATAGAAGATTTTGAACACAAGGATAGTGTCCGGCTTTGTAAAATAAATTCCACATACCACCGTGCAAATTATAATATTTCCACAAATCTAATATGCTGACAACTTTTCATAACGTGACATCACGCCATGGTCCGGCCCTCAGTTACACAGGGTTCAATGTACATAAAGATAGGAACGTTACTGGTAATGCCAGCATTAAAGCTACATAAATGACCATTAAGACTACAGAGTGACCGCCCGACCGTTGTCATTCAAAGTGACTCTATACCTTCTGTCCTGCGAGTGAATTCTGGTATGGTCGAATGGAATTGGGGTATCCAAGTGAACACTCAGTCGAGTGAGTTGAGTACTGTGGTGATTCTAGTCGGTAAAATATGTTGTCCTTTGAATGTCTTTGATTGTAGGGCAGTGGCCTTGGGTAAGGTGTTTAGACTAGGTCTATTGCCCTACCCTAGGTANCACCGGAGGGGGCTAGGGTTACACAGAGTCGGTTACAAGGGAGGAGATCTACATATCCGAACTGCCAAGCTTGCCTTCCACGCAAAGGAGAGAGTCCCACCCGGACACGGGACGAAGTCTTCAATCGTGTATCTTCATAGTCCAACAGTCCGGCTGTCCGAGGACCCCCTAATCCAAGACTCCCTCAGTAGCCCCTGAACCAGGCTCCAATGACGATGAGTCCGGCGCGCAAATTGTCTTCGGCATTACAAGGCGGGTTCTCCCTCTGAATACTCCATAGAAGATTTTGAACACAAGGATAGTGTCCGGCTTTGTAAAATAAATTCCACATACCACCGTGCAAATTATAATATTTCCACAAATCTAATATGCTGACAACTTTTCATAACGTGACATCACGCCATGGTCCGGCCCTCAGTTACACAGGGTTCAATGTACATAAAGATAGGAACGTTACTGGTAATGCCAGCATTAAAGCTACATAAATGACCATTAAGACTACAGAGTGACCGCCCGACCGTTGTCATTCAAAGTGACTCTATACCTTCTGTCCTGCGAGTGAATTCTGGTATGGTCGAATGGAATTGGGGTATCCAAGTGAACACTCAGTCGAGTGAGTTGAGTACTGTGGTGATTCTAGTCGGTAAAATATGTTGTCCTTTGAATGTCTTTGATTGTAGGGCAGTGGCCTTGGGTAAGGTGTTTAGACTAGGTCTATTGCCCTACCCTAGGTACATGTCATCGTCGGCAGGGAGGTGTGCCTGCCCCTCCTGGGCACGCCCCCACCCTCGTGGGCCCCTCGCAGCTCCACCGACCTACTTCTTCCTCCTATATATATCCCTATACCCCGAAAACATCCCGGAGCACCACGAAACCCTATTTCCACCACCGCAACCTTCTGTACCAGTGAGATCCCATCTTGGGGCCTTTTCCGGCGCTCCGCCGGAGGGGGAATCGATCACGGAGGGCTTCTACATCAACACCATGGCCTCTCCGATGATGTGTGAGTAGTTTACCACAGACCTTCGGGTCCATAGTTATTAACTAGATGGCTTCTTCTCTCTCTTTGGATCTCAATACAAAGTTCTCCTCGATCTTCTTGGAGATCTATTCGATGTAATTCTTTTTGCGGAGTGTTTGTCGAAATCCGATGAATTTTGGGTTTATGATCAAGTTTATCTATGAACAATATTTGAATATCCTCTGAATTCTTTTATGTATGATTTAATATCTTTGAGAGTCTCTTCGAATTATCAATTTGGTTTAGCCTACTAGATTGATCTTTCTTGCAATGGGAGAAGTGCTTAGCTTTGGGTTCAATCGTGTGTTGCTCGATCCCAGTGACAGAAAGGGAAACGACACGTATTGCATTGTTGCCATCGAGGATAAAAAGATGGGGTTTATATCATATTTCTTGAGTTTATCCCTCTACATCATGACATCTTGCGTAATGCGTTATTTTGTTCTTATGAACTTATTACTCTAGATGCATGCTGGATAGCGGTCGATGTGTGGAGTAATAGTAGTAGATGGAGAATCGTTTCGGTCTACTTGTCGCGGACGTGATGCCTATATACATGATCGTGCCTAGATATTCTCATAACTATGCACTTTTCTATCAATTGCTCGATAGTAATTTGTTCACCCACCGTATAATTTGCTATCTTGAGGGAAGCCACTAGTGAAAACTATGGCCCGCGGGTCTATATTCCATCATATTAATCTCCCGTCAACTAGCTACTTATGTCGCCATTTATTTTGCATTCTTTACTTTTCAATCTATGCAACAAAAATAAAAAAAATTATCTTATTATCTCTATCATATCTCACTTTTGCAAGTAGCCGTGAAGGGATTGACAACCCCTTTATCACGTTGGTTGCAAGGTTCTTATTTGATTTGTGCAGGTACGAGGGATTTGCATGTAGTCTCCTACTGGATTGATACCTTGGTTCTCAAAAACTGTGGGAAATACTTACGCTACTTTGCTGCATCACCCTTCCCTCTTCAAGGGAAAACCAACGGATGCTCAAGAGGTAGCAAGAAGGATTTCTGGCGCCGTTGCCGGGGAGGTGTACACCAAGTCAAGTCAAGATTTGATCTCCCAAAAACGGGCCATTTCTGGCGCCGTTGCTGGGGAGATTTACGCACGAATCAAGACATACCAAGTACCCATCACAAACTCTTATCCCTCGCATTACATTATTTGCCATTTGCCTCTCGTTTTCCTCTCCCCCACTTCACCCTTGCCGTTTTATTCGCCCTCTTTTTCCGTTCGTCTCTTTTTGCTTGCTT
>LR880968.1:921586398-921609277 GCA_904067115.1 Aegilops sharonensis
GTAATATGATTAATTAAACTTTAATTTATCATGAACTTAGTCCTAATAGTATTTGCAAATTATGTTGTAGATCAATAGCTCGCGTTGTAGCTCCCCTATGTTTTTGATATGTTCCTAGAGAAAACTAAGTTAAAAGTTGATAGTAGCAATGATGCAGACTGGGTCCATGATCTGAGGATTATCCTTTTTGTTGCATAGAAGAATTATGTCTTTGATGCACCGTTAGGTGACAGACCTATTGCAGGAGCAGATGCAGACATTATGAACGTTTGACAAGCTCGGTATGATGACTACTTGATAGTTTAGTGCGTCATGCTTTACAACTTAGAACCGGGACTTAAAAAACGTTTGGAACACCACAGAACATATGAGATGTTCCAAGAGTTGAAATTGGTATTTCAGACTCATTCCCATGTCGAGAGGTACGAGACCTATAACAATTAATTTGCTTACAAGATAGAGGGGAATAGCTCAGCCAGTGAGCATGTACTCAGAATGTGTGTGTACTACAATCGCTTGAATCAAGTGGGAGTTAATCTTCCAGACAAGATAGTGATTTACGAAGTTCTCTAGTCACTATCACCAAGCTACTAAAACTTTGTGATGAACTATAATATGCAAGGGATGACGAAAACGATTCCCGAGCTCTTCGCAGTGCTGAAATAGCGAAGGTAGAAATCAAGAAAGAGCATCAAGAGTTGATGGTTGACAAGACCACTAGTTTCAAGTAAAAGGGCAAGGGAAACAAAGGGAACTTCAAAAAGAATGGTAAGCAAGTTGCCACTCCCTGGAAAAAGCCCAAATCTGGACCAAAGCCTGAAACTAAGTGCTTCTACTGCAAAGGAAATGGTCACTGGAAGCGGAACTGCCCCAAATACTTGGCGGATAAGAAGGATGGCAAAGTGAACAAAGGTATATATGATGTACATGTTATTGATGTGTAATTTACTAGTTTTCATAGCAACCCCTGGGTATTCGATACTGGTTCAGTTGCTGAGATTAGTAACTCGAAACAGGAGTTGCAGAATGAACAAAGACTAGTTAAGAGCGAAGTGACGATGTGTGTCGGAAGTGATTCTAAGGTTGATACGATCACCATCGCACACTCTCTCTACCTTCGAGATTAGTGTTGAACATAAAATAAATGTTATTTGGTGTTTGCGTTAAACATGAATATGATTAGATCATGTTTATTGCAATACGGTTATTCATTTAAGTCAGAGAAAAATTGTTGTTCTGTTTACATGAATAAAACCTTCTATAGTCATACACCCAAGGTGAATGGTTTATTGAATCTTGATCGTAGTGATACACATATTCATAATATTGATGGCAAAAGATGCAAAGTTAATAATGATAGTGCAACATACTTGTGGCACTGCCGTTTAGGCCATATTGGTGCAAAGCGCATGTAGAAATTCCATGCAAATGGATTTTTGGAATCACTTGATTATGAATCATTTGATACTTGCGAACCATGCCTCAAGGGAAATATGACTAAAACTCCGTTCTCCGGAACAATGGAGCGATCCAATGACTTACAGGAAATAATACATACCGATGTATGCGGTCCGGTGAGTGTTGAGGCACGTGGCAGGTATCATAATTTTCTTACCTTCACAGATGATTTGAGCAGATATGGGTATATCTACTTAATGAAACAAATGTTTGAAACATTTGTGAAGTTCAAAGAATTTCAGAGTGAAGTAGAGAATCATCGTAACAAGAAAATAAAGTTTTTATGATCTGATCGCGGAGGCGAATATTTGAGTTACGAGTTTGGCCTTCATTTAAAACAATGTGGAATAGTTTCACAACTCACACCACCTGGAACACCACATCGTAATGGTGTGTCCGAACATCGTAACCATCCTTTATTGGATAATGGTGTGTCCTATGATGTCTCTTAGCGATTTACCACTATCGTTTTGGGGTTATACATTAGAGACGGCTGCATTCACGTTAAATATGGATCATCTGAATCCGTTGAGACAACACCGTATGAACTATGGTTTGGCAAGAAACCTAAGTTGTCGTTTCTTAAATTTTGGGATTGCGATGCTTATGTGAAAAAGCTTTAGCCTGATAAGCTCGAACCCAAATCGGAGAAGTGCGTCTTCATAGGATACCCAAAAGAAACTGTTGGGTACACCTTCTATCACAGATCCGAAGGCAAGATCTTTGTTGCTAAGAATGGATCCTTTCTAGAGAAGGAGTTTCTCTCGAAAGAAGTGAGTGGGAGGGAAGTAGAACTTGATGAGGTAATTGTACCTTCTCTCGAATTGGAAAATAGCTCATCACAAAAAACTATTCCTGTAATGCCTACCCCAACTAGAGAGGAAGCTAATGATAATGATCACGAAACTTTGGATCAAGTTATTACCGAACCACGTAGGTCAACCAGAGCAGGTTCCGCGCCAGAGTGGTACGGTAATACTATTCTGGAGGTCATGTTACTAGACCATGACGAACGTATGAACTATGAGGAAGCGATGATGAGCCCAGATTCCACAAAATGGCTTAAGGCCATGAAATCTGAGATATGATCCATGTATGAGAAAAAAAATATGGATTTGGTTGACTTGCCCGATGATCGGCAAGCCATAGAGAATAAATGGATCTTCAAGAAGAAGACTGACGCTGATGGTAATGTTACTATCTACAAAGCTCAACTTGTTGCAAAAGGTTTTCGACAAGTTCAAGGAGTTGACTACGATGAGACTTTCTCAACCGTAGCGATCACTACAAGGGAAAACCTTATACACAGAATCTTACCAGAAGCGTAGTATAAAAACAGACGCTACTGCTACTTAACAGTAGCACGCTTCAAAACAACACGCTACTAATACAAAGGTAGCAGTAGCGCGCTAGGAGAAAAGAGCGCAACAGCTACAATTGCCAGGGCATTGCCCCCCAAACCATGTATTGTAGTAGCGCATTTCCAAAAGAAGCGCTACTGCTAACGTACTTAGTAGTAAAGCTTTTCGCCAACAATCGCTACTGCTAAATTCTAATCCCCCTCATGCCTAAGTTTAGTCCCATACTGCTAAGCAAACAGGGTGTTTACCACCTTAAATACGTTATTTGTCAAACCATCACAAGCACTTTGTCTTCACTGAACTCTATGCGTAGGATCTATGGATGCAATAGAAATCTTCACCGGTTCTTAAAAACCGGGGAAGATTCGTACTAACAATTTGGATTCTACACAAAAAGATCATTGATAACTAATGTATTTTTTATTTTTACATGCTTAGCCTTAGCAGTAGCGCGTTGTCAGAACGCGCTACTGTAACGGATTTTAGCAGTAGCGCGTTATTATATCCCGCGCTACTGCTAAGTTCAATGTTGCCTTCCCCAACCGGCCGCCCACCACTCTCCCTCTCCACTCTCACTCCCCCACACCCCCGTCATCGCCCGCCGCCGCCGAAGATCCTGCTCCTCCTCCACTGAGGTAATTCCTCCTCCCTACCGCGCCCCTCCCTGCACTACGGCCGCCCCCTCCTCCCTCCCCCTCCGGCCGCCCCCTCCTCCCTCCTCCCTTCTTCTCCGGTCACCCCCTCCTCCCTCCTCCCTCACTACTGTAGAACCGGGCTATAGCACCAGTTCATAAGGGCCTTTAGTTCCGGTTCTACAAACTGCACTAAAGGGTTGGGACTAAAGGTCCCCCCCCCCTTTAGTACCGGTTATGAATGAACCGCCGCTAAAGGGCCACCACGTGGCACGAGCCAGCGCCAGGGGCGGGGAGCACTTTAGTAAAGGTTGGTAACACCAACCGGTACTAAAATGTTTGGGGGGTATTGGGTTCATGATTTCTTTTTGTTTAATTTTGTGTTTTCCATTTAATTATTTTTCATTTGCTGGTATTTTACGATACTACATATTTTACACGTTATGCATATATATAAATAGAATTTCTCATAGAATTGATCATATATATATATATATATATATATATCTATATCTATATATATATATATATATATATATATGTATATATGTATATATACAATTTCTCCTACATGTTGCCTTGGTGCCTTCGGAGCACGATGACAATTGGGAGTGGTTCATGGGGGCGGTAGCGGGTAATGGTATTCTCCTTTGGGATCTATGACCTGGTCGAGCAAAAATCCCGCTATTTCCTCTTGAAGTGCTCATATGCGCTCTATTGGTAGGAGCTGCTCCCGCACGTCTTTGAACTGTTAAGAAGGAGATCAATATGTATGTGTATTAATTGTGTGACTAGATATCGACAATCATGTAAAAATTGTGAATAGTGTTCTGGCAAACGTACCCATTGCTGTCTATCATATTTGCTCCTTTCGGATGCCATCATACGAATGTTCTCGCAAACGTAGTTTGCTCACACTTCAGTCCCCGATGCCTACTTCAGGGCCTTTACGAGAATAGAATTTAATCAGATAATAATTAATCAAGCATGATAATTAATTAAAGGTATTGAAACAAGAATTAAATAGATGGTAGCTAGCTAGTACTACTTTATTACTTACCTTGGGTCGAAACCAAAACAGCTTTTGTCGCCATTTGCCTGGAGTCGCCTTGATGAACTTTGCCCAAGCCCTGCCCGCCGGCAAAGAAAATGAATAAAGGGGTTATTAAATAGTTGATATCAGGAAATGACGAAGTAAATAGGCCGAGATATAGTTAATAATGATTGAAATTACCTGTCGACTATCCCCTTCAAGATGGTGAAGTCACTTTGTTTTTTAAGTAGTGAGTCCAGTACTTCAACAGTTCCTTCTTCAACTTTAATGATTAACAAGATCCAGTGGTAACTGCATGCGCATATGTTTGCATGTCTTAATTAAGCGGGCATGTGCATCTTATATTTACTAATTGGAGGCACCATTCATGATCTCTCATTAATCCACATCATCCAAATTAATTAAACCGTTAGATTGAAAAATATGCGATCAGGATAAAAGGAAAATTTACGTAACTCCGATGATTCTATCTTACAGAAAAACTCATTTGACACAACTAACGTTAATTAAATAAATCAAGAAATACCTAAAAGCCCCAGTAAAAAAAAGTAAAGACTCCATCCGTTCCCACAAATTAAGGAGGAAAGCCTACGTAAAAGAACTCCAACTATAAATTGTAAAAAAAAGGAAATTGTCCAACGATAAAAGTGGAAAGCATCCACGACCTGGCTCATTACCCGTGAAATTAAAGTCAAAAAAATAGTGCAATGATAAAAGGGGAAAGAGTCCATCAGTATTACCCTTGGAAGGAAACGCGCGTTTAGAAATTCCTATGCTTTAAATGTGAGATCCAATCCACCCCAAGCGTCCATATGTATTTCGCTTGGAAGGAAACTTGTGATGTCAGTAGGAAGGAAGGAAACGTGTAAATTAAAATCAGCTAACAAGTTAAAGATTTCTTTAGTGGAAACATAGTGAGGAGGTTACACATGCATGTGTAAAACAGCTACCAATATATATAATCCCTTCATTCCTAAATATTTGTCTTTTTAAAGGTTTCAACAAGTGACTACATACGAAGTAAAATGAGTGAATCTACACTTTAAAATATGTTCATATACATCCGTAGGTGGTTGTCCATTTGAAACCACTAAAAAGACAAATATTAAGGAACGGAGGGAGTACATCATCCACTACACAGAAGAATATACGTACATCACGGATGGACGAGGTTCTCTTTACTATAAATCTGTGTACACTATAAGTGTATTGTGTGTAAATCTAGGTACGTGATCTAATTTTTCTCATTCAGAAATCACACATCAGTGTATATTTCAAAATTTGTACCTAACATGCACATAGTGTTTTCTTAAAATACAAAGATATTAGTATAGAAATATATAAACAAATAGTAGATTATATTAAAAATATACAAATTTGCTAGACCGTGCGAGTGCAACAGAAATCTTCAAAAAAATTCAAAAAATGAAACCTCGCAAGTGCATCTGAAGCCGACATATTTTCGTAAGTTCAGACACACAGGGTATAAGTTACATATACTATACTAATCACCCCCATAAATCACACTTAAGAATATGAACCCAAATTTGCACATGACAGGCACATAGTTTTTTTATGAAAATATGAAGAAATTAGTATTGGAAAGTTCTAATCTATGTCACAAATATAATTATTAAATAAATCCTAAATGATAATTGAAGAATCCAAAATACCTAAATAGTCGAGTGCATTAGAAACCGGCTGATTTCGGTCATTCAGACACAGGGTGTAAGTTTTATATGTATAAGATATTCGAGGAATAAGCGCATAATACGAGAATATTTGATAAAAATCCAATTTAGTAGTTGTCAGAAAGACTGATGTAGTCTACATAAATTGATTGCATGTACATGAGCGGATAAAACCATATATCATTGAATAGGACACGGGCTTCTTGCAAGAACAATGGAGAAGGATAAGAGCTAGAGGTGACGGCCTAAGAAAAATTATGATTGGGATATCACATGGATCAATTTAAAAATGTAACCAGAATTATAATTAGTAAGTACTAGCCCGTGCAGTAGCACGGGTTGACGACTAGTAACACTAATCAACATCTAGCTAGCTAGTAAGCAAAAATAGAATATGTAGTACAAGGTAGTGTGACTCACAGGAAGTAGTATATCTTCATTGGTATTGAGGCGCTTCAAGAACTCTAGCATTTTATTCTCTACATCTGCTTTATACCAATGCAATTTCCATGTGTGTGTGTGTTCATTAATGGTATTTGGGTCAATTAACCCAATGCCATAGCGTCCAGCTTTTTTCATTTCATACATCTTCATCCTGCATAATACCATAGAAAAGAATATAGTGAGGATAATACAGGTAATGATCGATCAATGAGCACTACAGCTAGCTTGAGACTTCAATTATAGAAAGAAATCACTTCCAGACAATAGCAACTGACGAGAGATTTGTCGAGTGCTTCTTGATTGAATAACTGAAATAGTTCTGAATACTCAATGGACAGAGCAAGCTTATGGAAGTAATGCTCTTCCTTGACGTTCACCATGAGGGACTCTCGATTGGAACTCTTGGTAATTTTCATGTACCAATCATGCAATTCATTCATTCTCGTTGGGAGGTTCTTGACCTCCTCAAGCTCGACCAAAGGTTGGCCGCGGACATATTCCCGTTTTATGTCCTCCTATCTAAGTGGAGACATGGGCTCGATCTCTAGGAGTTGTCCAACAGTGATACCGAGCATTTTAGTCTGCCTTCTATGGTCGTCGGTTGTTACCAGCTGACCGGCGCCGGTACTCTCATGTGTTGGTACAACAAGCGGGGGGATCGATTGAGCCGCCTGTTCTCCAAGCTGGGGAACGGTTTTCCCGCATTTTTTGATAGCTGCTTGGCTCGAGCTCGAGCTCGACTCCTTCTGTAGTTGTGCTCGATGTGCCTTCCTGATTTGGCGTTCATAGTCTGAGTCAACAGGCTTGGGAGCTGGTGCTCTAGCCATACGAATAAAGTGGTCAATCTTTTCCTCTTGCACTTTCTCCCTTGGCGGCGGTGCCGGTTTCGGTCCAAAATGGGCGTCCACTTGGGCCTTCACTATGGCTAGGTTTTGCTCCTCGGTCATGTCGTAAGGCCTCTGAGGGCGAGGAGTGAGGCTTGGACCATATTGATATCGCTAGCCTCCGCCTGTACCTCCTGTACTACCTCGACTCGTACCGCTACGCACCATAGCTGTGGCGGCTCTATTCCGTGATTGCTGAGGCGACAGAGATGGCTGACGTGGCTGAGTTGGAGCAGGAGCAGTGGCCTGACGCTGTGCCGGACTTGAAGCAGGAGGAGTGGCCTGATGGGGTGTCAGACTTGAAGCAGGAGGAGTGGCCTGACGCTGTGCCGGACTAGAAGTAGGAGGAGTGGCCTGATGCTGTGCCGGACTTGGAGGAAGAGGAGTGGCCTGACGCATTGGTGGATTTGGAGGAGCGGGAGTCTTCCGATGTGGTGGCGGACTTCGAGGAGGAGTCGGCTGATGCGGTGTTGGTGGCCTTCGATAGATGCTACAATGCTTTCTCCATAGGATGATACGATGTATGGCTTCTACCAGTGTGTGCTACCTCTTGAGCACTGCGTTGGTTTTCCCTTGAAGAGGAAAGGGTGATGCAGCAAAGTAGCGTAAGTATGTCCCTCAGTTTTTGAGAACCAAGGTATCAATCCAGTAGGAGGCTACGCGCGAGTCCCTCGCACCTACACAAACAAATAAATCCTTGCAACCAACGCGATAAGGGGTTGTCAATCCCTACATGGTCACTTACGAGAGTGAGATCTGATAGATATGATAAGATAATATTTTTGGTATTTTTATGATAAAGATGCAAAGTAAAATAAAACCAAAGTAAAAAGCAACAAAAATAACTAAGTGTTGGAAGATTAATATGATGAAGATAGACCCGGGGGCCATAGGTTTCACTAGTGGCTTCTCTCAAGAGCATAAGTATTTTAAGGTGGGTGAACAAATTACTGTTGAGCAATTGACAGAATTGAGCATAGTTATGAGAATATCTAGGTATGGTCATGTATATAGGCATCACGTCCGAGACAAGTAGACGGACTCCTGCCTGCATCTACTACTATTACTCCACACATCGACCGCTATCCAACATGCATCTAGAGTATTAAGTTCATAAGAACAGAGTAACGCCTTAAGCAAGATGACATGATCTAGAGGCATAAATTCATGCAATATGATAAAAACCACATCTTGTTATCCTCGATGGCAACAATACAATACGTGCCTTGCTGCCCCTACTGTCACTGGGAAAGGACACCACAAGATTGAACCCAAAGCTAAGAACTTCTCCCATTGCAAGAAAGATCAATCTAGTAGGCCAAACCAAACTGATAATTCGAAGAGACTTGCAAAGATAACCAATCATACATAAAAAAAATCAGAAGATTCAAATATTGTTCATAGATAATCTTGATCATAAACCCACAATTCATCAGTCTCAACAAACACACTGCAAAAGAAGATTACATCGAATAGATCTCCACGAGAGAGGGGGAGAACATTGTATTGATATCCCAAAAGAGAGAACAAGCCATCTAGCTAATAACTATGGACCCGAAGGTCTGAGGTAAACTACTCACACTTCATCGGAGAGGCTATGGTGTTGATGTAGAAGCCCTCCGTGATCGATGCCCCTTCCGGCGGAGCTCCGGAACAGGCCCCAAGATGGGATCTCGTGGGTATAGAAGGTTGCGGCGGTGGAATATGGTTTTTGGCTCCGTATCTGATCGTTTGGGGGTACGTAGGTATATATAGGAGGAAGGAGTACGTCAGTGGAGCAACATGGGGCCCACGAGGGTGGAGGGCGCGCCCAGGGGGGTAGGCGCGCCCCCCTACCTCGTGCCTTCCTGGTAGCTTTCTTGACGTAGGGTCCAAGTCCTCTGGATCACGTTCGTTCCAAAAATCACGTTCCCGAAGGTTTCATTCCGTTTGGACTCCGTTTGATATTCTTTTTCTGTGAAACTCTGAAATAGGCAAAAAACAACAATTCTGGGCAGGGCCTCTGGTTAATAGGTTAGTCCCAAAAATAATATAAAAGTGAATAATAAAGCCCAATAATGTCCAAAACAGAAGATAATATAGCATGGAGCAATTAAAAATTATAGATATGTTGGAGACATATCAAGCATCCCCAAGCTTAATTACTGCTCGTCCTCGAGTATGTAAATGATAAAAACAGAATTTTTGATGCGGAATGAAAATGGCATAATTTCAATGTAATTCTTCTTATTGTGGCATGAATGTTCAGATTTGATATGATTCAAGATAAAAGTTTAATGTTGACATAAAAACAATAATATTTCAAGCATACTAACTAAGCAATTATGTCTGATCAAAATAACATAGCCAAAGCAAGTTATCCCTACAAAATCATATAGTCTGGCTATGCTCCATCTTCCCCACACAAAATATTCATATCATGTACGACCCCGATTTTAGCCAAGCAATTGGTTCATACTTTTAACGCGCTTCAGCCTTTTCAACTCTTACGCAATACATGAGCGCAAGCCATGGATATAGCACTATGGTGGAATAAGGTATAATGGTAGGGGTTATGTGGGAAGACAAAAAAGGAGAAAGTCTCACATCAATGAGGCTAATCAACGGGCTATGGAGATGCCCATCAATTGATGTTAATGCAAGGAGTAGGGATTGCCATGCAACGGATGCACTAGAGCTATAAGTGTAAGAAAGCTCAAAAAGAAACTAAGTGGATGTGCATCCAACTTGCTTGCTCACGAAGACCTCGGGCATTTGAGGAAGCCCATCATTGGAATATACAAGCCAAGTTCTATAAAGAAATTTCCCACTAGTATATGAAAGTGACAAAATGAGAGACTCTCTATTATGCAGATCATGGTGCTACTTTGAAGCACAAGTGTGGTAAAAGGATAGTAACATTGTCCCTTCTCTCTTTTTCTCTCATTTTTTTCTTCTTTTTTTTATTTTGTCCGGAGTCTCATCCCGACTTGTGGGGGAATCATAGTCTCCGTCATCCTTTCCTCACTTGGGACAATGCTCTAATAATGATGATCATCACACTTTTATTTACTTACAACTCATGAATTACAACTCAATACTTAGAACAAAGTATGACTCTATCTGAATGCCTCCGGCGGTGTACAGGGATATGCAATGAATCAAGAGCGACATGTACGAAAGAATTATGAACGGTGACTTTGCCACAAATACAATGTCAACTACATGATCATGCAAAGCAATATGACAATGATGGAGTATGTCATGATAAATGAAGCGGTGGAAAGTTGCATGGCAATATATCTCGGAATGGCCATGGAAATGCCATGATAGGTTTGTATGGTGACTGTTTTGAGGAAGATATAAGGAGGTTTATGTGTGATAGAGCGTATCATATCACGGGGTTTGGATGCACCGGCGAAGTTTGCACCAACTCTCAAGGTGAGAAAGGGCAATGTGCGGTACCGAAGAGGCTAGGAAATTGCGGAAAGGTAAGTGTGCGTATAATCCATGGACTCACATTAGTCATAAAGAACTCATATACTTATTGCAAAAATTTGTTAGACCTCGAAGCAAAGTACTACTACGCATGCTCCTAGGGGAAGGGTTGGTAGGAGTTAACCATCGCGCGATCCCAACCGCCACACAAAGGAAGACAATCAACAAATACTTCATGCTCCGTCTTTGTTACATAACGGTTCACCATACGTGCATGTTACTGGAATCACAAACTCCAACACATGTATTTTTCAATTCCACAGTTACTCAACTAGCACAACTATGATATTACCACCTTTATATCTCAAAACAATTATCAAGCATCAAATTTCTCATGATATTAATTAAAGAAAATTGCCATGTTATTTTAAGGCTCTCAAAATAATATAAGTGAAGCATGAGAGATCAATAGTTTCTATAAAACAAATCCACCACCGTGCTCTAAAAGATATAAGTGACGTACTAGAGCAAAAACTATATAACTCAAAAGATATAAGTGAAGCACATAGAGTATTCTAATAATTTCCGAATCATGTGTGTCTCTCTCAAAAGGTGTGTATANCAAACTCCAACACATGTATTTTTCAATTCCACAATTACTCAACTAGCACAACTATGATATTACCACCTTTATATCTCAAAACAATTATCAAGCATCAAATTTCTCATGATATTAATTAAAGAAAATTGCCATGTTATTTTAAGGCTCTCAAAATAATATAAGTGAAGCATGAGAGATCAATAGTTTCTATAAAACAAATCCACCACCGTGCTCTAAAAGATATAAGTGACGTACTAGAGCAAAAACTATATAACTCAAAAGATATAAGTGAAGCACATAGAGTATTCTAATAATTTCCGAATCATGTGTGTCTCTCTCAAAAGGTGTGTACAGCAAGGATGATTGTGGTAAACTAACAAACAAAGACTCAAATAATACAAGACGCTCCAAGCAAAACACATATCATGTGGTGAATAGAAATATAGCTCCAAGTAAAGTTACCGATGGAAGTAGACGAAAGAGGGGATGCCTTCCGGGGCATCCCCAAGCTTTGGCTTTATGGTGTCCTTAGATTATCTTGGGGGTGCCATGGGCATCCCCAAGCATAGGCTCTTGCCACTCCTTGTTCCATAATCCAGCAAATCTTTTACCCAAAACTTGAAATCTTCACAACACAAAACTTAGCAGAAAATCCACTTCAAGGTACTGTAATGAACTCATTATTTATTGATATTGGTGTTAAACCTAATGTATTCCAACTTCCCTATGGTTTACAAACTCTTTTACTAGCCATAGATTCATCAAAATAAGAAAACAACACACGAAAAACAGAACCTGTCAAAAACAGAACAGTCTGTAGTAATCTGTAACTAACGCAAACTTCTGGAACTCCAAAATCATCCAAAATAGTACGACCTAGGCAATTTGTTTATTGATCAGCAACAATTGGAATCAATATTTTATCATGTTCTGGTGGTTTTTAACAATTATTTTCATGAACATAAAGTTTCTGGAAATTACAGCAAGATCAAATAACTATCATCCAAGAAGATCCTATAGGTTTAACTTGGCACAAGCACTAATTAAAACATAAAACACATATAACCAAAGGCTAGATCAAATATTTATTCCTAAATAGAAGCAAAAAGAAAAAAACTAAAAATAAATTGGGTTGCCTCCCAACAAGCGCTATCGTTTAACGCCCCTAGCTAGGCATAATAGCAAGGATAGATCTAGGTATTTCCATCTTTGGTAGGCAATCCATAAGTGGCTCTCATGATAGATTCATATTGTAATTTTATTTTCTTCCTAGGGAAGTGTTCCATGCCTTTCTTTAATGGAAATTGTAATCTAATATTCCCTTCCTTCATATCAATAATTGCACAAATCGTTCTAAGGAAAGGTCTACCAAGAATAATACGACATGAAGGATTGCAATCTATATCAAGAACGATAAAATCTACGGGCACATAGTTCCTATTTACAACAATAAGAACATCATTAATTCTTCCCATAGGTTTCTTAATAGTGGAATCCGCAAGGTGCAAGTTTAAAGAGCAATCATCAAAATCACGGAAACCTAGCAAATCGCACAAAGTTTTTGGAATCGTGGAAACACTAGCAGCCAAATCACACAAAGCAAAGCATTCATGATTTTTAATCTTAATTTTAATAGTAGGTTCCCACTCATCATAAAGTTTTCTAGGGATCGAAACTTCCAACTCAATCTTTTCTTCATAAGATTGCATCAAAGCATCAACGATATGTTTGGTAAGAGCTTTACTTTGACTATAAGCATGAGGAGAATTTAGCACGGATTGCAACAAGGAAATACAATTTATCAAAGAGAAATTATCATAATTAAATTACTTGAAATCCAAAATAGTGGGTTCATTAATATCTAATGTTTTGATCTCTTTAATCCCACTTTTATCAATTTTAGCATCAAGATCTAAAAACTCCGAATTTTTGAAACGCCTTCTAGGTAAAGGTGGATCATATTAAGTCCCATCATTATCAAGATTCATATTGCAAAACAAACATTTAATAGGGGACACATCAATAACTTTTAGATCTTCATCTTTATTTTCATAGAATTTTGGAGAACATGCTTTCATAAAACAATCTTTCTTAGCACGCATCCTAGCAGTTCTTCTTTGCACTCATCAATGGAAATTCTTATGGCTTTGAGAGACTCATTGATATCATGCTTAGAAGGAATAGATCTAAGTTTTAAAGAATCAACATCGAGAGAAATTCTATCAACGTTCCTAGCCAATTCATCAACTTTAAGCAATTTCTCTTCAAGCAAAGCATTGAAATTTTTTTGTGAATTCATAAACTCTTTAACACTAGTCTCAAATTCAGAGGGCATCTTATTAAAATTTCCATAAGAGTTGTTGTAGAAATCTATCTATCTATACCTATACTAATTAGCGATTCCCTAGAAATTACAACGTTAATTAGAAATTATGAGCTGTTTATCTGGCGTGGGGCCGAATTATTACGGTATAGATCTACCGGATAGGAGTCCTTGCTATCTATCCCACGTATGTGTTAAAATAAAAAAACTATCCCGTCTATACCTATACTAATTAGCGACTCCCTAGAAATTACCACGTTAATTAGAAATTATGAGCCGTTTATCTGGCGTGGGGCCGAATTATTACGGTATAGATCTACCGGATAGGAGTCCTTGCTATCTATCCCACATATGTGTTAAAAGAAAAAAACTATCCCACGTACATTGTTTCTCAAGAATAACAACCAACGAAAACAAAGGGCAATGAGATTTTGCTTACGGGAAAAACTAGCTATTAGATACCAGGCTCCTAATGGATCTGCACTCGAGCAATTATCTCCTTGACTGTCCCCTCGCTTCGCTTCCTCCATGTCATGGCCAACGATCAAGCCTCAATCTTGCCTCAATCCACGATGCTTCCATGGTGCAGCTCGATGGGAAGAGCATCAGTGCAACACCATGGGCTCAATCTGGCCGTTTGACCGATTAGTCATGTCCGTGCCTTTTTTTCCAACAGTCCGCACTGATGCTTGCATGGCACAGCTCGACAGGGAGCGTAGCCTCCTGCCTCCGGGATGCGAAGCTTTGTTATTTTTTGTTCAGCCTCCACTTCAATCATTGATGCTCTTGATTGGCTGCCAACTCCTGTTAAATTCTCCACATCATGTTCTTCTGCTGCTTTCCCAACATATGTTTGCAGGTCATCATTGTCCGGCCGGTTCGGCCAACATCTTTTTCTTTGGGCAAACACCAGCAGTTTACGTGGTTGAGTGTCTATGCGAGAAGGGCCAGTTCATATAGATGAAAGATGGGGCTTGGATGTGGCTGGACGCGCATAAAAAGCATGGCAATCAAGAGGGATTCGTAAAAGTAAGGTGCTTGCTGCTGGCCGGTTCTACCGTTCAATTTTTAAAATTTATTAGCCCTTAATTTATTTGTTTTCCCTTGGATATCCCTGAGTTGATCAAATGTAATTTCATCCAGCTTGTAAGGTAATTAGTGCAGTCTTTTGTTTATTGAATTGGTACGCTTGTAAAACTACCACTCTAAGACTCCAAGTACGGATCCAATAAATCGAATAGCCATAGATTAATATATAAACGGCACAACATTAATCAGTGTCTTATACACGTTTATGTCATGGTTGTGTCTTCTCCCTCATCTCGTGCATACTGACACCAAAACAATGCAGAAAGTAGGAAACCAATGAAACATGCAAAGGCAAAGAGTAAATCTTTATCGACCAAGACCATGAATCCTCTACACATGTTTGACAATTCCTGCAAGCAAAAAAATATTCATCGTAACCGAAGATGGATGCCCAGCAATTATAGCTGCTAGATTTTACTGGATAAGCATCAATGGCTGTCTTCGGCAGCACGTGCAACATATATTATGTATGCATCCCTTTTCTGAGTTAAATTTTTAACCCGTTCTGTTGTGTTACTTTTCCTATATTTTGACTTCGCAGTAATGAGATCTCACATGCCCTTTTGATCTATTTATTCATATTCTCTTTGCAATATGCATGATCTGCGGGGCAATGTATCAACCGATGATTTACTTCGACTTTTGACAAATTCACCAGTGTCGCTGAGTCAATGACCTTAAAGATACACAATTAGCAGTTGTGTGCATTATACTTCACATGTGAGGGGCCGGATGTGTTAAGGTTGTTAATCCCATATGGCCGTTAATTATAACCACAATTCTCAATTAAGACTACACCAATATTTTGTAAACACGGAGGTAATTATAATCTTCCCTAGAAGTAACCGCTGAGGTAAAAAGTGTACTTTATGGCTCTAACAACAACTCATTGATTGGTAGCTTCCTGAAGTTGTCTTACTAACTGAAACGCCCCTCCAACAAAGAAACTGGACTCAGAAAAGCCATGGTCTAATGTGGCAGGGTGATTGGTAGAGGCATGGTGCAAGGCTTCCTGTCTAAAGTTGTCTGATAATGTAAGAGCATATAATCTGGAACTAGTTAGATTCTTGCGGTGACTTGGCGAGTGTTTAGTTAGCTAAAATAGTTATAGCACCCTAATTCCCTCTTTCAATTGTCACGCACTAAACCTTTATAGCTCCATAAAGACGTATTGATGCTTTATACTTACTAGCACAGATGCCCGTGCGTTGCAACGGGAGGAAGAAACAACAAATCCTTAATCCAATGGCTCAAGACCCCCTCCTCCTCCCACCATCCATGCCAGAGATGATGATATCAAAAAGCTCTTTAAAATCCTCCACGCTGCCATAAAAATATGGGTTGTGCAAAAAAACATAAACATAAAAGGACTTCGTTAGTGTATTATAAGTGTGTGCAATATAAATCACAGAAATATCTACCTTGTTGCAAGTATCTCTTGACAACTTTGTTGGCATTGCTTAGTGATGCCCAATAAATATCGCATTATACCGAAAATAATATGTTCATTTTAGTACAACGTATTTGCTTCACTATGGAGGCAACACAAATTTGCATGAACCATTGTTGGTAGGTTTAGGCACTATGTAGCGTAGCTCTATTCATATCCAATGATATTATGAGCGTTGTACAAAGATCATCAATCCCTGGCTAATATAGATAGAAAACTGTGGAGTTTGTGTCGCACACAGCGGGGACTCCAAGTCCGACTCTTTGTGCTTTGAAGATGGGCGAAAAACACAAAACTTGAAAAGTTGTTAGGTTTTCTTGCGCGTTCCAAGTTAATGTTACTTTTGTGCAGTGTCTAGATGATCTGAAAATTATAGCTCCTATGACATGAAGATGTTGAAAAATCTTGATTCAAGTATAGAGGAAACCTTGACATATTTGTTCGTCGGGTGCACATTTGTCGCCGAATGTTGGGCAACCGTTGGAATCACCTGGCCTACTTTGGATGATAGGTTTGCACTTTTACATGAAGGGAAACGTGCCAGGGTAGACCAATGTTCATGGAGGTTTTGACTGTTGCTGCTTGGGCGATTTGGAAGGAGAGAAGTAACAAGAGCTTCAGGGGAATCCAACCATTTATTGCCTCTTAGTGTGCTAGGTTCAAGGATGATTTCCAATTGCTGGTCCACAAGTCAAACCTTAGGATGGTTCCCTTCATCACCAGCTTAGTGGATTTCCTATAGCTGAACCAGTACCACATCCCTGCCAACACTCATTTACTGTTGTAGCTACTTTGTACTCTGCCACTACTAACCCCCCTCATCACCACCCCTCCCCCATAACTTCATCTTGAATTTTTTTTTGGAAAAGGGAACTCAATCTTGACATGTATTTGTATGCTGTTGTCTGCTGATTTATAAAAAGTCAGTGGGGGGCCTTTTGCCAACTGTCCGATGCTCCTAAAACAGGTATGAAGGAAACGTTTGCCAAACCTGGAGATCCGGTTCACAACGGGAGAAAAAATTAACGTGTATATATTATTAGATAGAGTCATTGGCCCTTATGTTATAAATCAATCGTTGCACGTGAGTCTATCCATGCATTTGAGAATTTTATAATGTCTTAAAGACGCAATCAAGCATCTACTACGGGCTCTCTTAATTTGAGAATTTTATAATGTCTTAAAATTTGGCAAAATACACCTTGTTTTATTAGTAGGTATAGATTACAGTCTCAGGCATAGGCAACGATTACAGGCAAGATCCAACCCTCAGCTACGATTAGTGCATTGCTCCTCCAAATTTTAGAGTATGTTGGCTGGATTATTTTCTGGTGACTATTTGCATGCCACCGATGAAGTGTTAAGAGGTTAAATTTGAGATAGAAGGCTACATGGTTTACTATATACGGTAAATCCATATGTTGTTTTATGCTGATGGTGCTTAGTGTGGTATATTGAGTTTCAACCAACTATATTATCTCCCTCGATTCTAAAACTGTTGATTTGTCCTTTACTGCAAAGAACATCAAATATAGCTCCTTCGACAAGTAATTAATGGTATTATTCACTCAAATAAGAATTCATGACATAGTTATTTCAGAATAAAATCCAATGATTTTTTATTCGAAGGATGTTCCATTAGAAGTTTCTTTCTTAATTTGCTTCGATTTTCTTTGTAATAATATGAACTCTATCACTCAATTTCTTTTATTTGCAAGATAAAGATTGGACTACTGCTGCATGTTAACCATGCTATTTTCAATGTTTTCATAGGGTAGTCTTTCTGCAGCTATACATCTATCATGCATGCTGATCAATTCCTAGGTCGGTTTGTTTTTAGATTGCATATAGTAACATTAAAATATAACATTTGGGGTTTTCGAAAACAATTTTGTTCATTTTCTTCATTGAGGACCCAACAACCAAAATTTCTCGACTGTTGAAGCCTTGGTACTTTCAATTCTTAGATGCAGGTAGTAATGAATAACAAAAAATAGTCACTTTTTCAGCATGAAATGAATTTTTTTAAATGAAACATGATGTAAGATATGCATAAAAATGGGATGTATATATCTATTTACAGGCCACCTCAAGTTTACGCCATATGATGAATAGTTGGAGACAAGTAAAGTACTAGAAACTAATTTATGCACTCTACCATTACATAGGTTAGAATTTTCTTAGTACGGAACCATAGATGATTATGTTAAAGCAAGTAGACTTCAAATCAATTTCAGAAATTACAGTCAGTGATTGTTGAATAATTTTCTTGATTTTTCCAACAAGCATAGAATTTCATATAACTCGTGCATGCTGTGAAAATAAATGATTGGCTAGGACAATTATTTATATATGACAAGTATTAATGTTATGCAACATCTTTTTTTAGGAAAAGCCTGGCGGTAATGTTATGCAACATCTTAAAGACTAGCCCGTGCGAATGCACGGGTCGACGACTAGTTACCATAATTATTAGAGGAATTGCTAGGATAAGGCCTAGGATTGAAGTATCCTCTAACGCGTTGTTACCAAAATTATTCCTACCAACGCAATTCTCATCCAAAGATTCAGTATTATTCTCAATCAAAGTAGACAAGGGCATATCATTAGGATCAGAAGAAACACTTTTACTAGCAAATAATTTCATAAGTTCATCCATATTTCCACTCAAAACATTAATTTCTTCTATCGCATGCACCTTTTTATTAGTATATCTTTCAGTGTGCCATTGAGAATAATTAACCATAATATTATCTAGGAGTTTTTAGTAGCTTCTCCTAAAGTGATTTCCATAAAAGTGCCTCCCGCGGCCGAATCTAAAAGATTTCTAGAAGCAAAATTCAATCCGGCATAAATTTTTTGTATAATCATCCACAAATTCAAACCATGTGTAGGGCGATTACGTATCATTAATTTCATTCTCTCCCAAGCTTGTGCAACATGTTCATGATCAAGTTGCTTAAAATTCATAATATCGTTTCTAAGAGAGATAATCTTAGCGGGAGGAAAGTACTTAGAGATAAAAGCATCTTTGCACTTATTCCAAGAATCAATACTATTTTTAGGCAAAGACGAAAACCAGCTTTAGCACGATCTCTAAGCGAAAAGGGAAATAGCTTGAATTTAACAATATCATTGTCAACATCTTTCTTCTTTTGCATATCACACAAATCAACGAAGCTATTTAGATGAGTAGCGGCATCTTCACTAGGAAGGTCGGCGAATTGATCTTTCATGACAAGATTCAACAAAGCAGCATTGATTTCACAAGATTCAGTATCGGTAAGAGGAGCAACCGGAGTGCTAAGGAAATCATTATTGTTGGTATTGGTAAAGTCACATAATTTGGTATTATCTTGAGCCATCGTGACAAACAAGCAATCCAACACACGAGCAAACAAAAAGCAAGCGAAAAAGAGGCGAACGAAAAAGAGAGGCGAATAAAAAGGCAAGGGTGAAGTGGGGGAGAGGAAAACAAGAGTCAAATGGTAAATAATGCAATGCGGGAGATAAGGGTTTGTGATGGGTACTTGGTATGTTGACTTTTGCGTAGACCTCCCCGACAACGGCGCCAGAAATCCTTCTTGCTACCTCTTGAGCACTGCGTTGGTTTTCCCTTGAAGAGGAAAGGGTGATGAAGCAAAGTAGCGTAAGTATTTCCCTCAGTTTTTGAGAATCAAGGTATCAATCCAGTAGGAGGCTACGCGCGAATCCCTCGCACCTGCACAAACAAATAAATCCTCGCAACCAACGCAATAAGGGGTTGTCAACCCCTACATGGCCACTTACGAGAGTGAGATCTGATAGATATGATAAGATTACATTTTTGGTATTTTTATGATAAAGATGCAAAGTAAAATAAAAGCAAAGTAAAAAAGCAACAAAAATAACTAAGTGTTGGAAGATTAATATGATGAAGATAGACCCGGGGGGCATAGGTTTCACTAGTGGCTTCTCTCAAGAACATAAGTATTTTACGGTGGATGAACAAATTACTGTTGAGCAATTGACAGAATTGAGCATAGTTATGAGAATATCTATGTATGATCATGTATATAGGCATCACGTCCGAGACAAGTAGACCGACTCATGCCTGCATCTACTACTATTACTCCACACATCGACCGCTATACAGCATGCATCTAGAGTATTGAGTTCATAAGAACAGAGTAACGCCTTAAGCAAGATGACATGATGTAGAGGGATAAATTCATGCAATATAATAAAAACCCCATCTTTTTATCCTCGATGGCAACAATACAATACGTGCCTTGCTGCCCCTACTGTCACTGGGAAAGGACACCGCAAGATTGAACCCAAAGCTAAGCATTTCTCCCATTGCAAGAAAGATCAATCTAGTAGTCCAAACCAAACTTATAATTCGAAGAGACTTGCAAAGATAACCAATCATACATAAAAGAATTCAGAAGATTCAAATATTGTTCATAGATAATCTTGATCATAAACCCACAATTCATCGGTCTCAACAAACACATCGCAAAAGGAAGATTACATCGAATAGATCTCCACGAGAGAGGGGGAGTACATTGTATTGAGATCTAGAGAAGAAGCCATCTAGCTAATAACTATGGACCCGAAGGTCTGAGGTAAACTACTCACACTTCATCGGAGAGGCTATGGTGTTGATGTAGAAGCCCCCCGTGATCGATGCCCTTTCCGGCGGAGCTCCAGAACAGGCCCCAAGATGGGATCTCGTGGGTACAGAAGGTTGCAGCGGTGGAATTAGGTTTTTGGCTCCGTATCTGATCGTTTGGGGGTACGTAGGTACATATAGGAGGAAGGAGTACGTCGATGGAGCAACGTGGGGCCCACGAGGGTGGAGGGCGCGGCCAGGGGGTAGGCGCGCCCCCCTACCTCGTGGCTTCCTGGTAGTTTTCTTGAAGTAGGGTCCAAGTCCTCTATACCATGTTTGTTCCGAAAATCACGTTCCCGAAGATTTCATTCCGTTTGGACTCCGTTTGATATTCTTTTTCTGTGAAACTCTGAAATAGGCAAAAAAACAGCAATTCTGGGCTGGGCCTCCGGTTAATAGGTTAGTCCCAAAAATAGTATAAAAGTGAATAATAAAGCCCAATAATGTCCAAAACAGAAGATAATATAGCATGGAGCAATTAAAAATTATAGATATGTTGAAGACGTATCAAGCTCTAGCCCCGAATATTGGTCCACCAGCTCATCAACCACGACGCGAGCATAGCCGGCTGGAATCGGGGTGCAATGGAAGGTTGCTTCGGGGGGATTTGTATAAGCAATGGTGTCCGTCACCTTCATGGATATGTTCTTCATTTTGAAGTGTAGCTCACAGTTAGTGTTCTCCATGATGTCATCCACAGGGTATCTATCCAGCAGTGCATCGCCCGGGGCGGAACCCATGCTACTTCTCGGCATGGATGGGACGGTGCTATCCAATGCTGGATCATCCACTAGCTGCTGCCGCTGCTGAGACCCCCTTTCCTAGCTAAGTGATTCGATCTGCTACGCCGCTGGAATTTGATTGCCAAGTCCGCGTGCGCTGATTCTAGGCCTTGAAGGTGTTCTGCTTCCTGCTTCCTCTACTCCCCCTCCAGCTTCTTCCTTCTCTGTAACATCCCAAAATTCTAAATTTTGGAATGTTATAAACACATAGATAGATTTGATTGATTGACTGAAAGTGAGTGAATTCGAAACTTTTTGAAAGTTAAATGAGAGGGAATAAAAGGACTTGCCCAAACTTTCATTTTTGCTTTTATGACCTTCGGGAATTCAAATTCTTTTCATCACAAAACCCTGGAGAGAAGATGACATGACTTCTTCCATTTATTTAAATGACAAGGGGTGTTGAAAATATTTGAATTTCATTTGAGAATATTTCCAATCCTGAAACTTTATGCAACTCAATGATTTTCACGAGCGAAGATAAAATGACTTCTTCAAAACATATGAAATATGAGTTGGGAGTTTCATAGAATTAAATTCAAAGTTCCTTTGAATTTATTTTCAATTCGGAGTTATTTGAGTTTTATTCAAATTATTTTTCTCCAAAAATAAAATATATGGAAAATAGGGTAACATGATTCCCTACATCAGAAAAATGGAGAGAAATAAATTTGAAATCATTTTGGTATTTTTTTAAAATGATTTTGGTTAGATTTTATTAAAGCAGAAGCACTATTTGCTTGATTTGAATTTGTGTGGATTTTATTTGACATTAGAATAATGTTCATCTTGTAGGAAATATTTTTCTTCAAATTTTGATATATTATATGCCTATATAAAAGTTTTAATTATTTTGTTTTTATTTTAGTTCTGTGAAATTTTGTTAAAAAAAAATTTATGCAGCGCCTTGGGCCAAAGGCCCAAGCCGCCAACCAGCCGGCCGGCCAAGGCCAAGACCATTGCACGCACCTAGGGAGCCAAGGTTTCCTATTCTTTTACAAATCCTAGTAGGATTTGATCCCGTTTCGTTATTCCGTTT
>LR880968.1:921625952-921641355 GCA_904067115.1 Aegilops sharonensis
ATTGCTAGGATGATTGCTTATATGATTGTCTGTTTAATATAGATTTTCAACGGAGTGACGAATAGTTCTACCAAGTCTTTATTCTGAGAGCGTTATTATCTTCATCAAGTAATACCAGGCAAGTTCACTTTGACCATGTTTTTCATACCTATGTGTTTTATTGCATCTAGTGTCATCTTCGCAACAATCCCTCCAGTAGTGATATTGAATTCTTGTAGTTGATTAGTATGCATGAGGTAGGAACCCATCACCCTGTTACCAAGCCCGGGACGTTATTTATTTTAATGCTACGCTATAGTAGACGGGGTTTGGTATGAGTGCACGAGAGTGGTGTGAAGAAGGAGGACTCTACGTCAATGATGACAACTCCATGATGACATCTGCAAGGACTGCATCTTCAAGGCCTCAAGACTTCAAGACTCGAGACAAGAATTCAATACACACTACTGGGTGAAGGACGGTTGACGGGCACCCTGGAGAAACCAGTGGATGGCCGGAATGCATGGAGAAGCGCCATGACATCTTGCGGAAAGCTTCACCCAGACTCAAAGAGACGGAAGAATACTTCATGCCCGGAAGCTTACCTGTGCAACCACAAGTCACTATGGGCTCTGGCTTGGTTGACCTTAGTTGTAACTCTGGCTGGGACGGTGCTAGCAGATGTAGAACTACGGTAGGATTGGATGAGCACCGGACAATGGTCAGGGGAACTCTTCGGAAGACCATGTTTCGGTCGTCCTGTTCTCAAACACCCTGAAGTGCGAGAACATAAAGAGAGGGATCGAATCTTGCGGGTAAAGTGTACAAACCTCTGCAGAGGGTTAAAACCTAATCGATTAGCCGTGTCCCCGGTTACGGACAATTTGAGCATATGGACTTGGATCTATCTCAGAACTCTCAACACCGGACTGATAACTTAATTGTGGGCAACATATGATGATTTTCGGCTATGAGACATCGGTTGGCGGAACCATGTCATGATAGAAAACTCCATAGTACAGACTTCATTTATTCCTTTGATGTAGGGAAAATAAAACCAGATTTTACGCAAAAAAAAACTCAGACCCCGAGCCACAAAGCCAAATTGCATATAGTATAGTTTTACCATCTGTTTTCTCATGTTGTGATCTTGCCGGTACATTCAATGTACTGACCTACACGGCTGCAACGTATCATGTTGCAGGATTTTCTTCGACGAGTAAGAGTTACGATACAGGGTTACGGTCTACACTCAACCTGCCGATGGCGTTGATGGGACTCCACACCCGTTTGATTGTTTCCGCTGAGTATTATGAGGTATATATCATTTTACGTTATTTATACATGTGATTGCACTTTGATATATACATTGATGTACTATGTGTGCCAGCATACTGATCCAGGGATGGCACAGATACACAGAGGCTTGACCGTCTGAGGTCGGGTCGCTACATTCTCGCACGGCTTCTGTAGTCGGCGTTCCAGTCCGAAAAGCCCTCATACCACGGAACAACGCCCTTGCCTCGTGTTCTTCCCGGGTGTTCAGGATTTCCCAGGGCGCACGTAAGCTCGTCGTTCTCTCTGTTGGGCGTGAACACCCCCTTGCGAGCATCTTCTATTGCATCAAGTAACTTATCTTCGGCTCGTTTAAGACATGCCTTCTTCGAAACCTGGCCTGTCTTCGGGTCCAATGCCCCCCATGTGCATAGAACCAAGTTCTACACCTGGGGGGCCAGCTCTTAGTAACTGTAGTGACCTCTGCATCCAGCATCTCTTGCTCAGACTTATCCCACTTAGGCATTACCACCGCGTAGCCACCTGGCCCCAGCCTATGGAACTGCTACTTTTTTGCGGCATTGGCCTTGTTTTTCTCGACCGTTCCTTAGATAATTCTGATTCCTTGAATTTCATGAAAGCGGGCTAGTGTTCTCTTTGCTTCTCCAGTGTTCCCTTGAATTCTGGAGTCTTCGTTCCTCCTTCGACGTACTTGGTCCATATAGTTTTCTTGTGGGTGTTGAATGCAATTGCCATCTTCCTAAGAGCAGCGTCCTTGACTTTCTGCACATCTGCATCTGTGAAATGATCTGGTAGGGTGAAATGTTCCATGAGAGATTCCCAAAGCGTTGATTTTGCTCTGTCCTCGACCCAAGTAAGATCTTGACGTTTCTTTGTTGGCTCTTTCCATTCTTGAATGCAGATCGGAGTTGGTCCCTCACAAGAACTCTGCACTGACGAATGTACTTGTCCGCAATGTTCTTAGGCGCACTAGGTTTGCCATTAGCTTTGATGTTATCGATGTTGTACTTTACGCCCTCCTTCAACTTTTTGCCCGGGCCTCGCACTGTCCTGCTGCCTGTAGAAGATTTGCTTGATCCGGAGGGCTGAAAGAAGAAAGATCGATTCGTTAATATATCTTCAAATCATTAAAAACATGTGATCATCACCAGATGCCTTCTTATATAAATATACCTCGCCCGTCTCTGTTATTTCGGCGTCATCATAATCATTTTCGGCATCATCATAATCATAGTTCATGACTTCATCAATTCGTTCATCGCGATTGAATATCATATCATCACCCTCCCCGGTATTGTTCAGATATTGGGAGCCGTCATCTTATTCATTCTGATCATCTGGCCCGCGAGGGGAGTGTATGATGTCGAACATGGCCTCTTCTCCCTCTCTGCCGGTATTGTCCGCCATAGCTTTTATTTAACTAATCTAGAAGAAATATAAAACAATTTAGTATTCAAATTACAATGCATGCATACAATCAATAAGTAAAAACTGAATCATAGTACATAATCTGGAATACATCGTCTCGAATAATATATATAATCTTGAATACATCGTCTTGAATATTATATATCGAATACATCACTAGCTAGCTACCTAATAAAGATCGAATACTACAGAAGAATCTAGGCCACTCGCGGTTCCTGAGGCGCGGGCGGTGGACACCCAAAGAGAAGGAACCATCACAGGATCATAGCTCCGGTCATCTCCCCAAACAACTTGCCAAGTATTGGAGAACCTGACGTCCTAAGCAGCCATGTAGCGATGGACGTGCTCGTCCTCCTCCCTGACACGGCGACACACCACCTCCGGCGGGGCTGGCTCCCTCTGCACCGAACATGGCCCACATGAACGCCACCAAAGGAGCTCAGGGTCGACGACTGGACCCGGGGCCGGGTTCCTCACCAAGCGGCGAGCCCCTGAAGGTAGCACCTCATAGTGCCAGCCCGGCGGAGCCCAGTCCCGGACATGGGTCCTCTGAAGCAGGACGTCGTCGTGAATGGGTCGACGACGAGGATGCGGGGCGGGCATAGTTGACGTCGATAACAAATTCTTAAGAAAAAAATTCCTATATATGCAATGTCATTTTATTAGGAAATTTTGAGCAACTTTTTCCTATGCAACTTCTCCTAGTCCTTTTTATATGCAAAATTTTTCTATACTAGGATATACAACATTGTATAAAATTAAAAACGGAAACAGAAACACTAATTAAGCATCTAACACTAAAAACAGAAAAAGCAACTTCTATACATTCATTATAAAATAGAAAAACAACATTATAGACAAAACTTTCATACTAATTAAACACTAATTATATCCATCTAACATGCATTCATACATATATACTAGTGAAAAAATAAAAATCTAAAACACCTAAAACTAATTAAACATACAAAAATACATATATACTAATTAACTTAAGAATATGTGTGTGTGTGTGTGTTCATCATGCATGTGTGTGTGTGTGGTCTCGGGGAGGGACGGCCATGGTGGCCGGGGGCGAGGGAGAGGGGGAGAGGGGGAGAGCTCACAGCGGGGCGACAGCGACGGTGAGGCGAGACGACGGGGGCGGAGACGTGCCGGGCGCGACGGGGGTGGCGACGCGGGGACGACGCGGTGGGGACGGTGGCGCCGACGGCAACGGCGCACGACGGGGGTGGAGACGGGGACGGCGTGGGACGGTGGCAGCGACGGCGTCGATCGACCGGGGTTGGCGGTGCGTCGTTAATGGAGAAATAGAGGAAGAAATAGAGGGAGAATGAAATTTTTTCCAACTGTTGTTTATATAGGAGGGACCTTTAGTACCGGTTGGAGCCACCAACCGGTACGAAAGTTCAAATTTGGCCTGGCCAAGCGGTGGGAACGGCACCCCTTTAGTACCGGGTGATGGCTCCAACCGATACTAAAGACCCCCCCCCCCCTAGTACCGGTTGGAGCCACCACCCGGTACTAAAGGTGGTGCGCTGCCAGGCGAGGGGCGCAGAAGTTTAGTCCCACCTTGTCGGTGGAAACGACACCTATGGGATCACTGGGATCCCTTCTATGGTTGGCGGGCGCGGGGTTGTGCAAAGAGCGGGTCTGACAGGAAGCACAAAGATCGTTTACCTAGGTTCGGGCCGCGAGGATGCGTAAAACCCTAGTCCTGCTTTGGTGTATGTATTTTAGTGTTCTTGAGTTCTTGAGCTAGCTACGGTGCATTGGTAGCCCAAAAGATCTGAATCCTTCTCATGGTCGCCTCGGGCCTCATTTTGTGGACAAAAGGGGCTGCCACAGTGCCACATAGGAGGTGGAAAGGTCTACAGTACACAAGCTTATCGCCTACCATTACGGGACAAGACGCATTAAATGTGCCCCCTTAGGTGTTCCGTTGCTTTATTGGAGATGGCGATGAGGCCCGTCCCGTCCGTCGCCGCCCCGCTCTGCTCCGACACGCGTCCAGGCCAACGATGCATGCAGTGCCATTTAGGCTGGCAGGCTGCTGAGATGGCGTGGTGGTAGGGTCTTCATGAAGATATGCATGCCACCACGCAGGTGCTTGTCGAGCTAGCCTGGAAACTGCATGCCGCCACGTAGGTGCCTGCCCAGCTTGCCGGGTTGGCAGCTACATGGGATCGGCGGTGGGGTCTTGGCAGGCGCGGGCCCGGCCGTGGCCCCGCAAAGTGTCCTCGGCAAGGGCCTTGCCGGGGCCCCGGCAAGGGTCTTGCCGCAGCGTCATGGTCGTGCCCAGCAAGGGTCTTGCTGGGGGTCTCGTGGATCTCCTCGGCAAGGATCTCGCCGAGGGTCGTCGTCTTCTGGTGCTCATCTGATCTTGTGTGTTTATGATCTTGACGACGATTTGCATGTCATCGCAGAGGGTGGCTTGCTCTGCTGGCGTTGGGCAAGTTGTCCTGGCAAGGCTCTTGTCGGTGTTGTGGAGGCTGCCCCGGCAAGGGTCTTGCCTGGGGAGTCCACCTCGCCCTCTTGCTCTTTGTGTCTCCCAGTATTGGCATTGCTTTGGTTGCCTTGTGCTCCGGCTCCCCTTCCCTGCCCTTCTTAGTGTGGCCGTGGGCGCGGCTCCGACTGCCCCTGCACAAGTAAAGGGGTAAAAAGGAGTGCCCCTACTTTTGTACACCGACAGGAGCCCCGGGCCTGGGCCACACATAAGCGCGACGCGTTGTTGGGCCAGGCCCAGAACAGTGCGCTGGCAGGCGGGTGGATTTTTACCACGGTAACATTTTCGCTCACTTGCGCTTCCCCATGACCCGCATTGAATGCGCATTGTGGAGGGTCGTGCATGACGTGGGGGTCATGCGTGGGGTGGTTTCCGCACGCATGCATCATATCGTGGTAAAGAGGCGGCTCGCGCTTTCCCCATAATAAGAGGGAGGCGCAGAGGCACGGCTCATTTACTCAGTGGGCTCGGGTCGTGGTGTTCAAGGCGTCCGTGCCCCACAATCACGGGGTGGGGAACGGTCGCCTCACCCGTCCCCTCGATTATGCTTGCTCGCCAGGTGTGCCCCATGTAGGTGGTAGGCGGTGGAGGCGGGAAACCGGGCTGTCGCTGATTGGGGCAGCAAGTCGGTCTTGATTCCCTGCGCCCCCGATGGCCGGATTGGTCAAGCGGGGCGGCTGAGCCCCGACCCCGCCCCTTTATAGGAAGAGGGAAGGGATGACATCCCACATCCTTTCATCATCCCTCCATTCACTTCGGCTTCTTTCTTCCATCTGTCATGGCGAGATGAGGCGCCGGCCCTTTGACAGTGGCGGCGAGGGTCTCTGCTCGACAGCACGTCCCTCCTCCCCAAGAGCTCACAACGGCGGAGCCGGCCACGAGAGGAAGGGGGAGGGGGCGAGGCCGAGGCCGCCATGGCGGTCGGGGAAGAGGGGGACGGGGCGGCGCACCGGCCTTGCCTCCGCCGGCGATGCCTCTCCCAATGGAGGGCCACGTTGGGGACCAGCCTCGTCAGTTCTTCATCAGGATGCGCAGGCCACCGCGCCGTCGTCTTCGTCTCCCTACCCGTTTTGCTCGGGAGATGGAGCTCGATCCGCCCTAGACCCTTAGGCTGCACATGAGGGGCTGCGGGAACGGCGACACGTGGGTCGACGTCGACTTCCCCGCTCCTGATGTCATGTATCTCCGTCGCAGATGGAAGACGTTCGCTTGTGTCCACAGCCTGACGGCGGGGCTCGTTCTCTACTTCAAGTTAATGGAGAACGACCTGCTCTTCTTCAAGGTCTTTGGAGATCTTGGAACTCGCCTAAAGTGCTGCGCGGAGAGATCCTCCGACGATGAAAATGCCTCCTCAAGCGGGAGTGACGAGGAGGACAGCGACAGCGACGACGAGGGCGTCGAGCGGCGGGACGCTGATCTCGACTCCGACTGACCACGTCGTCCCTCCCTCGGCCACGCGCCCTACCGAGGACTTTCCTCGTCAAGCTCTCCATCAGCGCGTTCCCCGTTGCCTCCTTGGGATGCTGGGGTAGGAGGGTCGGAGAAGGCGAAGAAGGCGGGTGGCGGCCGTCAAGTCGGAGTACGCGGGCACCGACGCCTTCGCCGCGTATTGTCGGCCCGCTGCCTCATCTTCCAGCTCCCCTCCTGGCACCGGGATGTTCCCTTGGTGCCTTCTACTCCTCGTTCCTTTCCTAGGCTCTCTTTTTGCCCCCCTGCTATCTTGTTCCACCTTCTGACGAGAGGGACAAGAAAAGGATTACAGGCATCTTATCACTTTTTAGTTTGTAAGCCTGCGGGCACTTGTTAATTTTAAGACTTGTAATCCCCTTGCTCATGTTTTTTATTCCGTATGAACCATACCTGTATGGGATTTTTTTAATAAAAAAGGGTGCTTGTCAGGTTCTTTGTGCATGAGCGAGGCCCATGCCAAGGAATGAATCCTTGTTATTTTTAAGATAAACATTGTCGCCCGGCAACAGGCCTTGCCGTCCCCTTACTTCAGTATACCATTCTCACGCTCATGGATGAGGAGGGGCGAAGCAGAGTTAGGCTCTTTGTTTATTTCCTTGCCACTACGACTACGACCCGGTTCCGACCCAGGGACTTGGGTACGGGAAAAAGGGGGAGCACTGTGGTCTAGGAGCAAAACGAGGTTTCATATGTCCAAACTTCATACGGAAATGCACAATAGAGGATAAAAGACTTTTCTGAATCTGCAGCCCCCGGCAACCTTGGCTTGCCGGGGCCGGAGCGCCAGCTTGTTCTCTTTCTTCCAAATAGCTCAGTAGAAATGCCCATGTACCCTGCGAACCAAAGAGGATGGAAAGGAACAGAGAGACGCACACTCGATCTCTATGCTAGGGCTTAGTCGCCGCTAAGCACTACAACCCTAACCGAGAGAGATACTTAACCTAGCATGCATGCTAAAACTTAGGGTGCCAGCGCATCATTTATTTATGCTCAGGAACTACGCCTGGCTTTGTACAGAGGGTTACATGCCTCGCCAGCAAGGCTTGTACAAATGGTGGTTTGCCGGGGGGGCCCGGCAACCGCGCCTTATGGGCAAAACTTACGAAGATGTTCAATGTTCCAGGAGTTTTCACTGGAATAGCATCTTCGGTCTCGAGGCGGACTGCGCCAGGCCTGGTGACTCATATTACCCGATAAGGGACTTCCCACCTCGGCATCAACTTGTTGGCATTCTTGGCCGACTGAATGCGTCGAAGAACAAGGTCGCCTTCCTCAAAGCTTCGGGCATGAACCTTTCGGCTATGGTAGCGGCGCAAGGCTTGCTAGTAGCGCGCTGCTCTCACAGCCGCCCGAAGACGATCTTCCTCGAGGAGCGTTGCGTTATCTTGCCGCAATTGCTCTTGCTCAAACTCGTCATAAGCGAGCACTCGAGGTGACCCGTATGTGAGTTCCGTGGGGAGAACTGCTTCTGCCCCGTATACCAGGGCAAAGGCTGTCTGGCCGGTGGCTCGATCTGGTGTCGTTCTGATTGACCAAAGAACCACCGGCAACTCATCAATCCAGCGCCTTCCGCTCTTGTGCAGTTTCTCAAAAGTCTTTGTTCTCAGGCCTTGCAGTACTTCAGCATTTCCCCTGTCCGCCTGGCCGTTGCTCCGTGGGTGTGCCACAGAAGCGAAACAGACCTTGCTGCCGAGGTCCTGGATGTATTGCATGAAGATGTGGCTTGTGAACTGCATGCCGTTGTCGGTGATGACTCTATTTGGCAGACCAAAACGGCAGACTAGCCCCTTGAAGAACTTCACAGCTGACTGTGCGGTCACCTTCCTCACTGCCTCCACCTCCGGCCACTTTGTGAACTTGTCGATTGCAACGTACAAGTACTCAAAGCCCCCGACAGCGCGGGGGAAAGGGCCCAGTATGTCGAGCCCCCATACCGAAAATGGCCAGGAGAGAGGAATTGTTTGAAGGGCTTGAGCTGGTTGATGAAGCTTCTTCGAATGGAACTGGCACGCTTCACACCTGGTTACTAGTGCCGTTGCTTCCTGGAGGGCAGTGGGCCAGAAGAAACCTTGTCGGAATGCCTTGCCGGCAAGGCCCCTCGACCCTATGTGGGAGCCACATATGCCTCCATGTATCTCAGCCTACAGCTCCAGTCCTTCATCCCGGGGAATGCACTTCAACTTTACACCATTCTGTCTTTTTCTGTACAAGACGTCATCGACGAACTGATACATGGCAGACCGACGGGCTACTTTCTCCGTTCTTCCTGCTCCTCAGGAAGTTCCCCTGTCTAGAGGAACCGGATGGTATGTTGTGCCCATGCCGGAGCCTGGGGCTGGACGGCAAGGTCTAAAGGCATTTCCTCCGCCATGAGAGCGGTTGTCTCTACGGCCAGGGCTTGACGCCCTGCCGGAGTCTGTTGCCCCATGGCAGGCTCAGTGTCCACGGTAGCATCCTTGCCGGCTGTCGGTGTACTAGAGTAGGGGTACCCTAGTACCCCGAACTCGTGCACGGGCAGTTGCAGCGCCCCGCGGCAGGGCTGGCCTGATGACCGCCAAGGTCCTCAGCGGCTCTTTTGGAGCCATTCAAGAACAAAGTAGTCAAGACCCCGGCAAGAGGAGCTTGTCGGGAAGGCCACTCAGGGCGCGAAGGAAACAAGGCCCCGGCAAGAGGAGCTTGCCGGGAAGGCTTGGCGGGCGCCGAGCCCCCAAGCGCGACAAGGTTCCTGCCGCGGCAAGGCGCTTGCCGGGGCGGGCGACCTCTCTTCATCTCCGCTCCAGCTCACCCGCCAACGTGTCACCACGGGGCTCTCCCAAGTACGCGTGTCGACGGGCTGTGCAGCGGGGAGTAGCGACAAGCGGCGCTGACAAGCTACCATCGTGGCAAACGGAGGCGCACTTGACGGTCCCTGTTACACTGTTCGGGCGACTGAGACGGGCATTGATGACTCTTGTCCCTTGCCGTCAGAGTTAGGTATAGATTACTGTACACTGTACAAAGCGGTGTACCAACCTATGTTTTTACCATTATAACCTTGTCTACTTGCCACATGTGGTGACCCCTTGCGCCTATAAAAGGAGGCCCAAGTGCAACGTAGAAAGGGTTCGGCTGGGTTCGGTCCAGCTCCGGTTTTAGTTCATCACATTCATACGAAACCACACTCAGGCTAGGTCTTGTAGCTCCCATTGCTCCCGAGCAAGAACACAAGATAATCCACAAAGCAGCAGTAGGAGTATTATCTCCCCGGAGAGCTCCGAAGCTGGGTAAATCCGCTCGTGTGCATCGCCTCGATCCGCTCTTTGTGCAATCTCCGCCCCCCCTCCGAACCACAAGGGACCCAGGTCCCGTAGGTGCTCGTGGGACACGATCAGTTCTCCCCCGACATCTTTGGCGCGCCAGGTAGGGGGCGTCGAGGCTGTGTGAACCCGATCCGACGGTCACACGAGCAATTTCATCGACATCTTCGTCAACATGGCGCCGAAGAAGAAGTCTTCGGCAGCAGCTGAGCCGTCCGCGTCGAACCCACCACCACCGGAGCCGTCAGGTGGTGGGGGAAACGCTGGCGAAGGAACCGACGTCGTCGAGAGAGCCCACAATGCCGCCAGGTCCAAGGACAAGGCAGCACAGGCGTCGGCGTCCGAGTCTGCACCGCGTCCTTCGCAGGAGGCGCGGGACCGACAGCGTCACGATACTCGCGGCACCATACGCTCATTGGATCAAGGCCAAGCTGGAGGATCCCGAGGCCCTCGAGACCCGCATGCACCTCATCATGCCGGTACGAGTGGAGTACGGTCGCTTGGGCGGGATACTGCTCCTCCTAACTTGGTTAGGAGTCCGAGCACATCCCGTTCTTCGCTCCGTACGCCGTTGCCGCCAACCACACCAGCGGAAGCCTTGGCAAGAGCTCAACTACTTCTAGATTACCCTCCTACGGCCGATAAGGCCGACGAATGGAGGGCCACAATTCAGAGTCTCATCGGCTTCGCCAACGGTGACGTCCCGCGGCAACCGAGTGCCTCGCAGCCGCGGCAAGGCGACAAGGCGCGAGCTGATGGCGACGAGACTTGCGGGGGTGCAGCCACCGTGCACTCCCCTTCCCGAAGGCCAAGATCGCCGACTCGCCGGATCCACCTCGACAGCGACTCCACAGCGTCGTCGGATCCGCGAGCTCGTCGCGACCAGCGCCAAGTTCTCTGAGAACGGCAAGAAGAAGACGCTCGAACCCGTATCGAGCGCCGAAGAGAAGCGCGTCGTCAATCTGACCAACGCGCTGGGCCCACTGTCCATATGCATGCGCCAGGGGAACCAGGCGACTTGCCGTACGCGGTAGGTTGCCCTGCGTTCACTCGTGAGCTGCGGCAAGTCCGGTGGCCCGACAAGAAAAACTTCAAACCAGACGTGCCGGAGAAGTATGACGGCAGGACACACCCATCGGAGTTCCTCAGCATTTACACCATCGCGGTGCAAGCTGCGGGGGGACGAGACGACAAGATCCTCGCCAACTACTTTCCCTTGGTGCTCAAGCCAAACGTCAGATCTTGGCTCATGCACTTGCCGGACAGATCTATTTCTTCTTGGGCAGATTTGTGCCACCAGTTTGTTGGCGCCTTCACAGGTGGCCACAAGCCTCATGGCCAGGAGAGTGATCTCCACCTTCTTGCCCAGAAGGAGGGAGAGTCCCTGCGCAAGTTCATCCAGAGATTCAGTCGAGTGCACTACAACATCCCAGACGTCCACCCTGCTGCAGTGATCAGCGCATTCCATCAGAATGTGCGAAACCGCAGGATGAGGGAGGAGATGGCGATGTGCAAAGTGAAAGACGTCAGCGAGCTTTACGCTTTGGCCGACAGGTGTGCACGCGCTGAAGAAGGAAGAAGACTCCCAGGAGAGAATGTGGGAGCAGAGTCTGACAGTGAGGAGATCGCCCCGACAAGGGACAGTCGGCGGCGAAACAACAGAAGGAAGAAAAACCAAGTACTAGTTGTCCAGCAGTCCGGCAAGGATGGTGCCGCCAACAAAGCCAAGGCCGGTGGCTCCGGCAAGGAGGTTGCCATTGACGCCGACCGCCAAGCTGTGGCGGCCGCCGACAAGCCCGACAGCTCCAACAAGCAGTACTGTAAAAGCCACCGCACCAAAGGCCACGATCTCCAGAGCTGCAAGAAAGTCGAGCAGCTTGTTGAGCTACAGAGAGCTGAGTACGAGCGGCGAGGCAAGGAGAAGGCCCAAGAAGGTGCAGGTGCGGCAAGTAAGAAGAGACCCGGTCGGGGAGGGCGCCACGGCAAAGCCAAGCAGCGGCAAGGAGACAGGCCTCCCTGTGGCCGCGACAAGGAAGAAAATGAAGATGAAGATGACGAGGACGATGAAGACGATGAAACTGATGAGCGGGAGTTTCAAAAGGCAACGGAGGTCCTTTGCGTCGACGAGGGGGCGTCTCTGCATACCTCGCACCGCCAACTCAAGCAATGGATGCGTGAGGTCAATGCAGCAGAACCATCCATAGAGTCACGCAAACCTCTGAAATGGTCCAGCACGCCCATCATCTTTGACATTGAGGATCACCCTGATCGCATCACTGCAGTCGGGTGCCTGCCGATGTTGGTCTCACCAACCATCCGCAACCTCAAAGTCACAAAGATGCTGGTTGACGGCGGGGCCGGCCTGAATTAGATCTCCTCTGCAGTGCTCTAGAAACTTCAAATCCCTGACAGCGAGCTCGAAGAAACTGGTACTTTCCAAGGAATCAACCCAGGAAGGAGCAAGCCCAAAGGGAAGATCACGTTGCCGGTAACATTCGGCAGCGAGCTCAACTTCAGAACTGAGAGGGTCATGTTTGACGTCGCCGATTTCCCGTTGCCCTACAATGGCATACTTTGCCGACCGGCAATCGCCAAGTTCATGGCCGCCTCTCATTATGCTTACAACCTACTCAAGATGCCCGCCCCGATAAGCGTCATTTCTGTCCATGGCGACAAGAAGGACGCGCTTATCTGTGCCGACAGGATTTACCGGGATGCAGCAGCCGCAACGGAAAGCAAACCATTTGCCGCTGAAGCTCCCGGGAGGAAGAAGACCACCAAGTCCGGCAAGAGCTCTGTTGCCCACTCCGGCAAGCGCACCTCCTCGGAGTGCTGCGCTACCGTCGAGGACGCACCATCGAGCTCCACCGGCAAGTGCAACAAGACGATGGCAGCTCCGCCAAAGACCAAGAAGGTGCCCGCCAAGGAGGACGGCACTGGTGGTACCTTCACCATCAGTGCCACGCTTGATCCTAAATAGGAAGGCGAGCTCGTTGCTTTCCTGCGGGCGAATGTCGATGTGTTTGCATGGCAACCATCTGACATCCCCGGTGTTCCCAGGAAAGTAATTGAGCACCACCTAGTTGTCTGTCCTCACGCGCGGCCCGTCAAGCAAAGAGTTAGGAAACAGGCAGTGGAGCGCCAAGAGTTCATAGCAGAAGAAATCAAGAAATTGGAAGCAGCAGGGCTTGTCAGAGGAGTCCTCCACCCCACGTGGCTGGCCAACCCGGTAGTTGTACGCAAGGCTAATGGGAAATGGAGACTTTGTATTGACTTCACCGATGTTAATAAAGCTTGTCCCAAGGACCCATTTCCCTTGCCGCGTATCACCAGATTGTTGACTCCACGGCTGGATGCGATCTGCTTTCGTTTCTTGATGCATATTTAGGATATCATCAGATCTTCATGGCAGAAGAGGATGAAGAGAAAACCGCATTCATTACACCATGTGGCACGTACTGCTTTATACGGATGCCTTTCGGTTTGAAGAATGCTGGTTCAACCTTTGCAAGGGTAGTCCATGATGCCTTTGGACCACAGATACACCGAAATGTAGAAGCTTACATGGATGACATAGTGGTCAAGAGCAAAGACAGAGCGACTCTGGTTCAGGATTTGGATGAGACGTTTGCAAACCTGCGCAAGATCAACCTCAAGCTCAACCCCGAGAAGTGCGTGTTTGGAGTCCCTTCCGGCAAGCTTCTCGGGTTCTTTGTATCTCAGCAGGGAATTGAAGCCAATCCCGACAAGATCAAGGCCATTGAGAAGATCGAAGCACCAAAGCGCGTCAAGGATGTCAGGAGGCTTGCCGGTTGCGTGGCTGCTCTCAGCAGGTTCATCTCTAAGTCTGCTGAACGCGCCCTGCCGTTTTTCAAGATTTTGAAAAAGGCAGGTCCAATGAAATGGACTCCCGAAGCGGAGGCTGCGCTGCAGGACTTGAAGAGATACCTGTCCTCCGCTCCAATACTTGTCGCACCTAAGCCACAAGAGAAGTTGCCGCTGTATATAGCGGCGACCAATCAAGTGGTTAGTGCTGCGTTAGTAGCGGAGAGGGAGGCATATGATGAGCCAGCAACCGAGGCAAGCGCATCCAGCGACAAGCAAGGTGCCTCGCCGTCAAACTCTGGTCCCGACAAGGACGGATCAGCGCAGGGTTGCGACAAGATACAGAAGAAGATGGTGCAGCGCCCAGTATACTTTGTCAGTTCCCTCCTGCAGGGGGCTAGATCAAGGTACTCTGGTGTGCAGAAGCTGCTTTTCGGCCTCCTCATGGCCTCGAGAAAGCTGCGCCATTACTTCCAAGTACATGAGATAACAGTTGTCACTCGCTTTCCGCTGAAGAGGATTTTGCAAAATCCAGAAGCAACAGGCAGGATTGTTGAGTGGGCGCTAGAACTGTCAAGCTTTGGTCTCAAGTTCGAAAGCACTTCAACTATCCAGAGCAGGGCATTGGCAGAATTCATAGCAGAGTGGACGCCAACGCAAGATGAGGAAATTCCAGAGACAAGCATCCCCGTCGAGGCAAATAAAGAGTGGCTGATGTACTTCGATGGTGCCTTCTCGCTGCAAGGCGCCGGTGCCGGCGTGCTCCTTATCGCACCCACCGAGGAGCACCTCAAGTACATAGTCCAGATGCACTTTCCCAAGGAACAAGCAACAAATAATACTGCAGAGTATGAAGGCTTGCTTGCCGGTCTCAGGATTGCGGTGGACCTTGGGATCAAAAAGCTCATTGTCAGGGGGGACTCGCAACTTGTCGTCCGCCAAGTAAATAAATATTATCAGAGTTCATTGATGGAAGCGTACGTCGATGAAGTGAGGAAGCTGGAAGAGCGCTTTGAAGGCCTGCAAATGGAACATGTTCCAAGAGCACAGAATGATATAGCTGATGGCCTCTCCAAATGTGCCGCACTTAAGTTACCTGTGGAACCAGGGATTTTTTTGCTCAAGCTAACTCAGCCAACCGTAACACCATCAACAGGACAGAGCAAGAAGAGAAAATTGGTTTCCGGCGACTACTTTCCGGCAGAGCTCTCTGAAGCCGCCGCCAAGAAGGTCCCTAAAACCAACGCAAATATCACTGAGGAGCAGTCTGCTCCGACAAACCATGCAGTTTGTATCGTTGAAGCAAACGCTCCCGACAAGTTTAGCTCCGGCAAGCTTGCCGGGGATCATCTAGCTCCGGCCGACCCACAGGTCTTTGCCGTAGAAGCTGATGTTCCCACAGTGATAGATGAGCCTTTAGTCCTTGTTGTCGAGCCACAGGCTCCAACATGGGCACAGCAAATCGTCCATTTCCTTCAGACAGGAGAACTTCCCGAAGAGCAAGAAGAAGCGGAAAAAGTAGCCCGGCAGTCAAGTATGTACCAGTTTGTTGACAACATCCTGTACAGAAGAAGACTCAACGGAGTGAAATTGAAGTGTATTT
>LR880968.1:921652408-921669426 GCA_904067115.1 Aegilops sharonensis
TATGGTGGGTGGCGTGAGTGACAGAAGCACAGACCCGAGTAAGTAGGTTGTTTGCGTATGGGATAAAGAGGACTTGATACTTTAATGCTATGGTTGGGTTTTACCTTAATGATCTTTAGTAGTTGCGGATGCTTGCTAGAGTTCCAATCATAAGTGCATATGATCCAAGTAGAGAAAGTATGTTAGCTTATGCCTCTCCCTCAAATAAAATTGCAATAATGATTACCGGTCTAGTTATCGATTGCCTAGGAACAAATAACTTTCTCGTAACAAAAAGCTCCCTACTAAAACTAATTTAGTTGTGTCTTCATCTAAACAGCCCCTACCTTTTATTTACGTGCTCTTTATTATCTTGCAAACCTATCCAAAAACGCCTACAAAGTACTTCTAGTTTCATACTTGTTCTAGGTAAAGCGAACGTCAAGCGTGCGTAGAGTTTTATCGGTGGTCGATAGAACTTGAGGGAATATTTGTTCTACCTTTAGCTCCTCGTTGGGTTCAACACTCTTACTTATTAAAGAGGCTACAATTGATCCTCTATACTTTTGGGTTATCAAGGCCTTTTTCTAGCGCCGTTGCCGGGGAGCAATAGTGTGGGGTGAATATTCTCGTGTGTGCTTGTTTGCTTTATCACTAAGTAATTTTTATGTGTTGTTCTTAGTTGTTCTCTATCTTTAGTTATGGATATGGAACACGAAATACCAAAAAAAATAGGTGTACTTGCTACTCATGGAGATGAGGAACCTCCTAAAACCCTCGATGCTCGTTATGTGACAGATATTATGTACTACTTTGATAATCCAGAGAAAACCCCATTCAATCTGGTAATGGGAGTAACGTTGGATCAACGTGAATACTTTAGGTATTATCACTTGACACAAAAAGGGAAACTATTATGGGATCAAATTCATATATTGAAGTGGTATGCTCGGCAAGTATGCTTGAGTTATGATTATACTTGTTGCTCTAGGACGAAGGCTCCACACCTTCCTTTTTCATGCAAATTTAATGATAATAAAACCTCAGCTTCTTATGCTAATGTTATATATGATTACTATGATGTGGAACAAATAGAAGGATTTGTTACTTTTATGGGTGCTTATGAAAATGAATCTATGTTTAAAGAGTTTGAATATTTTGATGATGCTGTTTATAGACCTGAAAATTTAGCTATCCTCAAATATTGCTATGAGAATTATGAATACAATTCTGATATTAATGCACTTATTAAGAAAGTCTCCGCTGTCCAAGAAGAGATTAATATTTTGCAGGAATCTATGGAAGAAGAAGTTGATGAAACTGTGAGCTCATTGGATGAAAAAGATGAGGAGGAGAGCGAAGAACAAAAGGAGGAAGAGAGTATTAGCTACCTGTGCCCACCTTCTAATGAGATTAACCCTCCAACTCATACATTGTTTAATTTCCCTTCGTGCTTACTAGAGGATGATTGCTATGATGACTGTTATGCTCCCTTTGATTCTTTTGAAATATCCCTTTTTGATGATGCTTCCTATGCTTGTGGCCAAGATGCCAATATGAATTATGCTTATGGAGATGAACTTGCTATAGTTCCTTATGTTAAACATGAAATTGTTGCTATTGCACCCACGCATGATAGTCCTATTATCTTTTTGAATTCTCCCGACTACACTATATCGGAGAAGTTTGCTCTTATTAAGGATTATATTGATGGGTTGCCTTTTACCGTTGCACATGATGATTTTGATAGATATAATATGCATATGCTTGCTGCTCCTACTTGCAATTGTTATGAGATAGGAACTATATCTCCACATCTCTATGTTTCCAACATGATAAAATTGCAAGAAACTGTTTATACTATGCATTGGCCTTTACTTTGTGTTCATGAATTGTTCTTTTATGACATGCCGATGCATAGGAAGAGAGTTAGACTTCGTCATTAAATTATATATGTTGCTTTGTGCTCACTACTAAATTACAAATCATTGCCAATTAAAATTGGCTTGGATATACCTTGGGATCCGGGTGGATTCACTACTTGAGCACTATATGTCTAGTTTAATGGCTTTAAACAAAGCGTTGCCAGGGAGACAACCCGGAAGTTTTAGAGAGTCATTTATTTCTGTTGTGTGCTTTTATAAAGTTTAGAAATAAAAATAATGTGCCAAGGTTTGCCTTTAGGATGTTTACGATGCTTGTTAGTTTGTGCGGTGCAGGACAGAAACTTTGGCTGTAGCGTGCGATTTTTAATTTTTTACTGGTACGTCAAATGGTTCTGATTCTTTTTGCACTGTCTTTCTATTCAAATATTTTATTTTTACTAATGTTGGCAGAATTATTCAACTACCAGAGGTATGGTGAATGTTCAGATTTTTACAGACTGTTCTGTTTTAGACAGATTCTGTTTTTGATGCATAGTTTGCTTGTTTTGAAGTCGGGATTGCCTGTTTCTCTCCACTTAGAGAAACGCCATTTGTAGAATGCTCTTTTGCTTCACTTATATTTGTTAGAGCGTGGGCATATCTTTTGTAGAAAGAATTAAACTCTCTTGCTTCACTTATATCCATTTAGAGAGATGACAGGAATTGGTCATTCACATGGTTAGTCATAAAATCCTACATAAAACTTGTAGATCACTGAATATGATATGTTTGGTTCCTTGCAATTCTTTTGCGACATAAAGGTGGTGATATTAGAGTCATTCTAGTTGAGTAATTGTGAAATTGAGGTATACTTGTGTTGAGGTTTGCAAGTCCCGTGTATCGTGAACCGTTATGTAATGAAGTCAGAGCATGAGGTGTTCTTTCATTGCTTTCCTTATGAGTGGCGGTCGGGGACGAGCGATGGTATTTTCCTACCAATATATCTCCCTAGGGGCATGCGTAGTAGTACTTTGCTTCGAGGTCTAATAAACTTTTACAATAAGTATATGAGTTCTTTATGACTAATGTGAGTCCATGGATTATACGCACTCACATCCTTCCATCATTGCTAGCTCTTCGGTACTGTGCATTGCCCTTTCTCACCTCGGGAGTTGGTGCAAACTTCATCGGTGCATCCAAACCCCGTGATACGATACGCTCTATCACACATAAGCCTCATTATATCTTCCTCAAAACAGCCACCATACCTACCTATTATGGCATTTCCATAGCTATTCCGAGATATATTGCCATGCAACTTCCATCATCATCATATACATGACTTGAGCATTTATTGTCATATTGCTTTTCATGATCGTAAGATAGCTAGCATCATGTTTTCAATGCTTGTCCATTTTTTGATGTCATTGCTATGCTAGATCATTGCACATCCCGGTACACCGCCGGAGGCATTCATATAGAGTCATATCTTTTTTCCAGATATCGAGTTGTAATATTGAGTTGTAAGTAAATAAAAGTGTGATGATCATCATTATTAGAACAATGTCCCATGTGAGGTTATCAAAATAAAAGAGGCCTAAGAAGCCCAAAAAAAGAGGCCAAAGAAGCCCACCAAAAAAAGAGAAAATAAAAAAATGAGAGAAAAAGAGAGAAGGGGCAATGTTACTATCCTTTTACCACACTTGTGCTTCAGAGTAGCACCATGTTCTTCATATAGAGAGTCTCTTGAGTTATCACTTTCATATACTAGTGGGAATTTTAATTATAGAACTTGTCTTGTATATTCCGATGATGGGCTTCCGTGCCCGAGGTCTTCATGAGCAAGCAAGTTGGATGCACACCCACTTAGTTTCAGTTTGAGCTTTCATACACTTATAGCTCTAGTGCATCCGTTGCATGGCAATCCCTACTCCTCACATTGACATCAATTGATGGGCATCTCCATAGCCCGTTGATTAGTCGCGTCGATGTGAGACTTTCTATTTTTTTGTCTTCTCCACATAAGCCCCATCATCATATTCTATTCCACCTATAGTGCTATGTCCATGGCTTGCGCTCATGTATTGCGTGAGGGTTGAAAATGCTGAAGCGCGTTAAAAAGTATGAACCAATTGCTCGACTTGACATCGGGGTTGTGCATGATTTGAATGCTTTGTGTGGTGAAGATGGAGCATAGCCAGACTATATGATTTTGTAGGGATGAGCTTTCTTTGGCTATGTTATTTCGATAAGACATAATTGCTTGGTTGGTATGCTTGAAGTATTATTGTTTTTATGTCAAATGATAGACTATTGCTTTGAATCACTCATGTCTTAATATTCATGCCATGATTAGACATATGATCAAGATTATGCTAGGTAGCATTCCACATCAAAAATTATGTTTTTTATCATTTACCTACTCGAGGACGAGCAAGAATTAAGCATGGGGATGCTGATACGTCTCCGTCATATCTATAATTTTTTATTGTTCCATGCCAATATTATACAACTTTCATATACTTTTTGGCAACTTTTTATACTATTTTTGGGACTAACATATTGATCCACTGCCCAGTGCCAGTTCCTGTTTGTTGCATGTTTTATGCTTCGCAGAATATCCATATCAAACGGAGTCCAAACGGGATAAAAATGGACGGAGCCTATTTTTGGAATATTTGGAAAATCTGGGAGAAAGATCAGTGCAAAACGGTGTCCGAGGTGGGCACGAGGCAGGCGCGCCCCTGACCCTCGTGGGCCACCCGTAAGGCGGTTGATGCTCTACTTTGGCCGCAAGAAAGCTATTTTTTGGAAAAAGATCTGGGCGAAGGTTTCAATCCAATCAGAGTTACGGATCTCCAAATATAAACGAAACGGTGCCAGGGCAGAATCCGAGAACGCAGAAACAGAGAGACAGATCCAATCTCGGAGGGGCTCTCGCCCCTCCCACGCCATGGAGGCCAAGGACCAGAGGGGAAACCCTTCTCCCATCTAGGGAGGAGGTCAAGGAAGAAAAAGACGAAGGGGCCCCCTCTCCCCTTCTCTTACGGTGGCGCCGGAACGCTGCCATGGCCATCATCATCACCGCAATATTCACCAACAATTTCACCGCCATCATCACCACCTCTTCCCCCCACCCTCTATGCAGCGGTGTAACCTCTCTCTTACCTGCTGTAATCTCTACTTAAACATGGTGCTCAAAGCTATATATTATTTCCCAATGATGTATCGCTATCCTATGATGTTTGAGTAGATTCTTTTTGTCCTCTAGGCTATTTGATGATCAAGATTGGGTTGAGTTGCATGTTTTATTATTGGTGCTTTCCTATGGTGCTCTACGTGTCGCGCAAGCATGAGGGATTCCCGCTGTAGGGTTTGCAATATGTTCATGATTTGCTTATGGTGGGTGGCGTGAGTGACAGAAGCACAGAACCGAGTAAGTAGGTTGTTTGCGTATGGGATAAAGAGGACTTGATACTTTAATACTATGGTTGGGTTTTACCTTAATGATCTTTAGTAGTTGCGGATGCTTGCTAGAGTTCCAATCATAAGTGCATATGATCCAAGTAGAGAAAGTACGTTAGCTTATGCCTCTCCCTCAAATAAAATTGCAATAATGATTACCGGTTTAGTTATCGATTGCCTAGGGACAAATAACTTTCTCGTAACAAAAAGCTCCCTACTAAAACTAATTTAGTTGTGTCTTCATCTAAACAGCCCCTACCTTTTATTTACGTGCTCTTTATTATCTTGCAAACCTACCCAAAAACGCCTACAAAGTACTTCTAGTTTCATACTTGTTCTAGGTAAAGCGAACGTCAAGCATGCGTAGAGTTGTATCGGTGGTCGATAGAACTTGAGGGAAATTTGTTCTACCTTTAGCTCCTCGTTGGTTTCGACACTCTTACTTGTCGAAAGAGGCTACAATTGATCCCATGTACTTGTGGGTTATCAATGTCGTCAGGCTCTGCCGGGGGTCTTGCCTTTCCGGCACCGGGCCCTGGCTCGCCATCTGCCAGTCCTGCCGTTGCCACAGCCTCTTCATCAACCTCCCTCTGTGCCACTAGTGCGGCGCTGACCACTTGATTTGTTGCCGCTAGGTACAACAACAATGGCTCTTGTGGTTTAGGCGCAACTAGTATCGGCATAGAGGAGAGGTATTTCTTCAAATCCTGTAGCGCTGCTTCGGCCTCTGGGGTCCATTCCATTGGCCCTGCCTTTTTCAAGATTCTGAAAAAGGGAAGGGCGTGCTCGGCAGACTTGGAGATGAATCTGCTCATGGCAGCAACGCAGCCAGTGAGCCGACGCACATCCTTGATCCGCTTGGGCGCCTCAATTTGCTCGATAGCCTTGATCTTGTCTGGGTTTGCCTCGATCCCACGCTCTGACACAAAGAGCCCAAGAAGTTTGCCGGACGGAACGCCGAAGACACACTTCTCAGGGTTCAACTTGAGGTTGATCTTGCGCAGGTTTGCAAACGTCTCTTCTAAGTCTTGTACAAGTGTTGCCCTGTCCTTGTTTTGACCACTATGTCATCCATATATGCTTCCATATTTCTATGTAGCTGGGGCTCAAAACCAATTTGGACTGCTCTTGCAAATGTTGAGCCAGCGCTCTTCAACCCGAAAGGCATCCGTAAAAAGCAATACATACCACATGGGGTGATGAATGATGTCTTTCCTTCATCTTCTCTTGTCATGAAGATCTGGTGGTATCCTGAGTAGGCGTCAAGGAATGATAACAGATCACACCCGGCCGTGGAGTCAACAATCTGGTCGATGCGCGGCAACGGGAAAGGGTCCTTGGAACAAGCCTTATTGATATCTGTGTAGTCAATACATAGCCTCCACTTCCCATTTGCCTTGCGCACGCACCAAATTGGCCAACCACGTCGGATGGAGTACTCCTCTCACCAAGCCTGTCGCTTCCAACTTCCTGATCTCCTCTGTGATGAACTATTGCCTTTCCAAAGCTTGCTTCCTGACCTTCTGCTTGACGGGCCGCGCATGAGGACAGATAGCAAGGTGGTTCTCAATCACCTTCCTGGGAACGCCAGGGATGTCAGATGCTTGCCACGCAAACACATCGACATTCGCCCGCAGGAAGGTGACGAGTGCACCTTCCTATTTGCTATCGAGGGTGGAGCTTATGGTGAAAGCCCCTCCCGTGCCATCCTCCTTGACGAACACCTTCATGGTCTCTGGCGGTGCAGCTCTGGATTTCTTGCTCTTGCTGGTGGGGCTCTCCGGCACGTCCTCGACGGTAACACAACACTCCGAAGAGGTGTGCTTGCCGGAGTGGGTGCGAGAGGTCTTGCCGATCTTCTTCTTCCCTCCCGGGGCTTCAGTGGCAGGAGCAAGTGCCTTGGCGGCAGTCGCTGCAACTGCTTCCCGGTAGAGTAGATCGGTGCAGATCAGCGCATCCCTCTTGTCGCAGGGGACGGTGATGATGGTCATCGGCCCAAGCATTTTCAGCGTGTTGCAGGCGTAATGTGACGCCGCCATGAACTTGGCTAGTGTCGGACGGCCGAGGATCCCATTGTAGGCAAGGGGATCTCGGCCACATCAAAGACAATCCTATCTGTCATGTAGTTCAACTCGCCTCCAAACGTCACAGGCAGCGTGACCTTACCCTTCGTCTGGCTCCTTCCCGGGTCGACCCCTTGAAACGTGCCCGTCTCCTCGAGGTCTCCATCAGGAATTTGCAGCCTTTTGATCACAACGGGTGAGATCAAGTTCAGACCGGCCCGCCTTCAACCAGCATCTTGGTTACCTTGAGGTTGCGTATTGTTGCTGAAACCAACAACGGCAAACACCCGACTGCAGTCGTGCGGTCAGGGTGGTCCTCGGGGTCAAAGATGATAGGCGTGCTGGACCACTTCAGCGGCTTTTGAGCGTCGAACGACGGCTCCGCTGCTGTGATCTCACACGCCCACTGCTTGAGCTGGCGGTGAGAAGTATGCAGCAAGGCGCCACCATCAACGCACATGGCCTCCGTAGCCTTCTGAAACCCATGCTCACTGGACTCGTCGTCGTCGTTATGATCGTCATCTTCCTGCTTCTTGTCGCGGCCCCAAGCGGGCCTTTCTTGCTGGTTATCCTTGCCGCGGCAGCCTTCTTGGCCGCCATGCTTCTTGCCGGATCCTTTGGCACCATCCTGACCCTTCTCCTTGTCCCTCCTCTCATACTCGGCTTTTTGCTTTTCAGCAAGCAGCTCAAGTTGTCGGCAGTTCTGGAGATCGTGGCCCTTGGTGCGGTGGATCTTGCAATACTGCTTGTCGGAGCCCGCTGGCTTGTCGGCAGCCGTCAAGGCCCGGCAAGCAGTGCACCCGGCAATCTCCTTGCCTGGGTCGTCTGCCTTGGCCATCTTGGCGGTGCCGGTGTCGTCGGATCCCTCGACGGAAAGCACGGCCTTTCCCTTACGCTTCCTATTGCGGCGCCGGCCCTTTTTCGTCGGTGCGGTGATGTCTTCGTCCGTAGAGTCGGTTTCCGCCCCAGCGTCCTTGCCTGGGTACTTCCTTCCCTCTTCAGCTCGGCCGCATCTATTTGCCAGAATATAAAGTTCGGCCACATCTTTAACCTTGTTCATCGCCAGCTCTTCAGGCATCTTGCGATTGCGCACATTCTGATGGAACGCGCTGATCACAGCGGCGGGATGAATATCTGGGATGTTGTATTGCACCCGGCTGAACCTCTGTATGTACTTGCGCAGGTTTTCATCTACCTTCTGGGGAATGATATGCAAATCACTTTCCTGGCCATGAGCTTGGTGGCCTCCGGTGAAGGCACCAACGAACTCATGACACAGATCCGACCAAGAAGAAACGGAATCCGCGGGCAAGTGCATCAACCAAGACATGACATTGGGTTTCAGCGCCAACAGGAAGTAATTGGCAAGCACCTTGTCATCGCGAACTCCAGCGTCTTGCATCGCGATGGTGTAGATGCTGAGGAACTCTGACGGGTGGGTCTTGCCGTTGTACTTCTCGCCGACGTCGGTTTTGAACGTGCGGTGGGACGGCCACTGGAACTGCCGCAGCTCACGAGTAAAGGTTGGGCAACCCACCTTATAGGGTAGGCCACCGGAGCCTCCCGCTGCTGGGTGGTCGAAAGTGGGTCCTGCCCGCCTATCTGTCTGGTGGTGTGCGTGGTGACGGTGCTCGATGGTGGTTCGAGCGTCTTCATGGGTTCGCTCCCGAAGAACTTGGCACTGATTGCGGTGGATCTGTGGGTCGGACAATGCTATGGAAATGTTGTCGCACGCGTCATCACGACGGACCGACACCCGCGGTGGCTGGCGTGGAAGAGGGGAGTGCACCGTGGCTGCGGCACCTCCGGTCCTTCCACCACTGGCATGCGGTGGCTCGACAGAGCGTCGGCCTGAGGTCCCCGCTGGTCGCGGCTCATCTTTATTGGCGACGCCAACGAGGCTCCGGATGGTGGCTCTCCCACTCATCGAGCTTTTCCGCAGCAGGAGGAAAATCGAGGAGCAGCTGTGCGCGTGCCAAAGCTTCCGCTGGCGTGGGCGGCGGCAAAAGCTGTGTGGACCCTGACGCGCTCCGACTTCTAACCACGTTAGAAGGAGCTATATCACGGCCTTGCGGCTGCGCGCCATTTTCGCCAGCGCACAGGCTGGCCTCCTTCGTCCCGCGAATGATGCACGGGACTTCCCACAGCGGCGTCCGGGGTCACCAGCGTGGCGACGCTGCTCATCGCGCACAATCTGGGAAGAGCGCGTCGTGGGCGTCGGCGTAGGCGTCTTGTAAGTCGCCTCGCCGCCCGTAGGTGGCACGACGCCGCCCCTAGAAGGCCCCGCGCCGCCTGCAGGGGCCCCGCTCCATCTTTGGGTTTAGCCGCGTGCGGCCCATCGTCCCGCGCACGAACGATGCCGCTCGCCAGGCTCTGACTGCCAGAGCCATGTTGGTGCTCGCGGGCCGCGCCTCGGGTTCTGTCCGCGACTGGCCCGCTGCTCGCTTGCACCGGTACAGGCCGTCCGGGTCCGGATCAACCGATCACCATGATCGTCTTCTTCTTGGGAGCCATGGCGATGAAGAACTGATAGGCTAACCGCTAGACCGGATTTTCACAACTGCACCCCCTACCTGGCGTGCCAAAGATTTCGATGGAAACGACACCTATGTGATCACTAGGATCCCTACAACGGTTGGGGGGCGCGGGGTTGTGCAAAGAGCAGGTCTGGCAGGAAGCACAAAGATCGTTTACCCAGGTTCGGGCCGCGAGGATGCGTAAAACCCTAGTCCTACTTTGGTGTATGTATTTGAGTGTTATTGAGTTCTTGAGCTAGCTATGGTGCGTTGGTATCCCAAAAGATCCGAATCCTTCTCCTGGTCGCCTCGGACCTCCTTTTATAGACAAAAGGGGCTTCCACAGTGGCACACAGGAGATGGAAAGGTCTACAGTACACAAGCTTATCGACTGCCATTACGGGAGAAGCCGCATTAAATGCGCCCCCTTAGGTGTCCCATTTCTTTATTGGAGATGGCGATGAGGCCCGTCCCGTCCGTCGCCGCCCCGCTCTGCTCCGACACGCGTCCAGGCCAAGGATGCATGCGGTGCCATGTAGGCTGGCAGGCTGCTGAGATGGCGTGGTGGTAGGATCTTCACGAAGATCTGCATGCCACCACGCAGGTGCTTGTCGAGCTGGCCTGGAAGCTGCATGCCGCCACGCAGGTGCCTGCCCAGCTGGTCGGGCTGGCAGCTGCATGGGATCGGCGGCGGGGTCTTGGCGGGTGCGGGCCAGGCCGTGGCCCCGCAAGTGTCCTCGACAAGGGTCTTGTTGCGGCATCGTGGTCGTCCCCGGCAAGGGTCTTGTCGGGGGTCTCGTGGATCTCCTCGGCGAGGATCTTGCCGAGGGTCGTCGTCTTCTGGTCCTCATCTGATCTTGCGTGTTTATGAGCTTGACGAAGATTTGCATGCCACCGTAGAGGCGCCTCCAGAGCCTTGGTTCCAATGTGGTTGGTTGGTGGTGTTGGAACCCGCGGGCACAAGGGTGGCTTGCTCTGCTAGCGTTGGGCAAGTTACCCCGGCAAGGCTCTTTCCGGTGCTGTGGAGGCTGCCCCGGCAAGGGTCTTGCCGGGGGAGTCCACCTCGCCCTCTTGCTCTTTGTGTCTCCTGGTCTTGGCGTTGCTTTGGTTGCCTTGTCCTTCGGCTCCCCTCGCCTGCCCTGCTTAGTGTGGCCGTGGGCGCGGCTCCGACTGCCCGTGCACAAGTAAAGGGGTAAAAAGGAGTGCCCCTACTTTTGTACACCGACACAGCTCGCTAGCCGAGGGGCGCCCGCACCTACTTATAAGCCCCGTCGTTGCTGCTCTCTCGAGCTCCTCTCTAAATCAGGCCTTCCAGGCCTACCTCTCCTGCGATGCCCTGTTGGGTATACTGGGCTAGCGGGCCTGCATCCTGGTCCAACTAGAGGTTGGGTTTCTAGTCGTATGTAGGCCGCTGTGGCCCAGTAGGCGGGCTTTTTTTATTTAATTTTTCTTCTTCTTTTTATTTTATGTTTTTTTGAGTTGTTTTTTGCTGTATTTAGAGTTTCTTTGTGAATATTTTTTCTTTAGGTACAAAAAATTACAAACTTTCTGATAGTGCCGGTAGTTTTCAACTTTGAATTATTTGAAATTTGTGTGAATCACTAGTTTGTGAATAACTTAACCTTAAAAATAGATTTTTCAGTGATTATTTTTTCTTATGTTTAATATTAGTGTGTTTTATCATTATATTCAATTTGTTAATACTTAGGTTATTTAAAAAATGAAATGCCTTTGTAACAGATGAGTTTTCGTCTGAAACCCTGATACTTCGAAAGAGATTGTCCATTTTGTACATGAAGTGCATCTAGTTTTTATCGTAACCCTATCAACTTGTTTGCACATGATATGTGGGTGAAATTATGATACCATGCCAGCTTCCAACCTTCTCAGAGTTCATTTGAAGTGTTTTTCAATTTGAGGGTCATTTAGCTGAAAAAATCAGTAAATGCATGAAAGAATTTGTTTGCACATAAAATTTATTCGTGTTTCAATGCCAAAACACATAAGTACCCTAACTTTTACAAAGATTCCATCCAATTTGTTCGAAGCGGGAATTTCCAGATATATAAGTCCGGAAACTCACTAGAGAAGAAAGTGATGACAGTGAAGCCGATCACATCCCATAGAGGGATCTTTGGGCCGTGTGAAACTTTTTCTTCGCGTGTGTCCCTTTGCGCCGTAACCATGGAAAATCTTCATCATTTAACTGGGTGCTCGGGTCAATATTCACTGTGAATGGAGCAATTTCATGAAACTTTTCATAATCTTCTGACATGTCTGTCTTGTCATCCAGTCCCACGATGTTTCTTTTCCCAGAAAGAACTATGTGGCGCTTTGGCTCATCATATGATGCATTCGCTACCTTATCTTTTCTTTTTATTGGCTTGGTGGGCATGTCCTTCACATAGAAAATCTGTGCCACATCACTGGCTAGGACGAATGGTTCGTCTGCATACGCAAGATTGTTGAGATCCACTGTTGTCATTCCGTACTGCGGGTCTTCCGTTACCCCGCCTCATGTCATATTCACCCATTTGCACCGAAACAAAGGGACCTTCAAACCACGTCCATATTCAAGTTCCCATATGTCCGCTATGTAACCATAATATGTTTCCTTTCCTGTCTTGGTTGCTGCATCAAAGCGGACACCACTGTTTTGGTTGGTGCTCTTTTTATCTTGGGCGATCGTGTAAAATGTATTCCCATTTATCTCGTATCCTTTGAAAGTCATTATATTCGAGATGGTAACTGGGACAGCAAGTACAGGTCATCTTCAATAGCGGTGTCATGCATGGCACGTGTCTGCAACCAGCCGGCGTAAGTCCCCATTTGTTCACGTGTAATCCAATCATCAGACTGCTCTGGGTGTTTGGAGCGTAGAAAATTCTTGTATTCGTCCATATACGGAGCCACCAAGGCGGAATTTTGTAGAACTATGTAGTGTGCTTGAGTGAGAGAATGCCCGTCCATACATATTATTTGATCCCCTCCTAGCATGCCTATTCCATCCAGTCTGCCCTTATGCCGCGATTCAGGAACACCAATACGCTTAAGGTCAGGAATAAAGTCTACAAAACTCATTGACCTCCTCATTTTCATGGCCCTTGGAGATGCTTCCTTCTGGCCTAGCACGGTTATGAAGATATTTCTTTAAGACTCCCATGAACCTCTCAAAGGGGAACATATTGTGTAGAAATACAGGACCAAGAACGTTAATCTCTTCGCATAGGTGAACTAGGACGTGTGTCATGATGTTGAAGAAGGATGGTGGGAACACCAACTCGAAAATGATAAGACATTGCACCAAATCATTCTCTAACCTTGGTATGATTTCTGGATCGATTACCTTCTGAGAGATTGCATTGAGGAATGCACATAGCTTCACAATGGCTAATCAAACATTTTCCGGTAGAAGCCCCCTCAATGCAACCGGAAGCAGTTGCGTCATAATGACGTGGCAGTCATGAGATTTTAGGTTCTGGAACTTTTTCTCTGCCATATTTATTATTTCCTTTATATTCGATGAGAAGCCATACCGTACCTTAATACTGAGCAGGCATTCAAAGAAGATTTCCTTCTCTTCTTTGGTAAGAGCGTAGCTGGCATGACCCTGATGTATGCCGTCTTTTCCATGCATACGTTGCTGATCCTCCCATGCCTCCGGTATACCTTTTGTCTTCCCATACACACCCAAGAAGCCAAGTAGGGTCACGCAAAGATTCTTCGTCACGTGCATCACGCCGATTGCAGAGCGGACCTCTAGGTCTTTCCAATACGGCAGGTCCCAAAATACAGATTTCTTCTTCCACATGGGTGCGCGTCCGTCAGCATCATTCGGAACAGATTGTCCGCCAGGACCCTTTCCAAAGACTACCTTCAAATCTTTGACTATATCATGTACATCAGCACCAGTACGGTGGCGAGGCTTCGTCTGGTGATCCATCTCACCTTTGAAATGCTTCCCTTTCTTTCTTACGGGATGCCCGCTCAGAAGAAATTGACGATGTCCCAGGTACACATTCTTCCTACAATTATTCAAATATATATTGTCGGTATCATCAAAACAGTGCGCGCATGTGCAGTATCCCTTGTTTGTCTGTCCTGAAAGGTTACTGAGAGCAGGCCAATAATTGATGGTCACGAACAGCAACGCCTTTAGGTCAAATTCTTCTTGTCCGTGCTCATCCCACGCACGTACACCTGTTCCATTCCACAGCTGTAAGAGTTCTTCAACTAATGGCCTTAGGTACACATCAATGTCGTTGCCGGGTTGCTTAGGGCCTTGGATGAGCACTGGCATCATAATGAACTTCCGCTTCATGCACAACCAAGGAGGAAGGTTATACATACATAGAGTCACATGCCATGTGCTATGGTTGCTGCTCTGCTCCCCAAAAGAATTAATGCCATCTGCGCTTAGACCAAACCATACGTTCCTTGCGTCACCTGCAAACTCCTACTTGTATTTTCTCTCGATTTTTTCTCCACTGCGACCCGTCAGCGGGTACTCTCAACTTTCCTCTTTCTTACGATCTTCTCTGTGCCGTCGCAATGCCTTGGCATGCTCTTTGTTTTGGAAGAAACGTTTCAACCGTGGTATTATAGGAGCATACCACATCACCTTGGAAGGAATCTTTTTCCTGGGGCGCTCGCCCTCGACATCACCAGGGTCATCGCGGATGATCTTATAGCGCAATGCACCGCATACCGGGCACGCGTTCAAATCCTCATACTCACCGCGGTAGAGGATGCAGTCATTAGGGCATGCATGTATCTTCTGCACCTCTAACCCTAGAGGGCAGACAGCCTTCTTTGCTTCGTAAGTAGTCTCGGGCAATTTGTTGTCCTTTGGAAGCATATTCCTTATCATTACCAGCAACTTTCCAAATCCCTTGTCAGATACACCATTCCCTGCCTTCCATTGCAGCAATTCCAGTGTGTTGCCCAACTTTTTCTTATCAGCTTCGCAATTCGGGTACAACAATTTCTTGTGATCCTCTAACATGCGCTGCAACTTCTTCTTCTCCTTTTCACTTGCGCAGTTTCTCTTTGCATCGGCAATGGCCTGACCTAGATCATCAGCGGGCTCATCTGATGCCTCTTCTTCAGCTTCTTCCTGCATTGCCGGCTCAGCTTCTTCCCCCATTTCCAGCGCAGCTTCTTCCCCCATTGTTGTATCATCGTATTCGGGGAACCCATGGCCAGGATAGCTATCGTCGTCCTCTTCTTCTTCATTGTCTTCCATCATAACCCCTCTTTCTCCGTGTTTGGTCCAAACATTATAGTGGGGCATTAAACCGGACTCAAACAGGTGGATGTGAATGGTTCTTGAGTTAGAGTAATTGTGATCATTCTTACAGCCAGCACATGGACAAGGCATTAAACCATCCGCCCACTTGTTTGCCTCAACCGCAAGCAGAAAATTATGCACGCCATTAATGAACTCGGTAGAGCATGGGTCATCGTACATCCATTGTCAGCTCATCTTCATTGCACAACACCGAAAAGACCAAATTAATACAAGTTCATACATAAAGTTCATACATATAAAGTTCATACATAAAGTTCATACAACACTTAAATGCAACAAACAAATAACTCTCTAGCTAAAGCATTTAAATGCAACAACAAATGCGATCAAGATCGCAACTAAGGTAACAATTGATCCAATAGCATAATGATACCAAGCCTCACTATCAATGGCATATTTTCTAATCTTTCTAATCTTCAAGCGCATTTTCTCCATCTTGATCTTGTGATCATCGACGACATCGGCAACATGCAACTTCAATTCCATCTTCTCCCCCTCAATTCTTTTCAATTTTTCTTTCAAATACTCGTTTTCTCTTTCAACCAAATTTAACCTCTCGACAATAGCGTCGGTTGGAATTTCCGGTTCACATACCTCCTAGATACAAATATCTTTGTCAACTTGATGGGCATAATTTGTCATAAACACGAAATGCAACAAATAGTTCTAAAAGAAATATACCACATCCGAATCATCACGGACGAGGGCCGACGGAGACGGATATCAAAACCATGGCACTATGTATAACAAACAACGTACGGGTAAGATAATTATATGAGTAACTATATATCCAAATCACACAAACATGAATTTTTTATATAAAAAATATAAGAACAAGAGGCTCACCACAAGGTGGTGCCGGCGACGGGACGGTGCAGGCGATCGACGGTGGTTACGACGGAGATTTAGAAGGCACTAAGTAAACCACACCTACATATGTGAACCAAGTATTATTTTGACCTCAAATTGCATATAAATAAAATACTACCACATATAATTCCTCCCAATTTACTAAAACCCACAAATTAATCACTATATAAACCATTGCAATAGCTAATCTAGCAACGAGAGATGAAAGGACAAAGTTGCTAACCTTTGTGATCATTTGAATGGATGTGGGCCTTCAAATCTTCACAAAATTTGGGCAAAATGTGTGATGAGCTCGAGGGAGAAGGGAAGAACAGAGAGGAGAGGGGAAAGGGGGAGAACAGAGCGCGGGGTGGACGAAGGGTTTATATAGGACGACCTTTAGTGCTGGTTCGACGCACGAACCGGTACTAAAGGTGCTGGAGGGGCCCAAGACTGACAACATCTTGCCACCACTCTCTTTAGTACCGGCTCGTGGCACGAACCGGTGCTAAAAGTTCTGCACGACATGGTACTAATGAGAGTGGCCCGCCTAGCTGTTGGAACCGGCACTAATGGTCACATTAGTGTCGGCTCAAATACAAACCGGTACTAATGATCTGAACATTTGACCCTTTTTCTACTAGTGCCTCCTCCTCCGGCCGCCCCCTCCTTCCTCCTCCCTCCCTCCTCCTCCTCTCTACTCCCTCCTCCTCCCTCCTCCTCCTCCTCCTCCCTCCTCCCTCCACCTGTTTATTTACTGTTTTTTAGTAAGAAAATTTATAATTTTTATTTATAGTAAGTCTTAGTTGAACTAGTTGAATTAATATAATTATTTTATTTTTAGTAAGAAAATTTAGGTATATGAGATTTGATGATCTAATTAAAATTTTACTATAGAACTAGTTTATTTTTAGTAAGAAAATTAATAGAACTAGTATATTTTTAGTAAGTGCTTAGTTGAACTAGTTGA
>LR880968.1:921674577-921691108 GCA_904067115.1 Aegilops sharonensis
GTGTGCTATCAAACGTTGCAACGTAACTGGGTGATTATAAAGATGCTCTATAGGTATCTCCAAAGGTGTTTGTTGGGTTGGCATAGATCGAGATTAGGATTTGTCACTCCGAGTATCAGAGAGGTATCTCTGGGCCCTCCCGATAATGCACATCATAATAAGCCTCGCAAGCAATGTGACTAATGAGTTAGTTGCAGGATGATGTATTACGTAACGAGTAAGGAGACTTGTCGGTAACGAGATTGAACTAGGTATGAAGACACCGACGATCGAATCTCGGGCAAGTAACATACCGGTGACAAAGATAATAACGTATGTTGTCATTACGGTATGGCCAATAAAGATCTTCGTAGAATATGTGGGAACCAATATGAGCATCCAGGTTCCGCTATTGGTTATTGATAAAAGAGGTGTCTTGCACTACAAAAAAAAGACACATCCGTGACATTTTGGGCAGAACGAATTTTTTCTGTCATACATATGACACTTCTATGACGATAATTGTGACAAAACCCGGTATCATCATAGATGTGGTGGGCTCCTACTTCTATGACAAAAAATCATGACAGAAAATGGGCTTTTCATCCTGGGAGGGCCGGAGACGCAGCTGCATGACATTCTTTGGGCCGTCCATGACGGAAAAAACCATGGTAGAAGCGAGGGCGAGGAAAATTTCGGGGACTTCCCGGTTACGGTGGGAGGTCGGGGGCCGAGCGATGCACGTTTCTCTCGTACACGTACGCGCGTGTGTGCGAGGCGTTGGCTCTAACTGAACCCGAGCGAGGCGTTGGGCTCTAACTGAACCCGAGCGATTGCACTGTAGGCTACGCGTTACTGAACCCAAGCGATCGATCGATGGCTGTTAACTGAACCCGATCGAGTGATTCCTTCGCTACTCCTGCTAACTGAAGCCGATCGATGTTGCCTCTGGGATGAACAGTGAGCGTTGCAGGGGGGTTTGGATGAACAGTGAGCGGTGGCGTTTGCCTCTGGATGAACAGGACCCCGTGGTGTGGTGGAGGGCTGGATGAACAGTAGACGGTGGAGGGGTGCCCGTGGAGGGGTGGTTGAACAGGACCCCGTGGTGTGGAGGGCTGGATGAATAGTAGACGGTGGAGGGGTGGTTGAAGAGTAGCAGGTGGAGTAGCGCATGGTGGAGGCTGGATGAACAGGAGCCCGTGGAGGCTGGAGGAGGTCGACGGTAGCCCGTGGAGGCTGGAGGAGGTCAACGGTAGCCCGTGGAGGCTGGAGGAGGTCGACGGTGGAGATGAACAGTATCCCGTGGAGTCCCATTTTGCGGTACGCCAGATCCCTCCCGATGAACAGGACCCCCGTTTCGACCGTAGGAGGTCCGTTTTGCGGTACGCCACACCCCTCCCTATCAACAGGACCACCGTTTCGACCGTAGGAGGTCCGTTTCCTCCGTTTTGCGGTACGCCACACCCCTTCCGATCAACAGGACCCCCGTTTCGACCGTAGGAGGTTCGTTTCCTCCGTTTTGCGTTACGCCACACCCCCTCCCGATCAACAGGACCCCGTTCCGAACATAGGAGGTCCGTTTCCTCCGTTGTGCGGTACGCCAGGCCTCGTTTCCATTGTCTGTTCCGTCCAAGCCCTCCCGATGAACACGACCACGCATTCCGTTCCGACCCAGCCGGTTGGCTCCCACGCGTTCCGTTGCCTCCTGATGAACACGACGCATTCCGTTGCCTCCCCATGAACACGACGACGACGCTATTTCTCCGTTCCGACCCAGCCATGTACACGAGCCCTGGCCGTACGTACACATACGTGGCCGTATTTTCTTTCTTCCACCCTGGCCGCTGCACGTACGTGTACATGCTACGTGCGCGCCTCTACTACGACACGTGCACGCCTCTACATCGACCAGTATGTACGTACACGTTCGCGACCAGAATGACAACGCTACGTACGCGTCGACCAGGAGGGTCCCGACTGTCAGGCACTTCCTTGCATGCGAAGATGTAGCTGGTGGGTCCCAGCAGTCAGGGGGCGAATCTTTTTTTTTTTGCCCAGACGCACTTCCTTGCGTGCGAAGATGTAGTTGTTGGGTCCCAGCAGTCAGGGGGCGAATCGTTTTTTTGCTCGGACGCACTTCCTTGCGTGCGAAGGTGCAGCTAGTGGGTCCCAGCAGTCAGGAAGGAAACGTTTTTTCACGAAATATGGTGGCCCGTCCGGTGGGTCCCTGCTGTCAGGTGGAGGAATGATTATTTTCCACGTAATAAGGAGGCACTTCCTTGCTGCGGCCGTGGACCCAGCTGTCAGCATCTCCACGTACAGTCCACGTCTGATGGAAGTCATTCCTTGACCACGTTGACCACGCCGCGCCGAGAGCACCAGGGCGGTGGACGACGGCGAGGCCTAGGAAGGGGACGACGCGAAGCCGGTGAAGACGCCGCAGTGGATGCCCACGCGGAGAGGAGTATGAGAGTTCACTCGTTCGGCTGCGGTGTGAGGCTACCGTCGCCGCAGGGCCTGGCCAGCGGTGGGAATAGTAGGGGGCGGTGAGGCCTCCGCGGTAGCATAGCCGGCCACAGGAGGCAGGAGCAGGCGGCACGACCGGCGCTGCTTTGGGCGGCTGGAGCAAGAAGACCAGAGGTAGAAGGATCACTACGGCCGTTGGATGGAGATCGTACGGTCATTGGAGCTAGAATCGTTCATATTGACTAAGTTGACAAAGCCCTCCGTCCCCGTCAACTTAGTAGGCCCACAAGTCAACCACCCACCAAGGTGGGTCCCAGCTAGCAGGGGGAGTATTCATTTTTTTGTGCGTAATAAAGAGGCACTTCCGGTGGGTCAAAGCTGACAGCGGGGGGAACTTTTTTTCACAAAATACGGTGGCCCGTCCGGTGGGTCCCAGCAGTCAGGGGGAAACGTTTTTTTCGCGAAATAAGGTGGCCCGTCTTGTGGGTCCCTGCTGTCAGGTGGAGGAATAATTATTTTGCGCGTAATAAGGAGGCACTTCCTAGCGGCCGCCGTGGACCTAGCTGTCAGCCTCTCCATGTACAGTACTTCTCCGATGGAAGTCGCTCGTTGACCACGTTTACCACGCCGCGCCGAGAGCACTAGGGCGGTGGACGACGGTGACGCCTAGGAAGGGGACGACGCGGAGCCGGGGAAGACGCAGCAGTGGAAGCCCGCGCGGAGAGGAGTACGAGGGTTCACTGGTTCGGCTGCGGTGTGAGGCTGCCGTCGCCGCAGAATAACAGGGGTTGTGGGTGAGTGGAGGGATGGCCTGGCCAGCGGTGGGATTAGTATGGGCGCGGTGAGGCCTCCGCGCCAGCACAGCCGACCACGGGAGGCAGGAGCAGGCGGCACGACCGGCGCTGCTTTGGGCGGCTGGACCAAGAAGACCAGACGTTGAAGAAGCACTACGGTCGTTGGATGGACATTGTACGGTCACTGAAGCTAGAATCGTTTATATTGACTAAGTTGACAAAGCCCTTGGTACGCTCCAACTTAGTAGGCCCACAGGTCAGCCTCCGAAACGGTGCGCCCCAGATGTCAGGGGGAGGAATCGATTTTTGGGCGGCCGAAGCTAAGAATATCCGAGATTGAAGAAGAAGCATGACATCCGTTGGATAGACATCCAACGGCCACTGCTGCTAGAACCGTGTGTTGACTATCATAAGTTGACAAAGCCTTGCATACACGTCAACTTATTTTTTTAGGGGACGCGTCACTTAGTAGGCCCACAAGTGTGTGGCAGAGAACTTATAGCCCATTTGCATTTTGTAAGAATGTACAGCCCATTTTTGAATTCTAATGGAATTTACAACAGCCCATTTACAGTTTGTTAAAAGTACAGCCCATTTTCTAGCTAGGACAACGATTAATAATTTCAACCAACCGTTGAAGACAGAATTCAATAAAATTTCCCACATTTTGATGGGATCCGAAATATTTTTATCCCGAAATTACTAGTCAGATTAAATATAAATTTGTATTGCGTAAAAATCCAATGGAACATTGCGCACGCAACAATGAAAATTTAAGATTTTCAAAATCCATAAATAATATTTTATAAATTAATTTCGTGTTTGGTGCATTTTTTTTATAGTTACTGCCCAGTTTTTATAATTACATCCCATTTATTATTTTTTAAAGCCCATTTTCCTGTTAAGCCTAATGCATCCCTCCTAGGAAAGATTAGCAGCCCAGCGGTGCGGAGAATAACAAGTTGACCTTGCCTGGGTATTCCTCAAAAAGACGTATAGCTGGACTAGCCATTTTCATCTTGAAAAAAATAGTATCTGGGCTGGATATCTGGCCTGAGCTAGACGGGCCACAGCCCGCCCAGTTATTACCCTGCTCTCCTCTGAACAACAACGAAATCATCGCCAAGAAAAACTCTGCAGTGCTCACGCCTCAAAAACACAAATACTGCTCGAGCTGCTTGGTCCCAGCTGTCGGCCGCACCTTGTGCAATTCTCTCGTTTATATTGACTACATAGGTTGACAATGGTGTGGGACCGTGATGTCAGGAAACCAGGAGAAAGCAAAAAATATATAGTTGTACATAATAAGGAGGCACTTGCGTAGGTACGGCTATGGCCCTAGTGGGTCCCTAGTGTCATCCGGTCAAAATAAAGTCATCTCCTGAATCCTCATGTTCTTTGACCATGGTAACAATGCTCGGCGCCACGGCGAGCGCAACAACTCGAAGGACAACGAAGAGGGCCTCACGGGCCCTACGGAGCTCTGATACAGCGCCCGCTGCTCATTCAGGAAGCCAGGATCATCGGACACCTATGAGCACCTTCGAGAAACTGAGACGGCATGAAATGGTAAGGCCGCGCTTGGGAGCTCTGGTTTATTTCAAACCTGTATTAACATGCAAGTGTAATTTACTCGTCATCGGAAACAAAGCGTAAAATACAGGCGTAATGAAACCGAGGGCCCGAGGTCTGTAAGTAAAACCGGCGGGTTACTCATGTAATTTGAGAGACCAGTGTATATTTTACGAGCACTGCTATATGGACGACATTACCAGACGATACATGCACGACGTGTGTATCATGCCATCCATGGGCAAGGCTGAAACAGCAGCTAACGGCTGGATTAGCAATCATCCGAGTGTCGTTCAGCGTTTTTATCGTGTGTGAAGTACTTCCGATATTTTACTAGTTGAAATCGACCAACCAAGCGCCTTCGCCCGAGACCATCTGCTTTAATTTACAAGCATCAGTTTTACAAGCGGTTTTGGTTGGAAAACGACGATCCAATCACGGCCTAATATCATGAGTTGGTCGGAAGATCATATTGTTTCACGTCTAACCTACCCGACTTGTCGTATAGGATGTGAATGAAACATCAGACGATGAACTTCTTAAGCACGGAAACAACAGAAGAGGATGGTCTTCTTAACAAGCAAATCACTGGCATTAGATCGACATGCAAAACAATACGAAGCATTATTCTCAGGAGGCACGGTGAACAGCTCGTGATGCCGCATGCCACAACATTCCAAGCTCAACTTTGCAATGAAACACAAGGCCTGGCATTACATAGACAATATTCAGAACAAACTCTTAAAACAGGAATATCTCAGCAGAGTAACTGTTTACTTCTAAACTGAACACAGGAATAGGAAAAAACACTCGACGCTGCTCACAGCAAGGGCGTCCCACTCAAAAATATCAAATGCATGTCTTCTGGCTAACATCAATGAGCAACTTTTGACAAGGTTTTCCAATTCCAATATATTAAACTAATATCTTCTTGCTAACATCAATGATTAAACTTTGACAAGCTTTTCCCATTCAAAATATGTAATGCCTATGATCGTGGAGTCCTGTCGCTTCTTGCTAACATCAATGATTAAACTTTGACAAGATTTTCTCATTCAAAATATGTAATGCCTATGATCGTGGAGTCCTGTCGCTTCTTGTACTTGTTTGGGAACTTTTTTCCCAGGGCACTCCACGTGTTGTTAAATTGCCAATGGTCTCTTCAGACTAGTCATGTCACCGGTGTCTAATATTTATGGCACCGGCTGAAGCAATGGAGGGATTCGGTGCCAAACTAAGAAAAGGTGAAATTGGCACCTCTTTTGGCCTACATAGTGGAAGGCCTAATACACTGTAAAGCTTCGCGGTCATTCCTTCTGTAATGTAGCGCAAACAGTGACTGCTTCTTTTTGCAAAGTGGAACGACCAACTGGACCCAGTAATGCAGCAGTTTGCCTTGGACACATTGGCTCCTTTTGTGCAGTTGAACTAAAATAGAAGTCGGAATAAAACTGAGCTTTAATTGTGATATCCCTGTAAGCAACAAAAGGTATAAGGGAAACAATTACTGAGAAATAACGGTTGATGAGTTTTACTCCCAGAAGCAAAACATCTACTGATCTACCTTATCTTAATGAGAAAGAAAGCAGGAGAGTAGCAATTCTCCATCAGTGTGATTCATTCATATTAACTGAGACATTATCTTAACAATGCCTTGTTTCAACATGTATAAAGATCGACAAAGCAGAAAAGTACCATTCCTAAAACAATGCGACTGATTCATTTTAACAGAGACATTATCTTAACAATACCTTGGTTAAACATGTAGAAAGAACTACAAAGCAGGATAGTACCATTCCTAACAAGTGTTGCAGTTTTGAAATAAGATTCATTAGTTAATTAATTCTGAGAGTGGCATTGCTTAATTTTACTAGCGGCATTAGATTAACGAAAAGCATAAATAGTTCCAGGGGAGAGTGGGCGCAACAACAGTATGTGCTTCCATCTATTTATAAAGGGGGTGATGCAGAGTTTGTTGTTAAAAAGCAACAGGCATCATGTCTGGGTTGGTCCCATTTTTGTTCACTACTTAATGGGAAAAGACAGCAATACAATAGCTTCAAATCAACATTTATTTAAAACAGTACCAATACAAGTAGCACAACATCTCAAAGCACACTGCACAATCATGTGGATGAAGGCATGTACTGAACTTTCATGAGACCACCAGGATAAAATACGAATCTGCCAACACGAATAGGAAATCCAATCTCGTTTTGTGCAGTTGCACTGAAATCAAGCAAAGTCTTTCGCGTAGCGAAGCAAAATGCCGCAATAGCAACAAGTTTAATAGATATCCCTGTTTAAACAGAGGCAAAAAAGGAATCAATTACTGGCTAATAAAGGAGGATGAAACATGCGGCCACAAAAATGGTAATCCCGCCAATCCCTAACAAGTGTTGCTATTTCGAAATAAGATTCAGTAGTTAATTCTGAGAGTGGCATCAATTACTGGCTTATAAAGGGGGTGATGCTGAATTTGTTGTAACAAAGAACAAGCATCATGTCTGGGTTGGTCCCATTTTTGTTCACTACTTAATGGGAAAAGACAGCAATACAATAGCTTCAATTCAACATTTATTTAAAACAGTACCAAAACAAGTAGCACAACATCTCAAAGCACACTGCACATCATGTGGATGAGACCAAGATTTGAAACAACTCACCACGAAGAGTGGAAACAAATCTCGATCTCCTTTTGTGCAGTTCCACAAAAATTAAGCAAAGTCACCAGTGTGATATTCAAGTTGAACTTCACAAAACACTCTTAAAACAAAAGTGTTTCGAGTAGCGAAGCAAAATGTCGCAATAGCAACAAGTTGAATCGATACCCCTGTTTTAACATAGGCAAAAAGGAAAAAAATTACTAGCCGGTAAAGGAGGATGAAACAAACGGTGATAGAAAGAAGCATCTAACTTATTTTGGATGGAAAACAAAGTAGGATAGTAGCATTTCTAAAACGGTTGCATTGATTCATAGTAACAGAGACATTCTATTGAAACAACATTCGTTAAAAATGTAATTTACTTTTAACAGTGGCATTGCTTCAATTTTCCGGTGGCATTCTTAGATTAACAACAGCAAAATAGATGTATGGGACAAGCATCATATAAATGGGTGATGCAGAGTATGTAGCCAAGCATCATATATGCCTTGGTCCCATATTTGTTCTCTTTGAACCTTTTTCCTAAGTGAGGGCAGCAAATCTAGTCCTGCACAAACTACCCGACCCCCTAGTTTCTTTCCCTTTTCAACAAAGAGATCGGTTCCTTACAGATGTGTGTACTGGGTTACCCCCTTTTTCCCTTTTCGACCTACAAAGTGGCTGGATAGCCAGTCTATACTACTTTCCGCCCCTCCTTTCCTCATTGAACCACGTCCTAGATTCTTGCTCCAGCCCACCGCACCCTTCTTTCCTCTTTGAACCAAGACCTAGATTGGACTACAGATCGAAAAAGATCCACATGAAGCTAGAGCGACGACGGTTTCAAAGAAACTTATACCTTAGGGTCGTCGGGATGTGGCAAGGCGTGCGGCGGGAGGCCGGATCTGCCCACACTATGTACGGCAGTGAGGAAGAAGGGGTCGGTGGCCCTCCCGCACAGGCGCTGGGTAAAAGAGAACAGCGCAGCCGGCAGTGGATTGCCTCCCTCGCCGAAGATGATAGAGTGAACGCTGCACCTCCTCCCCTTCCCGGTGCGACGGGATACGGACGCCTCCTTCACCAGCTATGAGGGGGAGAGAGAGACAAGAGGCTAACGCAGTCTTGTTTAGATCTGGTGAAGAGAGGGTGAGAGACTGTGAATATAGCAAACCCTAGCAAATGAACGTTGAGCCTCCAGCGTGTAACATATATGTAGTGCGGCGACCGTGTGGAGAGTGCAAACCCTAGCGAACAAGCGCTGAGGCTCCCGCTTATATATATACTACTGTAGTACGGACTGAGCTCCGGTGCCTTCACTGCACCTGCTTTTGGCTGTATGACAGGTGAGCCAGCCACATTTTGGGCCCACCTGTCATAAACCCAAAGGCAGGTGCACTAAGTCAAGCCGCGTCCATATAGTACTCTCGTGTATACAACTAATATATACTAGTGGAGTGGTTTTCTTATTCACTCCATAACAATCGTTTTAAATTGTGTAAGTACGAAATGAAACTCTTTATTTAATGTACAGTGAAGAAAACTAGTACTACTTCCGATGAACTAACGATCCACGCCCACGCGTCCTGGTCACACTTCCTGTCCTTCACGTGTGGTACACTACCCTCCCTTAAGTGAACAACCACAAATGCGCCAAATTATCGGAAACGTGTGAGAGTGTGTACAAATAAAGAATTTTAATTTCAATTATTGGAAAGGTTTGAGAGTATTACAAAGTTTGACTTCAGCCAAATCTAATATGCAGAGTAAATAAAAATGGAGGGCTACTACGTCCATCCGGGTTTTTAGTCCACACCATTTTTTAAATCAAAGTTAATAGCTGGACAAATAAAATTACAGGGGAGCTGGAGACAAAGTTGTGAGAAGGCTTAGAAATCAATATAAAACTTATGCTCTTAGTACCAACGTCGATCCTTCTTCGAGGAAACATTTGGTTCATAGCCAATTGTGTGATAAAATTGCGCCAACGTGAAAGACGACTGAGTCTCCAACGCAACCAAGGTGAACTGACGAAGGATATCATCTTTGTGCATAACAAGCAAAGAGCACTGATGGAAGACAACTTGTTTTTCATTGAAAATCGATCAGCTTCACCAGCCGATGCAACCATGAGGCACAACCATGAGCATCGATAGGTCATCGTGGTGATGCATCATCCATTTGGCATCAAGTTTGGGTGAGGCGCCTATGAAGTTCGACAAATCCTCACTGTGGTCTGTTTCTTGTCAGTAATCAAGATCGAGGAAGGAAGAACCACGTGGCAGAGGACAGTGAGGCGGAACAACAATGGCCATCCAATTTTGTGCATTTCCAATAAAATTGAGGAAGACATGCCCGGGTATGGAGACACGCATCGCTGTTTCCAAAAATATAAAAAAGGGTTAGCAACGACATCTCAATTGTCAATAAGAATTAATGAAAAGTACACCAACAAACATAAGCATCATAATTATATCTTGATGGGAACTAAACCAGGATACCCGAGAAAAAAAGCATTTCTTCATTTAACCAGTGATAGTACTACCACCATATGGACAATGACCGCACAACCACCATGTACTTTTTTTATACCTCCACCGAGGCATAAATCAGGACAACTTTTTGAGTGGCATTTCCTCTATAATAGTACTACTAGGTGATGTTGGACCAGTCGATGAACCCTAGCTACTACGATGCATGGGGAGCTGGGGAGTAGTCGCATAGAAGAAAATCCGCACGCAGCGACCTGGGGAGCTGGACCAGTACAAGAAGTTATACCTCAGGTGGGCGAGATGTCGTTTAGGCGGGCGGGCGGGATCTGCCCACACGACGGCAGCGAACAAGGGCGCGGAGGATCTTTGTCCGCGCCAGAGCCGGCTCCGAGAGGACGGTGCGCATCGGCTCCCTCCATCGCCGACGGCGACAACGTCAACGCTGCACCTCCTCACCTCCCACAGCGGACGGGATTCGGTCGAATCTGTGACCACCGATGAGGAGAGAGATAGAGTGGACACTGTCATCTTGTTTTGATATGGAGAGGGTGAGAGAGCGAGACGCGAGAAACTCTATCAAACAAGAGGCTACAATGGAGTAAAAAAATCTCTCCATAGCAGTGGTTTTAAATAGAATACGCGTGTTCCCGGAAAAAAGAAACGAAAACTGGCGGATAATTTTTTAAGGGTCTGTCTAGGACACATCTAGATGTGACATAGTTATGTCACATCTAAGTTGATGTCCACTCTGTTTGTGGTCTATTTTTTTTTCCTAGTTTCTTTTGTTTCTTGTTGCTACATTATATACTTGTGGGAGCTTAGATGTGATATCCTTAAATAACATCTAGATGTGAATTAGACAAACTGATTTTCTAACGTACCAAGAAAGAAAACTCGATCAAAAACACGCCCCCGCTTCCAGGTCGCGAGAGTCATCGCGCACACACACATAGACATAGACATGCATATCCGTGTTTACGTAAAATTCCATTTCCATCTCCATCTCCAATCATATTTGTCCAACTGGCACATTATTTATGTTGTTAATTATATACGCAACAATATTAACGTACAACATCTCTTGTTTGCGCACGTCCGGACCGCTGCCACGGCCGGTCCTGACCAACCCGAACCCTCTTCATCACCCGCGCGTGCTTCCCGCCCGAAACGGTTAGTGCCGCATTCATGCCCGGCCAGAGCGGACGCGACCTCTCACTGGCACCGGCATTGAAGCGGCGCGCCGGCCGAGAGAGCATCGCCCGCGCCGCTTCCGGGTGCACGCGGCTGCTCCGCATTCAAAGGTCGCAATAGCCGGCTACAACATGCATGTAAAAAGTTCTTGGGAGTCCGTGCTACAGCTAGTTGTCCTCCCCCAACTCGTCAATCTCTTCCAGTAGTGCTAGTACTCCATGGCGCGATCTATCAGACAAGCAGGCAGGAAAGTTATCGTATACTCGGTTTGCGGTGAGTGGCATGTCGAGCGACCGTATGGGGTCGAGCTGTGGAGGAGGGTGAGACACGAACACGACAGACGTGATTTAAACATTGGTTTTGCTCAATGGCGCGATCCAACGAAACGAAACGTTGGTTTCTCTATGTTTCCATTTTTTCTCCGGAAATACGGAAACTTTGCACTCCATTTTCATTCCTATTCCAAGGTTGCCCCGTTACAACATTCCATCAAATACAAAGGAAAACTAACACGCATGTTGATGCATCTCAATGATTCACAGATCATAGCCAATATTTACTTCACAACTAAAGAAATAGGTTGTCAGAGCGTGTACGAAAGAAAAACTACTGATGGGGTCACTATGACTTAAACGCTAAACCCTAAACATGATTTAATTCCTTGGCCAGGTAGAACCTGTCGAAGGAAAGACGGCTGGCACCCTCGGATCATACGATGCTTTTGTACAGTTCCACTAAAATCGACCTGAGCATCCCTGATGGCAAAGATATTGAAGAAGTGTGATTAGAATAATAGTACTGGCACTAGTTCATGAGACATAAACTCATCACAAGTAGAAGCCGGTAGAAGTAGAGAAAGATCGACATGGAGATGGAGCTACGGCAGTGGAGCAAGCCGGCTCCAAAAGGAAGATGGACTACCTGGGACTTCGGGCTGTAGCTAGAAGGGCGGTTGGGACGCGGCATCGGCCCATACCGCGGTGACCCCCGATTGGGATGCACCGACTGTGGGTTTTCTCCCTCGCCGATGTCGACCGCGTCTACGCAGAACATTGTTCCCTTCCCCCAGCTGCGGGATCAGGTCCGTTGTTCTATGCTTGTGAAGAGAGCAACCTTAGCAAGCAGGCTTGTAGCTTAGGCTCCTGCTAGTGTATATATAGTGGTTTTATTTTTCTCTCCATATCAACCATTTTATATTGCGTACGTGTCATTCAAGAGTGAAATGATGGTTGCTTCTTCCGACTAATTTACTGTGTATTTGACTGCTCCTTAGTGGCCCCTACACGTACTCCCCCCTACGTGTATGCAACAGTCACACGTACACATGGACGCAAAAACATGCGCGACGCCCTAATGCATGCATGTCCGAGCACACGACGGAACACACACGGTCATGCTAAGTGCTCAACCTACACGTGCATGCACACACATGCTCAGTCAGGGTGAGCTACTGACCGTATAAACACCGGAAAATATATATATTGAGCGCAATGAGCGTATTATGAAGTCCATTGACCGTATTTTTACAAATATACCGTGACAGACAGTGTATTTATCTCGTTTGAAATTAAGCCATATTAACCGGAGAGGAGGCAGTATGGACTAGCATTACTTTGCTGTGTCCCGTCAACTTGCCGAACAAGGAGAAGGTTGCAGGACGGGAGAAGCTTGCGCGCGGTGGCTCGCAGGATAAGGAGAAACTTTTGACTAATGCAAGCTCTCCCTCGCTCAGGCGGTGGACGTGCAACAGTTAATTCGGTGTCAGATTGCCAGAATCATACACTATACTACTAGTGCTACTATTGTTCAACTTCCCGAATAGGCGAACAGCCAAGCGCAAAGTTTACTAGTACTAGTACTAGTACTATAGTCTATAAAGGTACGTACTATACTACTAGTACTATGAACCGGATGGAGGAGCATCTGCACTCTTATTATAATTTTAAAATGTGATAAAGCAATCTTCAACACATTTGGTTCTCTTCGAGGGTTCTCACATGTGATAATGGAAGTTGATTGCATGGAACACTCGCCACAATTCTCGCTTAATTCTGGCTCATATCCTGTTACAAATAGTAGCGCTCGGTAATATTTCCTCTTTTTTTGTTATTCAGCATGTAAACAGGTCAGCAAACCTTGCGGCGCATCTTCATGCGAACCGTGCTTGCTGCACTTTGAATGTGGCCGAGAGCTGGCTTGATGAAACACCTCGCTTCCTACTTCTTTTTTTTGCGTGGTACCTTGCTTCCTAGTGACCAGTGTCTTGGCTGATCATCCTAAGAATGCTTATATATGAATAAAGCTCTCTCGTTTACCTGCAAAAAAGATTAAGCCATATTAGCCGGAAAGGAGGGAGTATGGACTAGCACTACTTTTTGGTGTGTCCCGTCAACTCGCAGAACGAGGAGAAGCTTGCAGGACAAGGTGAAGCTCGCTTACGCCTTTTGACTAATGCAACCTACCCTCGGTGGACATGCATCAGTCCATTCGGTGTCAGATTGTCAGAGGCATACACTGTAGTACCCAACATGCGGAGTACCTTGTTCGACTTCACGAAGAGGCGAAGAGCCAAGCGCAGTAGTACGAGTACTACTACTACTAGAACCCCATGGTGGAGCGTCCGTACTCTTATTTTTTTATCTCTGATAAAGTACACGTTTATTCCGGAGAAGGGCGGAAAACGGCAGCCCAACATGTAATGAATGATATCGATCAACCAACCATGCACGAATATATCTTGGCCTCCGTGCGAGCCCGTCTGTGTGTTCTCGCTCCTCGTCTCTCTCAAGGAATGGCGGGTTGGCTCTTTGCCGTCAATTGAGATCGGTTTGCTCACACTCCTATCCCACATGTCAGTGATATGCCAAGAGGAGGTGCATTGACCGACTGGCCATACGCGTACTTGGTTTTGCACCTTCATACTACTCCTCCCTCCGTCAAAGTTTACAGGGCGCGCTTCATTATGATGCATTTCTCTCAATGCATTTCCACCACCAGAGAGACTTTAGACGCGTTTGGTTTAATACTCAATTAATTAGGGCATGGTAACCGCAATCAAGTCCACAATTTTCTCTCCATGTACTGTACTACAACAGAGTGGAGTAAGTGCATGCATGTGTGTACCCGGGGTGGAAGCACTGCATGCATGTGTGTACGCCGTGCTATAACTACCAATGCTAGTATTTTTCTGGCCGGTCGCTAGTCGCCTTGGTCCCATAGTTATTTTTTTTTTCTTTAGCGCGCTGTATAAACAGTGACAGATGGAGTAGTATGATTGGATTCAAAGAAAAGCGTAGTGATGGTTGCTTCTTCAGAGCAACTTACAATGGGAAAGGTGGGGCTTATGATTTGACTGCTCATTACTCACTATTAATGCGGCGACGACCGGGCTGAGTCTCCCATGCGGTTGTGCACTACCCCCTCGGTTCTTAAATATACTCCGGAGTATATTTGTCTTTCTAGAGATTTCAACGAGTGACTACTCAAATATTTGTCTTTTTAGAGATTTCAAATGGACTAGCACATGCAAATGTATATATACATATTTCAGAGTGTAGATTCACTCATTTTGCTCCGTATGTAGTCACTTGTTGAAATCTCTAGAAAGATGAATAGAATATTTAGGAACAGAGGGAGTACACGTACGAAGCAAAATGAGTGAATCTGCACTCTAAAATATGCCCGTTTGAAATTTGTAAAAAGATAAATATTTAGGAATAAAGGAGTATAATTTTGTGCATGGCACATGGACCCGGATGATGAAGAGGCTTCTGGCAATGCTATCAAGCTTCCATCATTTGTTTACATAATTGACGTACTATACAAATAATTTTCCAGCGACATGAAATTATACAATGGTGTGAGCTTTCAGCTTTTGTTTCGCGTGTTGCCATCGATGCTCTTTCGGAAACAATAAAAAACTAACTTCCTTGCTAATGCATGTCAATTATTAGCAGATCAGAGCTAATAATTACATCACAACTGAAGACAGAGTTGTGAGAAGGTGTTAAATTAAAATTGATCCATGCTTTCATTGGCAACAACGTCCCCCCAGCTCTGTCTAAATCAACAAGGCATGTTGGGGAAAAAGTAGCTGTCTGGAGCATTCAACATTTCGATCATTTTGTGCAGTTCCACTAAAATAGAGCTGAGCGTCCCTGTTCCAAAGATATTAAGTGTGATTACGATAATAGAGGACTGCTGATGAAACAAATAAACACACAAATAGAAGCCGGTCACCTTTGCAGTCTCTCTTAAGACTAACTAGTTGGAGAAGATTAGGCTCGGAGTTGGATGAGGAGGATAGAGCAAAACCAATCTCCCTTTGTGCAGTCGCACTAAAATGTAGAGACGTTGCCCGTGTGACATTTTAGTACAACTGCACAAAACACTCTTAAGAAAAAAGTGATTTGTGCAGTTCACCAAAAGGTCGCAATTGCAACGAGGTGAAATGGATAGCCATGTTTGCAAAAAAGAGGTAGAAAGGAAACAATTACTGGCCAATAACAGTTGATGACACATGCGACGACAAAAAAGAAGCATATTCCTTGCCCTAAGGGAAGATAAAAACACGGTTGTGTTTGTCTAAAACGGTGTGAGGACGAGAATGCAATATGGAAAGTACGCTGGACGAGCTACGTTTTGGGCAAAGAACTATGGAAGATCCACATGCAGCGACGTGGGAAGACGGGCAATGGAGCAAGGCCGGAGGGGATACCTGGAGGTCGTCGGGATGTAACTAGGTGAGCGGCGGCGGGCGGAATCTGCGAGCAGGTGGCGTAGGCCCTGCCGTGCCGGAGCTTGGTCAGAGAGAATGGCGTGTACCGCAGATCGGGACGTGCTGCCTCGGCACCGTCGACCGGAGAAATGATGCACTTCCTCCCTTTCCCCCGGCGGACGGGATGCGGCCGGATCAGTGACCAACGGTGAGAGAGAGAGAGAGAGGCCACCGCACTCCCTTTCCCCCGGCGGACGGGATGCGGCCGGATGAGTGACCAACGGTGACAGAGAGAGAGGCCACCGCACTCCCTTTCCCCCGGCGGACGGGATGCGGCTGGATCAGTGACCAACGGTGAGAGAGAGAGAGGCCACCGCAGCCTTGTGTGAGATACTCTGAAGAGCGACAAACCAGGCAGGCAAGGCTCCATTGTATATAGTGAGTGGACTACCTTTTTCTCCATAAAAATCGTTTTATATTCTGTGTACGTGCCATTGAGCGCTATAACTTTATTTAAAAATAACGCGGCAACGCGTCAAGTCGAACTTTGCTTCGTGCAGGCATGGTACACGACCTCCCTAGGTAAACAACCGCTACAGGCGTTCAAATTAGCACGTGGACTGCCATTTCGTAAAGAAATGAGCTCCACCGTGTACCCGCGCGGGTGTGGCTGGGCAC